>JAPMOR010069467.1:0-27014 GCA_026543865.1 Argiope aurantia | reverse complement strand
GTTCCCCTAGTACTTCTTGAAACTTGATTTCCAAAAAAGAATTAAAACTATTTTTTAATAGAGGGATTTGCATCAAACAAGGATTTAATTTTTAATGACTTCGCTTTTGCTAATACACTTTGCTGCATTTTATCAGGTGATCGTTTTCCAAACTCTTTATTTGTTGAGTCAAATTATCTCATTGCCTTCTGCATATATGCAGAAATACATACAAATTATACAAATTCATACAAAAATACATACATACATACAAAATATTACATGCAATACATACAAAATATTTAAATTTCAGTTACAGTTGCATTATGCTTATGAGATTGCTGTTTATTACATTATTCTCTCAAAGATAGAAATCGAGCATTGGTTGACTTATTAAATGCGTTCTATGCTTTCAAAAATGGAATTTTACATTTTAAACTCAATTATTGATGAACGAGAGTTTTATAATTCTGCACATTTATATATTCTTGAGAGCAATGCATTATTTTGATATATTTTCGAAACTTTATTATCAGTTAACTGATTTAATTTAATTAAATTTCGAAATAGTCCCATATAACACTGAGTTTGGGGCACGAATTTTATATAGTTAATATTCTTCAAATAATATATAATTCTCTGTCCCTAAAAGTAATAAAGATTAATGTTTGTGTGTGTTTGTGTTGGCACTCTATAGGCAAGATAGATTGATCTACAGCTACACAGTTTGTCACATAGATTCCTTGGAGAGTGGGAATAGACAGATAAGAGGGTGGAAAGAGTGATACTTTCTGTGATTTCAATTAGAATTTTAATTAATTAAACATTAAGCTGAGTTCTGCTTCCTTTCCGTCATAACAACCTAAAATAATAATATTGCTAACAAATAAATTTTACACCGTTTCAAAAATTAAAAAAATTATCTTCATAATGATACCATAATATGAATTTTTTCTAAATTTTGGCAAATTTTTCCCCTAATTTTCAAAAATAGATTGCATTGTAGACTGATTGCAAGAAAGCTCAACACTTTTCTTTGTTTCATCAGTTATCTAGTGGTGTGATTTTCTTCTATCGGTGAAAACCGGAGAAGAAAGATTTTGTTTAATATCTGCGTAGTTTACAAGGCGGATGAAGAAAACGCGAAGTCACAGTACCACCACATATTCATACTTTTAATAACACCACGATGTCACGACGTCGGTCTCTATTAGAAAGTCACACGTTCAAAAAGTAAGGGTTATATATAAGACAAATGAATTAATAAATTTTTATAACTGGAAACTACACTTTATCATGGATATAAATTTATATTTAAACTATTTAACGAAAATTAAAAATAACAATATCTTCGGTGAATCAGCTGGTGGAGACTAGTTAATAAGGAAACTAGTTAATAATCAAGGAGAATGTGTCTGTGTATGTTGGCGTTCAAAGGTCGGATTGTTTGACATAGATCTACCAAAATTCACACACAATATTTAGGAGGCTTAAAAAGTGCACCTTCCAATTAGAGTTTAAAAATTTTAGTTGATTAAAAATTTAGAGAGATTTTGGAGTTTTTCAGCAAGAACTTCAGAAAATATTGTGGCAAAAATTTGTTTTTTCACCATCATAAAATTAAAAAAATATATATATCGTGCTATTGAAAAATTAGATAATTTTTAATATATATATATATATATATATATATATATATATCCGTGTGTGTGTGTATGTCTGTCTGTCTGTATATATATATATATATATATATATATATATATATATATATATATGTGTGTGTGTGTTTTTATTTTTTTTTCAGCAATAAATTAAATTGCTGCAAAAAAAGTTGAACTAATTTAAATCTTTCATCAAGCATTTAATCACGTGATATTTTTACATTTAATAATTATTTAAAGCTAAGGAAGAAAAATAATGTTTAAGAATTTGCATTGATTATGAGAAGAATAAAAGGTGATGTGATAGTACGTGAACATTAGAAACTAGATAAATCGGGCAATTACGATTTAAAACGCTATAATGCCATGCGACTTGGTTCTATTTGGATGTTTCATGTACACAAGGAACATAGCAGGCGCTGAAAGTGTTTTCCTAAGAGAATCATGAATATTAAATTATGTACAAAAGATTTAAATGAAGATAAAGTCAACAAATATTCCTAATGAACTTTCTACACAGCTGGTTAAAGAATAAAGTTAAGAGAGAAATTAAAATTATAATTCTACTTTTAGCTACTTTAATAAAAATTTTTTATCAAAAATTGTTTTTATTATCTAAATTTATTAAATTAAATTTATTATTTTTTCCACTTCAGATAGATTCTTAGCAGCTTATAATTGCTCAGAAAATTAAGAAATAATTTAAACGACCGACTGCATTACGTTTAAATTATGATGCTTTACTGTGGACAAAATTTCGCCTTAACTTTAGTGGTGACCGAAAAATATCATTTCGAGGTACTAATCATGTTAATTTACAGTTATAAACTTATAAAATAATTCCATCAATAAAACCATCAAAGTTTTTTTGATCCTTTAATTTTTTTTTATCATTATATAAAAAAATGTAAATGAAATATGCTCATGATTAAGAGTCACACATGCATTTCCCATTTCCTTATGCCGTCATAAGCACAACATTATCCACCTTCGTTATGAATCAATATTTAAAATCTGAATATAAGTCTTTAATTATGACTAGAATTCAAAAGAATTTTTAAAAAATTTTATTCCTTTAATAAAAATGAATATTTCAAATTTACGATTACTTGCCGATGTGGAAGAGAAATGATGTATTACACTCAAAGCATTCGGGCCTCTGAATCCAAAACGCAAAATGAGGAGGGAGAAGAAAAAAATAAGAATAAAGAGTTCAGTCGTCTAGAAATTTAAGATATTTTATCAAACTTGAAATTCTTTGCTAAAGTTATATTATAAAAATCGTTAGAAAATAGTTTTTAAAGATGATTTTAAAAATTCATAATTCAGAAATATTTGTCCTTTCATATTACTTTAAATAGTAAAGTTTCTTATAAATTCTGCAATCATTACTACGTATAATGATTGCTAAAGCTGTCCCTCAAAATTCTTTTTTAAAATAATATTTCACCACTCATAAACTAAAGCACTGTTATTCCAATAGAATCCGTTTCCAGATGTTATATGAAAACGAAAGATGTAGAACTAAACCAAAGTCAGGCATTACTTTAAAAAAATAATTATTTTTTTTCCAATTGAACTAAAATAGATAATTTTTTTCAGCAGCCTTTAACGTTACAATATTACATTTTTTGAACTTCTCACGATGCTTATTTTACTATTAAAATTGCCCCAATTATTTTACTTGTTTTTTATTACTTGTTTGTTACAATTATTTGGCTTGTTACTTTCTTAACTAATAGTCATTTTTGTTAAATCTTTCATAAACAAATATATACATATATGCACTCATATAATGGTCATCTGCTGGTTATGAATCGTTAATCTAAAATTATGATTTCGAATATTTGTGTTTATTATATTTTCAGAAGAAAATGAGTCTTTTCAGTATTAATGATATATTTCTAAAACTCTTGATCTTGCAAGTAAAAATTTATGTTTACTTCTATGGACAGTGAGATGTTTGAAATAGTTTACAAGAAAAAAAATCCTCTCTACGATTTGGAGAAACATAATATTCTTTGGTGCAAACTATCTTTCTGAATCCCCATTTTCTGACAGCATTTCATGCCAAAATGGATACCATATACTATTTGGTCGACATTATCTATTCTTTTTTTTTTATTTTGAAGGATATAACCGATGCACCAGCGATTTCAAAAACTTTTCATACTATAGAAGATGTTCCGAAGAATAAATTTAAAGTTGTGCTTTCCGACAGAACGGCGTTTTCGTCCATATCCAATACCATTGCGAAGAAAAAAGCTCGCCAAATCTTTTTTTTATAAGAGAAGTTTTGAGCTGAAATCGAAATCGTCATTCGACCCTAAGTATCTGGAATAATAGTTGGATCTTTTTTCTCTGATATCTCTTTAAGATAAAAGTTTGAAACTGGACTCGTAAGCTAAAGTTTTGGTGAATATATTTCACCAGAATTTCCAGTTCTATGCGGTAAAGTAATGTGCAAAATGTTTGCAAATGTTTCCTTTGAATAATTTTTGCATATGTAAATATGTGCAATTTTTAAAGTATATAAAAAATTCAAAGTAATCTTTATTTGTATGCATTATTAGTGAAAAATACAAAACAAAAATGAAACACTTAGAAATGAAAAAAAAATTCCAAAAGCATATCTTTTAGTTTATCCATACAAGGATATACATAACTGAGATAAACCTATTTAGGGCTATATGTACATACTTATACGCTAAAATTTGGCAAGTTTCTGAATGAAGAAATACGAAAGACATTTAGGAATAAAATAAAAAAGATAAATTGCAAAAATTTTCTCCAAAAATCGTTTTATGATAAAACTTCAGTATCTATACAAATTACTCGTATACAGTGAAAAAATTATTAAGAAAAAAACCCAATGAATGTTTTATTAGTTTCATCTATGTTTCACGGAAGTAGTTATACAATTTTAAAGAATGCCGCTAACTGAATTTTTTTTATTGGAATGCACAGAAAAATCTCGTGGAGATTTCGGAGCTTTGAAAAACTTTCGTAAAGGTGTAATGATCACAAACGAATTATGAAAAACGATCAGAAAATTTAAAACACACACACACACACACACACACACACACACACACACACACACACACGCACGCACGTTGAAATTCGACCTAAAAAGAGAAAGCAGAAATCATTGAAGTTATTGTGCTTATGGTTCAAACTTTTGGCCATCTCATGCTTAGAAATGTTAACATAATTTTTCAAAAGATGGAATTGAAATACGTATTATATTCTCTTCACTATATTACGAAATTTAACATAAACCGTGCCATATTTTGTACTTATATGTGAAATTAAGCTAAAAGTACAGTCATTCTGGCTAATATTCTTTATATATTAAAATGATTTGTTCATGTTTCTAAATAAATGTAACCCCTTTTATAAAAAGATGGTTTGAAAATTGTAAAAATAAACTATTTTAGATATGAACATTTTGTTTCTCTAAAAGTGTGAAACAATATCATTTCATTGAAAGAGTGGTATTTTATCTCTATTCTAACAGAATGCGAAATTTATAGTTTTAAGATAGTTGAAAAATGTAAAATTTTAAACTTGCAATATGTAGTATGCTTTCATTTATTCACACCGACCGACCTTACAACTTACGAAAGCGTAATATTAAGGATCGGAGGTTACAAAGAAAAAAAGATTACTTCTAAATGGTAAATTAACAACAAAAATATAAAAATAGAATGTATAGAAAAATGGGAAAAATACAAATATACCGAAATATAACTTAGTATATAGTAATTAATTAAATAAAATATGCATAAATTATTTGACGAAATAGCAAAATTTATTTTTTTAAATTCAATATTAGTTTATTATAATAGAAACTATCAAACAAAAAAAACGTTATGAAAATAAATTAAAAGTAAATATTGCCTGTGACAAAACTAATAAAAGATAAATTGCATTTAGAAAGCACTAATGCTGTTACATTGTTTAAATACAATAACGAATTAAATGGAGTAAAAAAGAATGAAATGATGAATCCGGCCTGAAGAATTTTTCAAAGGTCACCCTCAGGCAGGGATTCAAACCAGTTTTTTTTTTTTTCTGTGAGAGGTTTGGTTTCGTCCAAGTAATGTCCCTTCGTGACCCTAATATCCCAAGAAATTGAGATTTTTGAAGATAAGAATTAATAACAATAAATCACAGACAATAAATTTTATAACAATAAACTAAAATATTATTTCAAAAGTCAAATCTAAGCAAGGTACTATATTGCTCAGTATTTTTGTGAAGTGATCTAAAACTGACCTGATCTTCAAGGTATAAATAATATAGCGTCAAATTCTAATTTGTTCTTACTCACTTGTAACAACAGATGTTCGGACGTCAGTACTCTGGTCGTGTGGAAGTTATTATGATGTTTTACTAATAAATATTTCGTGTTTGTATACCGGAGTTTTATTCTTGCAAACTACAAGTTAAGAACGGGGATTGAGCCACACAAGGCCATAGCAAAATTTATCAAACCAAACTACAATAAGACCAATAAATCACAAAGCCAAAAAAAAAATCAATAAAAAGTGAAAGCAAAGAACATACCTGTTGCAAGTAAATACCCCAATAACTTTTATGAGGATAATTAAAGCTATTACGGCAGACCATAATTCCTTATTGCATTTAAACATAATGCTTATTTCTAATTTGCTTTATTATTATAATATAACTCAAAAAATCGATAGGCGATATCCCGTAATCTGCCGGAACCGAGGTGGCCTGGTAGTAAGGTCTCGATATCGGAACCGGAAGGTTTCAGGTTCGAGAACCCGATTCAACCGAAGAACCATAATGTAAATGGTTCTAATGCATGTTAAATGACCAAACGCTTTCCGCTGGTGCTGTGTGGAAACTTGAAGAGAGGGGTGCCAGCTCAGGTGCCGTCCTTGACATCTGACCATGGTTCAAAATTACGGGGTCAGTCCCAAAAGAACTCTAATACTGCTTTAATATGGGACGTTACGTAACGAAACTAAACCCGGAATTATATCCTATAGAGGCGATTTCCCGGAATTTCATTCTATCAAAGTTACATTAAGAGAATGTACTTACTGGCTATAGTGATGAAAGTGGTGACATATGTCACAATCAGAGTGAGGAGAGGCAGAAGGAACATGAGGATGAGGCTGAGAGTGGTGTAGAGCTGTTCCTGCCAAGGTGCTGTGTAGAAACCAAAGGTGACGCATTGGTAAAAGTCTTCGATGAATGGTCCTCTCAGAACGCTGAAGATCACCGCCTGAAAAAGAAAGACAATTCGAATATTAACAAAGTACTTCAAAGCAAGATGAAAGTGGGACGATTTAGAAATGAGACAATTCACCAGTGTTACTCATATACAGCTATTCCGGTAATATCTCTAAGTTTAGGTTTAATACTGCAGCTGAATGTGCTGTATTTCCCAATGCAAAATGCATTTTTAGGGTAAAAACATTTTATTATTCACCTTACTGACGGAACTGAATATTATTTCATTAATTTCTTTTAAAAGAACATAACTCAAATGAAGCAAATTAGATTCAACATTTGATATGGATTCATAATTTTGTGGTAAGTATAGCATGTATAAGGAAAAATATATTGCATTTGAAAGGTATGTTATTGAAATATCTATTATTTGAAGACAAACATATACACTGAAGCAAACTCAAAAATTAAATTTATGGTTTAAGGAAAATCAAAACGAAAAATAATTAATCTATATCTTGAAGATCGAAATTTTAACGTTATCAGTAACTGCTCGTACTTCATATACTAGAAAAGGAAAAAAATTAGATTTTTTTAAGGGGATGCCTTTTATTACCTTTTAAATTCTGTCGTTTACTACTTTGTTACTTTGTTGTTTAAATTTTCTTAATACTAATTTACGAAATCTTTGACTTTCGAAATATACATACTTATTTACTCTGACCTGAAATAAAATTAGCAAGTGATGTTGCATAATCTTTTTGCGGAAAACTGAATTAAATGCATGATGCAGATGAATGCCAATGCAGATGAATGTGAAACATTCTTTCTGATGATGGAACCAACTATGCTGGGAAGCAGAATTGCAGGTTTGTAACAATATTATTGTTAAACATTTCTCTAAATTATAGCAACCGTTTGTACAGAAAATGCCTTTGATACCATCCAATACGTGTGAGTATAAATCGAGTAATTGATGGAACTGGAAAAATTAACTGAATAACTAAGAAAAATTATTGAGATTCATTGAATTTATAAAAATGTATAAAAATTAGAGAGAAAATTGTACTGATATAAAACTGAACTGGAAAAAATACTAATAAAATTGTCTCTGAAAAACATCTTAAATTTTAAAGTGATGTTAAAACGTTTATTTTGAGGTATATGACTCAAAGATATTTAAAAAATGCATTAAATTCTTATTAATTCTTAAAATAAATATCTAAACGGAGTTTTGAAAATCCATTTCTTAGTGATAATTGATAACCGAACAAGTGCGAAAATTCGCTCTAATGTAAACGATATACTCTATAGATAGCTTTTAATGAATGTACCAAATTTGATTTGACTCGGGTTGTGAAGCCACTCAACAAACAGAAAGAAATTGTCAACTATGATCTTTAATTTAAATCTCTTATGTTATGCTTACCAATTATTCTTGGATACCGTTGTACTGATTTCGTGATATGGAAAGGTGTAATTTGTGCTAGGAATACAGCTGTGTTTATGGAGAATCTACATTTCCAGCTGCTAATGACTGGCTTGTATTGTAAGTTTCACTCACATGAAAAGTGTTGGCTGTATGCTTTATGTCTTTTACCTATAGCATCGATTATTGTAACCTATAGAGAAAGTTTTATACCACCGTGATTCACACATCTTACTTCCTTTTAGGAGATGGAATGGATGAATATTAATAGATAAAAAGGGAAGCATGATTTCTGATTCTGATTACATTATATACATCAGGATGCTAATACAATCCTTTGTTGTTACCATACTCAAAAGATGGATGATTTTTCCAGCATACAAACATTGTCACATACCAATTTTGAAATCCAGCTTTTCTTATCGATGATAACCGTCTGATAGAATATTGTCCGAAATTTCTGCTACAGAATGCATGCATACATTTATGTTTGCATTCTATAATTTCTATTTTTGAAAAGTATTTCTATCATAATTTATAACTTACTGTTCATATGTTTTTTCATCTAATTTTATGATTTAACACTCGTAGTATTTGAAGCGCCTTATTTTGTTGTTTATAATTGTTAAGCCCATGTAATATTGGGTTGGCAACTAAGGCATTGAGGAATTTGTCAACAGATAGTACATTCTTTTGTTTTGTCAGCGTGTTCAAAGCATCTAATTTATATTCTTCTCTTATTGTTTGGATTTTCACCTTTCATTCAATAAAAAAAATTGTATCGGTTACTTATTTAGTATCGCTTTTATTCCAATTTAAAGATAAAAGAACAAGAAGCCCATTTCAGGAACATTTTATTGTATTTTTTCCGAAAAGGCAAGAACCCATTGCAAGCACACAAGAATATGTGCCGTATATGGGAATGAAGACTTGAAGGAAAGGCAGTGTCAAAACGAGTTTGCCAAATTTTGTTCCGGTGATTTTTCACTGAAAAATGAGCAACGATCTGGTCGCTCAGTTGAAGTTTATGAGATCAATATCAAACCTATTATCGATTCATATCGTCATAGCACAACATGTGAGATTGCAGAAAAGCTCGATGTATTGCACACTTGTATTTAAAAAAAATATTAAACAGCTTGATTGAATCAAGAAACTTGATTTATGGATGCCTCGTAAGCTTAAGAAAATTTATTTGATGCAACGCAATAGCATCTGCGATTCGCTTCAGAAACAGAACGAATCTTATTTATTTCTGAATTCACTCATCACTGGTGACGAAAAGTGGATATTGTATAACAACGTAAATAGGAAAAGATCATGGAGCGAAGATGAACCAGTTCAGCCAAAAGTTGAGATTCACCGAAAAAAGATGATGCTGTCGGTTTGATGGGATTATAAAGGAATTTTGCATTTTGAACTTTTACCAAGAAACCAAACAATTAATTAAAAAAGTATGCACCAATTCACCAAACTGAGCGACGCTTTTCAAGAAAAGTGGGTAGAATTCATTGGCAAATCTTAAAGATGTTGTTTTCCAGTATGATAATGCAAAGTCTCACAAATCTTTGGTCACTCGCCAAAATTTATTGAAACTACGTTGGGATGTGATGTCACATCTACCATATAGCCCTGACCTTGGACCTTCAGATTACTATTTATTTCGTTCCATGCATAACTCCTTAAATAGAAAAATTTTTAATGACACTCATTATGTCAAATCACATTTAATTCGGTTTTTTGTTTGCAAAAATCGGAAGTTTTATGAACATGGAATTATGACACTGTCTGAAAGGTAGCAAAAGGTCATCGACAAAGACGGACAATGCCTAACTGATTAAAGTTATATATTTAAACAAAAATTTGAATGTTCCTTCTCATTTAAAATCCGCAATCACTTAGTTACCAACCAAAAACTTTTCATTATCAGTGGAAATAGAGAATGGTCAACATATTTTTGGAAAGTTGCTTTGAACCATAAACTCATGCTCTTTATTAAAATTTTTGGTCAATGAAAAAAAAATTAAAATAAAACAGTGCAAGTTTTAAACATTGAATTTTTATCAGTGACATCATTTTATATTTATAACTTCGTAAAATACCCATGCATTTGAATTGTAATCACTTTTATATGCCACAGCAATAAGATATTTGTTTCAGTTTTACTAACTTGGTATGAGAATTCCGCTGCTGTAGTATATTTGATCAAACATTGAGATAGCAGCTGATAAATGCTTAAGCGCCCGTAAGCAAGGCAAGCTGTTATAATTGAGTGGCAAATAAAAAATGGAAGAAAAAAATTATGTTCAATTTTTTCCTAGGATAAGATTAGAAGATTTGAACTTAAGAACTAAAATCAGTAAACTCTAAATCCGTTTCATCTACTTTTAAGGGATGAATCAGGGATTATTAAAAAATTTCTGTGGCATTTTTTTCATTTATTACACGATATAAAATCAATAATATGAAGCATTTAATAACTCATTAATTAACTCTATGGATAGCCTCAAAGAAAATTTCTTCAACTTTGAATGTTCTGCTTTTGTAAATTCTAAACTGATTGAATGACTTGTATATACTATTTACTTTCAACTGAAACTGAATTAGAGTTTGAGCTGGAATTAGATTCTATGAAAATGTTCTAAATGTGATATCGAAACTGGCAGAAAGGTAATGAAACATTTTAAACTAATTGCAAAAGATTACAACTTTCATTTGAAGGCTCTCCACAGTAACCCCTTTATACATTAGACACATAATTTATACTAGAAATTATTTTATCAGAAAATGTCGAAAGACACAATGGTACAAATGTAAAATATTTTAATATTTATTTTCACATTTTTCCCTTGTTACTGGAATATATTACGTAGATGCAAGTAGATAGCACTCATTTCAATGATTCTGTAAATATATAAAGTTCTGTAATATATTTCAGCTATTTGAATATGTTTTGATCTTCAGAGTACTTTAAATGATGTATTTTTTCAGAGTTAACAAATAAGGAAGCTTGATCCTTATTTCAAATAGCTGGTGCTGTAAATCAACTTTTTTTATGATTCTGACAGGAAGAAGGAATTTTAATGTTAAGTTTGCACAATTCTTCTTCATATATTCTAAAAATCATAGCCATCTCCAATAATACTTGCCAAGAATAACATTTTTTTGTTCCAGATATAGATTAGTAAATTTAATTATTAATTCCCTTAATTATGCAATTATATCCTCTTCGATGATTTCTGGCACTATTTCAGTTAAGCACACAGATAGTGAATCTAATCGAGACCTATTAAATATGAGAGTGATTTTTTTCCTCTTAAATGAAAGTTTATGGTGAACTCTATTTTTTATAATCGGCTTTTTGGATCAAGAACAGACAGTTTCCTTAAATATCTTTCACCAAATCACGCAAGCAGGCACCGAAAGACAATCAAATCATTTATCTCTTGTAATTAGGACAGCTTAAAAAATGAGGCAATTTAGAGATTTTCCGATAGATAAATTTAAACTATGTGAAATAAAACTCAGGTTGACAATCTCGTTTGTCACGGAAAATGAATGGCAATTGAGTTTAACTTTGTAGTCGTTTTAAAAGAAACAGATTAGGTAACGATTAATTATCTCATGCTGAAATGTCTCTTATCTGTATCATTATTTTTACTAAGAAATTGAATATAAAGGCTTTTTTTAACATTGTTGGAGTTAAATTCAAGTCTTAATTCAAATGAAAGTTTATGGTAATCCATACTGACAAAGAAAAATCATTTTTTTTCAAGAATATTATATTAATGAGCTAAGTTTAAAAAATTAATCAAAAATATTAATTATATAGAAATGAAGGGATTCCTTCGTGTGAGAAGGAAATTTCATTGCGTTTAAACCTTTAAATTAGCAATTATTTTGGACTGATATCTTTCTGCACAAAGAAATGAGTCTTTAAAATATCTTTAAAGGACCATTGGTACAAATCTAAATATAGCTAAGATGGATTAACTAATAATTAATCACTGAAAATGTATATACAGAAAAGTATAAAATTTCAGATATCGAGTGCATTAGGAAGGGAAAAAAATATGTCTAAAAAACTCACATCATTACGAAAATGAGACAAATTAATTAAAAATGTTTAAAATTCGATTCATTATTTGTAAAGGATTTGTATGAAGAAAATAGTCATGAATTTAATGAAATAAATCGTAAAATAATTCAGTATTTCACTACTGAATGGATTCAGTATCAATATGTCAGATTTATTTAATGACATTGATAAATTCACGTCTGGAGTTCTAACATTCATAATTCCATTTCTAAAGATCTCTCAATCATGTAAATATATTTCAAAATATTCAATTGTGATTTTATGTTATGAAACACCATTTATGGCAAATTAATAACGGGGAGAAAATCATTTCTTCGTATTTATTAAAGAAATATTGCACTTATTCTTACTGTTCAGGGATATGAGGGGTAATTATAATTAAAGAAATATTCATATATCCCTTACTGTTCAGTGATATAAGGAAACGCTGTGCTAACCTAATACTATATACTAATACTTCAAAATTTGCTATTAATGGGATTTTATTATTCGTTATAAATATGTTTAATTATTATTTTTTTGTTTATCGTTGTCATTTATTTACAGTCGTTTCTCTCGAAAGATGGCTGATGTAACGTATATTATTAAATTCCATGATTTCGAAAGATATATTGCAGATTCTACGATTTTTGTGACCTTTTTCATAGCTTCTTTTAAAAGAACGTCGACTTCACTGTTTCCCTATGAAACCACTGTGATCATCTCTTTTTTGATAATCAAAGTCAAATAAAATTGATAAGAACTTTTTTCGAATATTATCATTTGATATTTACATGAGTTCGATATTTCTCTATCTAAACGAAATGGCATGCGATTTGGAATAGGTCGAGTGGTAATAGACTTCACTCAATCAACGACTCTATGATCTGTTTTGGAAAGCCAAAACATGCATTCGCAGTCGCATTGTTCGCACGCTTCACACACACTCTGCTTTTAAGACACCGAGTCCTCTTCTAATTGTGTCTGTATTTTAGCGTAATATTTTAACTTATATAAAGATTCTTTTTAGTAATCAACACTTCTAAGACTTACTTTTCTTGATGGTTTCATCAGAGTTTGCTTTTCCGACGGTTTTTAGTCCAGGAATGATTATAAATTAATTCCATGATTGCGAATTGTCTTAAGAACAGTTAGATGGACTTTGAACAAAGAACACAATAACAATATGCCATGTCTCTTAATTATTATCATATGAAGCCATATGTCAGTCAAGGTTTGGATTGTTTTTTCTTATTAAAATAAATTTCCACTACTTCATGTATACTCATATGAAATATCAGGCCATAATGGCTGTTTTTTAAAGTCTTTTCAAAGTTCAGCTTCATTTATAATCACCCAAAATATTGAAACTAAAATATTAAATCCATGCTAATTCAAAACGATATTCTATGAAAGAAATAAAGAAAGGAAAATTAAACCATTTTAGATATAAATATTTTTTCAATCGAATTTCTGTTACTTAATGCATTTTGAAATGATACACCCATTTTAACCGTAACTGGAAACACGAATTTCCTCACCCGGGCAGAGACATGGAGTCATTTTGACTCCATTGTTAGCTTTCTTTTTTGTCTTTTGTAAACAGCATTGGAATTTATTTTGGAAACATAATACATTCTAGAAATCATGTAGTTACCAAAAATATTACAAATATTAATATTAAAAATGTTAAATGTTGGAAAGATGCTACGAGAAAAACCCAAACAATCGTTTAATGAATATTTACTTCGTTTAGATATTACGGAATGACACTTATGTTAATAACTGTTAGAATTTAACAAATATGAAGAATACAATATTTTAAAATATTATTTTAAGGATATTTCTTTATTCTTTTTTTTAAATTCATTATTCAAATTAAAATCTTTTTCAGAAATGTGGAGTCAATAACTTCATTAATAACAATAAAAACTTTGAAAAAGAATAATTCGGTTATACGCATGTGCTCATACTTAGACTTTTGCCTATATACTGCTGACAGAATTCCTGGTAGGTACCGAGGAGTTGATTGTATTCATGGACAAAATGCCACGTGATAATCGGAGCTAATGAACAGCGCGGAGTTAATTTCGATTCTTTTTGTTGTCCGGTAGAATGAAAAAAAATCATATCAGGCTACAGCGTACTTTACTTGATAGATGACATGAATTTTAAGAGCCCTTTTTTCGGGTTTCTTTTTTTTTCTTGTTTTCTTTGAGAAACTTTTATAGAATAATATTATGAAAATACATCAGAGAATTTGCTTAAACATTCAATAGTTTATTTGATACGTGGTTTGAAAAGGGTACAAAGAGTAGAAATTCTTAAAAATAAAAGCAATTATAATAAATTAAAATATATGAATTTTGTATTTTTTTCATTGGTAGAATAAAAGTTTGATTACTATTTTAAAATGTAGATTACAGTGATACTCCTTCAAGTAAAATACAGGTATCTTTTGCAGATTGAGTATTTTTTATGCCATATATATCGAAGTGGAATAATTGCTTTAAAAACAAAATACTAAAATATGCATGCATTTTTTCCAAATTAATTTATTCTTTATATTTAAAAAATAATTTATTTTGAATTCAATAAGTGTAATAAAAATACAAGATCTAATTCATGAAAATGTCTTCCGCATTTTATTTTGGTAAACAGCATTTCAAATTAATATTCTTTTGGAAATTTCATGCCTATTTAATATAATTGAAATTTAGAAGATGCATTAACATTATGTGAGGTAATTTTTTATTCAGTTCAACTACTCAAAGTTTTTTTTATATTCTGGGAAACTTTCATAATTTTTTGTTCTTTTGCAGTATAAAAAAATCCAGACATCTGTTCGTGACATTTTATTGTAACACCAAATTCAGTTGCGATTTAAAAATTCATTTCTTTTCACTTCGCTGAATAACTGAGAATAACAAAGATAACATATTCTTTGTAAATTTATTTATTTTCCTCTTTTTATTCAGTAAAAAGTAAGAAACTTTTTCCAATCTTCATAAATTCCCAACTGAGATAAAAAGGATGATTCCTATTTTTCCCCCTTCTTTCTTTTATATGATCAAGTTGTCCAAAATTAAATTTCTACAGAGTTCAAAATCTAGAAATTTATTTCAGATTTCCATACATTCATCTTCGAACTGAATGTCCCCCGTTTTGATTTTAATAATGAACAGCCTAGTAAAATGTTGAAAAAGAATAAAACAAAATTATTGAAGAAAAGAACAAAATAAATATAACTTTCTAATATAACTTTATCTAATAATATATGTTGGAAAAGAATAAAACTAAATTATTGTAGAAAAGAGCAAAATAAATATAACTGTATTTAATAATATATGTTGGAAAAGAATAAAACGAAATTATTGAAGAAAAGAACAAAATAAATATAACTTTATAATATAATTTTATCTAATAATATATGTTGAAAAAGAATGAAACTAATTTATTGAAGAAAAGAACAAAATAAATATAACTTTATCTAATAATGTATATTGAAAAAGAATAAAACTAAATTATTGAAGAAGAGAACAAAATAAATATAACTTTATAATATAACTTTATCAAATAATATTTTTGAATACAAGTTTAAAAATAATAAATTCGAGAACATTAGTTGGAGTTTCTGTTACAAAGACATTTTGGACCAGTTTTCTAATAATAAATATTTTGAATATAACCTGAGTAGAAAGCTTGCATTCGGTAGATTGAAAGCATTCAGCTAAATTAGGGATTGCAATACCGATATACCGGGATACCGAATACCGGTATTTTGAGCCATTTGTATAATTTTGTAATACCGGTATTTCAGAGTTTATATACCATTCTTTCGGTATTTACTAGAAATTTTTTTTGCTCCTAATGATTTACTCCTAATGATGGAACGATTTTTGAAACTGAGAAATCCAATCCAAAAAGCAATAATCGACTTAAACCTGCATATAAAAATTTTCAGATAATGACTTCGACTTCATATCCAGAACTGTATCAGCTCTACTTCCAATAAAACTGGATGTTGAGGCATTATGTCGGAGAGATTCTAATTTATGAACAGCTAATGCAACAATAAATTTCATGCTGCAGTCACTGAGAGAACAGCACACATCACTATCTGAAGAATTATATATTACATTGAAAAATCGCACAGAAGAAAGGCATACCGAAATAGAAAATGTCTTATTGTATTTAAATAATCATAATGATATAAAAAATAAAAATGAAAAAGAAAAGAGACTAACCAATTCAAATCTGATCAAGTTTTTAGTAAATTTTCTTAAAATACTTTACCTACCAACCTATCCACATTCAGAATAATTCGGTACAGTTATAGACGATTATGATGACAATAATGTCGATAGTGAAAAGGAATTGCATCTTGAACAAAAATTAGAATTAGCGATAAATAGAAAAGTTTCAACAAACCAAAATACAATACAGAAATCAGATATATCCAAAGCCATCCGACGAGAAATCGATTTATTTGAAGATGAGGGATTTAGAGGTAAATACTTGGAAAAAGTATACCGCGCATTGCTAGCAATACCACCAATTAGCGTAGATACCGAAAGAGCTGTTTCGACAGCTGGTCATTTTTGCACAAAATTACGTTCCAGGCTTAATGACAGTACAATTGATGCATTATGTTTTTTAAGATCACTTTTCAAAAATTTGTATTAGTACCACAGACTGAATAGTGATATTTACACTTTTTTTTCTGATTTAAATAAATAAGATGTTCCTTTACTTTTTTGTGATTGTTTATATACTGTTATAATTTATAAGTTACAAACTATTTTTTGTGATATTTACACTCTCTAATAAAATTGTTAAATAAAACAAAGAAACACCTGTGTTTTCTTTCTTTTTCTAAAATTTCTACTACCGGTATTAAAACTGGTATCCCGGTATTAAGATCTAAAATATACCGAATACCTGTATTGAAATTTTGGTCCGATATTGCAATCCCTAAGCTAAATAGATTAGAGAAATGCCAAACAAAGAACGTTTGCTAAGCATTCTAACGAACCTAGAAGAATTTTATAATCTTTATTTGAGAAATCCTTCTTTGGAGTAATTTAATTAAGTTGAAAATAAATCAAGGAACCTATTCCTGTTCTTTGTTTCATAATACTATTTTAGAAACAAATCTAATATATTGTTACTGTGCTTAAATTTAATTTATTCTTCATAAAGAAATAGCATTCAACTTAAAAATATTTTCCATTTTCCAGTGTGGAAAATTTTCTACGTCTACTCTTTGTATTATTATTATTATTATATATTAATTAATTTCAAATTTCACCACTACACAGTCAAAAAAGTTTTCCTTGCACATTTATTTAGTATGATTTTTGCATATTTGTAAATGCAAAACTTCACTATTGATTTTTACCCTTTAATATTGTAGAATTTGTTTATTTTTATTGATTATAGTAAGTTTAGTACTTCCGGAAAAAAAAATTAAATCGGTCGTTAATCGAATAAAGTTTGGGTTTCGTAATAGAAGGTGCTACTTAACAGTAATTTTGTGAAAAAAAAATTGATTCTCAAAATTCAATAATATTTATGAAAATAAATTACATATTTAAAAAAATTATTAAGATAATGAAAAGATTTTATTTAACTGAAAATGCTTTTAAAAGTTATTTAAAGCTAGTCTACAAACTAATGTAGCTAAAATCTGTAATTATCATTAATAAAGATGACATTTTTCAGTTAAAAATATTTGTTTTTAAAATATCGTTTGAATTAAATTTTGCCTGTTTGATTTTTTTGTTTTTAAATATTAATTACATTAAATGCATTTGTTTGTTCAAATTTGATCAAAATATTGTATAAGCGTTAGAAGGGAAGTAAAATTATCAAGATGTTTTTGTTATCCTTTCACCTTATCTGGTGATTAAACAGTTATCGAAATGCTTTAAAAGCATTATTTAGCAGCACTTCATACGACTTACTGAAACATATGAATGAGCAAATTTCACATGATTTTTCAACTATTAGAAAATAGATAAAGATGATTAGTAAATAAAGTAAGATAAATTTTTAAAAAATGCTAAAAGACTTCAACAATTTACTTGTGATAAATATATACATATAACAAATAGACACAAATTATTAATTGATATAATAAAGAATATATACAAAGGAAAGTAAAACTGTTTTTGACGAAAATATTAATCAGCTTAATGCCGATTAATGTTATGTTACAGTACAAAAATCATCATGTTTCTGTAAAAATCCGAATTCTATTCAGAACACTTTTAGAAAATACATTCGAATTTTTCTGTTTTATTTTTTTCCTTTAATCTACTTCATTTTATCTGTTTGATTTTAACTCTGACAGATACGTTTTAATTTTTCTCAATTAGATTATATTCCTTTTTCTGCGCCCTCTTTTTCTTTGATAATTCAGAATAAAAATATTCATCTGCACACATATCGCAAAAAGCACATTAGAGTCTGATTGTGTTTTCCTTTCAAGAGGCATAAAAAAAGAGGTGAGTTATCTTTAATAGTTTCTCAGAAATCGCAGTTAAGTTAGGGCATTTGACATTACCATTGATATTTTGAGCACCCTTGACAAACGGATGATGCCGTGAATAACTTTTTTCCGCGACTCGTTGAATCGTAGATTTGGTTTCATACAAATGAGCTAATCGGGATTACAGTCTAAATGACAGTTACTTAAACTGACAATCTGCATCTACCGTTTTACTATAGAAAGTAAATATCAAATAGCTTATTGACAGTAGAATAAACAATCTGCGATTGGGTGGTCTTGGAAAAGAATCTCAGTTCGAGCGGAAGAAGTGGCGGTTTCAAATTCTGTATCTCACATGCATGTTTCATCTGCATAGTTGGGGTAACTAAGAAACACAACTCACTTGAAGCCTAACAATTGCGTCCAGCCTTCTCATTAAAACAGAAAATCGCTCTTCCATTTTGAGCAAAAATTCCTTGTTTTAAATCTGTCCATTCCTTCGTTCACATTTCTGTGAACGTATTCAAAAATGTGACAGTAATTCAAAAATGGAAATAGGTAGATGGATGAAATATCTCGAAATTAAAACTGTAGGAAATTTTGGGCGATGGATGTCCTTAGAAGGATTAACCATTTGTCGATCTATATATTTGCGTGAGTATGAACGCGACAAGTCGAAATTGGAATTTCTTATACAGGTGAAATTCAAAATTTGATCTTTTCATTTCCTGTATCAAATGTGAGTTCAAATCGGAAGGGAACATAACCAAAATCGGGCAGTCAAAATCGGTTTTCTTCTCTTTACAATGAATCACAAAATGCACCGCAATAGTATATGAGAAAGCCGAAAGGAGAACACTTCTTTTTTTTTTTCCTTCTAAAGAACTGTTTCTTTCAACAGATATGTCGTAAGAGCATGATTCATTTTATTAAGAAAGAGACTCGAATAAATGACATTCGTATCAAAACCCAATCTGTATTCGAATCGCATCGTTGGATTATATGACTTGAACTTTGACCTTCTGTCTGTCTATTTGTTGAATCTTTGGTGTCATTTTATTTTTAAAATTAAATATTCGCCTATTTTCGATAGATGCTCTAATAAATTTATTTATGTGTTTTATGAGCAGACTTCTCCATCCCTATTTACTGTTTTTCTAAATACAGTGAAATTGAAAACGGTGGTATGGCAATTAAAATGTTCTTTATGGGAAATCTCTCCATTATTAAATATTATTTATTAAATATTATATGTATATATATTTATAATCTCATTTTAAAATAAGATAATGTCATTAGATCTATTCATAATAAAAAAAAATTTAAAAATATATAAAATGTCTTTAATTTTATTCATTAAACTAGCCGCCTTTGGCGACCAGCCGGTTCGCCAGTATTACCGCTCGCTACAATTTTCAATTAAATATTTTAAGTAACTGGTCTCCTAATAGATTCCCAAACAAAACATTTTTAATCTTCAAATTTTAATAGTCATACCAAACTTATACTGTTGTTTAGATCGTTTCGTTCAATTTACTATATATATTTTGCTAATTTGTTGTCAACTCCAGTAAAACTTCAACTTTAATTTAATGTGGAAATGATGAAATTGTAATTAATATAAAGATATTTTTTAATAAAACCAAGCGTTTTATTTCATTTATCCCCTTTATTGTTATTTATTTATTATTATTATTATTGAATATGAGTATTGCAAACAAAATCGCTCGGTATATAAGTCTTATGTGAACTACAAAATATTTTTCATAATTTATGTAATATCTCAAAGAATAATTCAACAAAAATTTCTCAGATTCAGCATAAAATTCAGTTTCTAGTTTTGCTTTCGAAAGGATGGAAATGAAATCAATAATAATATTTTGTTCCGGCCTATAAATATATTTCAAAAATTATGAAGTCTAAATTTAATGAAGTAAGGTATCATATTCTGAGAAATATTCTGGACACACCAAATTTTAAATAAATGAATGAATGTTTCTATTTTCCACGATCAACTAAGACTTATTTATGAAGTTTTAAATGTTAAAAATTTAGAAAAACTCAACATTTTCATAATCTTAGGCCAATTAATCTTGAGAAACCTGCGGGATGAGTGGCGTATTTTCTTTGAAGCGATCGATGAAAAATCTAAAATGATCCTTTTTTTATTGAATAGTGATATTTAAATTTTCATAAATCAGTCAGTTTAAGTGATTGATTTAGTAGATTGGAAATTAACTCTTTTTATTTAAAATATTAGTGTTTCAAGAACACTTTGTTAATCGTGATTTCCACAGGAGAAGCTTTATGTAAAATCAAAAATTCGTTATTTATTAGAGCATTTATTGAATCAAGTTACATAAAATTTAATCATTTTCCATTTAGACCATTTTAGCAGATCTGTGTCTTACTAAAGGTTTAGAAATTAGCTGTGTGGCCCTGGTTTGAATGGATATTCTGTTCATATTAAACAAAACTTTCCTTAAATTAAAACTGATTTATTGGATTAATAATATAGAAAGTGTAAAAGATCATAAAATAATTTTTCTTGAATTTATTTTTTAGAAAAAATAATATTTCATATTTGTTTCATTTCCTACAGACACGTGCCGAAAATTATATTTTTGCAGATTTCATTTCCAAAAAATTTAATTTATTTTTAATTGGAGCTTTAATTAATGTGATGGCAACACTTTGAAAAAAGCTAATTTTTTCCCATGAATGCGAAACGTGCTAGTGCAGCTTAAATTTTAATTTTATTTTGTAAGAAAAAAATTGTTGAAAAATATATTTATTTAAAAATTCATTAAAAATAGAAATTTAATTTTAAGTTTAAAACATTAGTATCATTTAAAAGATAAATTTTTGATCTTTAACTTCATGTAAAAATCTTTTTTGTGCGGTAATATTTTCGGAAGTTATAGCAGAAACACGCCAAAATTTCGCTTAATTTTTAAAAAATAGAATTCTAATTAAAAATTCGAAAAAATAACCCCCAGGTGCACATTCCCGGTCTCCAAGGTATACACGTGCCAAATTTAGTAGCTGGGTTGAATGGTCTGGCCTGTAGAGCGCAAACGCGCACACACACAGAAATTGAGCTTTATTATAAGTATAGATTAGCAGGGTTTTTTTTCACTGATACATATATTGTATCGATTTAAAATGTTACGAAGAACCAAGATTTATTGAATTTTTTACGTAATTAAAAATCTTCAACAATTTTTGAGATGTGACTAAGAAATTAAAGAAAAATCTAAGAAAAAACACCAAATAATCTTTATTTGAGATGTATAAAATAACATCGTCCCATAGACATTTTGGTTTGATGAGTCTAAAAAATCTTGTAGTGTGGCAGGAAAAAGCTAGATCATCTTCCGGAAAAAGCTAGAAACTCATCATCTGGAATTTCCTGTGCTTTGGAATTACTATGAAAAAAAAATGAGGGATTTCTTTACGATGATTTCCTTCACAAAAATGATTACTCGACTGCCATGATATATTTGATTTTTCTTTTCTTTAAGAAAGAGAATATTTGCTTCGATATTTATTAGCTATTCCTTTATATGTAAGGGTTACGCGGAAAATTCCTATTGAAGTTTTTTTAATTTTTTTTATTCCGATGAAATAATTTTTTTCTGAAAATGTTATAAAATTTTGGCAAAATTACTAGATTTTTTACCACATTGAGCTTAAATTTATGTAGTAAACTATAGAATAGGTTAACGGTTTTGTTTAATATTTATTTCTATCATTTTAGAATAAGTTCTGAATTTGAAAGATGGTAGAAGTTTTACTACTGAAAAAAGAAATAGAGCAGAACACCGAATCATTGAAAACACTCTATATACATATTATATATAGGTCAATTTAAAATGATATGTGTACAATTTTTTTTATCAGGAAAGGCTTTTCTACTCTACGCATTAGATATGTGGATATTTCAAATTATTATCATTTTCAAAAATCAATTCTTAAGTCTCAAAGGATCATTCATCATCCACCAAAAATAATGGGATTATTTTAAACATCGATTTTCTCAAAATGTACTTTTATCGAAAATCATTCGCCATTTTTTTATTGCTCTCTTCTTATATTAATATCTGCTCGTTATTCATAAATCTCTTGTCACTTTGTCGGAAGAAAATATTATCTTAGAAAAAATGTTTTAAATTTATTCTTCCAATATGAAGGGTGAGTGGAGGGACAAAGTTAAAATTTATGCTATATGAGATTATATTATTTTAATTTTTTTACCCAATAAACTGAGTTTGAATTTTCAGTGGCCTACTTAACTCTTATGCTATGTGTTTTTGAGAATCACGCACGCGAAAATTAGTGTATAAAATAGGCCGTTTTTCAGAATATAAAAAAAATATTGAATCATGCATACATTTATTCAAAAAATTAGTGTATGAAATAGGCCGTTTTTCAGAATATAAAAAAAATATTGAATCATGCATATATTTATTTAAAAAATATATATGATTTGAATTTTTTTACAGCTGCATAACTACGAAAAGAAATTTTACTCTCAATTTTAAAAAGGAAAACTTTCCAGAATAAATGCTTTCTATCTATTGTGATTATTCATTAAAATTTATAGTGAATTCCGAGAATCGCCTCTTTTTTTTAACACGTTCTCCACTCGCTTTCTGCTCTGACTTCGGTACAAATTTACAAGTTCTGACAATTTTTTTAGAAAGGCAGGAACTTAGATGCTTTAGTTCTTTATCTCACACAAAATAATGTGTCTTGATTTGTTACTTAATTATTAATTAACCAAATTAATTAATTAATCAAATTAAATTTGTCTAATAAGCTAAATGAATCCCTTTTCTTATTCTAATTTCAAGCCTAAAAATATTTTAACATAATATGGCTAGAAAAAAATGGCCCTTTTAAGGGTTAAAATCGATTCAATTTCACACATACAAGTCTAAAAAGAAGAAAATAATTATTTAAATGAAAAAATTTGATATATCACGTTTTTAAAATGAGCTAAAAATTTTAACCTTATTTCTTGTAACTTTGAAAAGTTTTGTAACCCCTAAACATTTATAGCCCCATACAGATTTTCCTGAAAAATTGTGATTGTAAATTTTAAAAATTCACAAATTTTCAAGACATCCTACATGGGGTTATGTAACTCTGCGGGGCTAGGAGCAATTATTTTATTCTTTTTAGTCCGTTTTTAAAAAGGGGTATATTATTTTTTTATTTAAATAATTATTTTAATATCATTCTAGCATTTGTCTATCAATTATTATGTATATCATTCCAAAAAATCAAAATTACTTGTTAGCAAAGCAATCAAATACATAAGCAAAGATGATGTACATACAAAATCCACTCATACAAAGAATGGGATTCATAAAAGAGATAGTAAAGAGCTCTATAAAATTTAATACGCTGTTAGTAAATACGTTTGATACAATATTATTTTTAAACCTCGATTTAATTCTCTTTCTTGATGGTGAATGTTAGTTGAAATTCACGCAGTTCTCCTCACAAGTAAAATGTTGACGTCTTAAAGATATTAACTTCGGATACAATGAACGAAATTATCTCAAGGAAACAGGCGTCCGAAATCAATAAAGAAGAATGGGATATTCTTACATCGAGAACAATGACAATTCGTTCATTCAATATTTCTATCCACAATTCTTGCTAGTGTAATACAATATAAATTAATTAACTCTTATTTTACACTAACATTGCATGCCGGTCATGAATTTCGATTGGCCAAATAATTAAATTTTTTAATATGATCTTGCAGCATATTTAATTTTACAGTTATTTATGATTTAAAAAAAAACTCTTACATATCCTTTCAAAACAAGAATTTCAGCGAATAAAAAGGAAAGTATTTCATACATTTTCAAATATTTTATTATAAGATAGGTCTCCTTTTCCTCCACTCTTAAAGTTATCTATATTTATCAATTTATGGCATTAACACAAATAATCAGACATATGCAAAAAAAGAAAGGTGAGTAAAGATGTGTTCACACTTGAGCAGTTATAAGACGGCAGAAGGCAGCGCATACACATAAAGGGACTGATTTGTGTTTGCCACAATTTCATATGATAGATTCAGACATTCCATGCTTGGCTATAAATTGCCGTTTTGAGTCCCCACATTTTTCATTTTTATTTCGCATCGTACTTAGAGGTCGGTCAGTTCTATCATCACCCATTTCTCTTATGGGATAGTCTTAGCGCTTTGATTCCTTTTAATCTAATATTGTAATTTTTTTTTTATGATGGCACCTCCAACTATTCGCAGATTTTTAACCTTTTGAATATTTGAAAATGTCGGAATTAATCTATGATAAGAGATCAATGTTTTCACGCCGCCCTCCCCCCCCCCCCCCCCCCCCCCCCTCACAAAAAACGCCCGCCAAATTCTACTAACGTGTGCGCTGTAAGAAAAAAAAAATGCAATACAGCGGGGTGTTGTTGTCCCGTCGGAACAATTACTTGCCATGGACCGAACAGCATTTTTCAGCCTTTCTACGCATGCGATGCCTACTGGCCGTCTTATAACTGGCTGAGTGTACATCCATCTTAAAGCTATTTACAATATGATTATTAATTTCGCAAATAAAATCTTCAAGAGAATTTTTATACAGTATGCATAGAAGAATAATTGTTGGTAAATATATAAATATATATTGGGTTGTTCGGAAAGTAATTTCGTTTCCTTTTATGGAAATGAAAGAGAGTTTTCGTATAATAAACAAATACTTTATTAAATTATATATTGGCCGTTCTGGTCCAACACCTTTTGCCATCTTTCTGGTAGTAGCATCATTTCACGCTCATAAAATTTTTGGTCTTTGCTGCCAAAAAACGGATCGAGGTGGTTTTTGACCTCCTCATTTGAGGTGAAGGTTTTACCGTCTAAAAAATTTAGCGAACCATTTCTGGCACAGGCGTACTGTCAACACACCTTCTCCGTACACATCGGTCCATTTCTTTCTGGCTTGAACAGCATTTTTACCCTTTCTGTAGTAAAACAGTGAGATATGTTGAAAATGCTGCTTATCGCTCTCCATATTTAAAAGGGCACCACCCCAAAACGACTACGTAGAATTCATTGGAATTTTTCACACACAAGCCTTGCTGTATGAGCTCTCAAAACATATAAAAATTATACTGCTTAAATGTGAAGTTGGGTGCAAAAAATACAATTAAATCCTCTGTCGGTAAAAAACGAAATTACTTTTCGAACAACCTAATATATATATATCAATATTAATGCCAAAGTGTTAATACTAACCGCAAAATGTGCTATATATTATGTAATTACATTAATGATGTGTGATATTTGGTTATCTAACACAGAAGATGTAACTTTGATTGCATTTATATGATAAGTTTCATAACTCAGGAGCTATCTTAGAAATCTTGCCATACTAATATGTCTGGCAAGGGAGATCGCCTTAAGTACGAGCATGAGAAGAATCTTGACATGTAAGAGAAATTGTCTTTTCTCTAGGGTCGTGTAAACCGCCGGTAATGGCACCGCTGCTATAACGGATAATATTACTTTCTCAAGGGAGATTCAGTTGCCTAAGGAGTGTCGCAGTGGGAATCATAATCCAGGAAATACATAATCCACATTGTGATTGTTTATTGGTGTAGTCCAAGTGTCTGTATGATGGAAATCGGCAATTTTCTTTGTGATTTGCCGGGATTCTTTTGATTAAATATTAATAAATATTACTTTCAAAGAAAAATTTGTTATATTTTTTTAGAGATAAGATGTGAATTATCGTTTCAAAAGAAATGACATGATCAGCACATATTTCAGATGTGTTTTCAAATTCTTTAATACGAAAATGTTTTTAATATTTTTATTTTTAAGTTTAAAATAAAATTTCGCTTGCTGTTGAAATTCAAACTCGTTACTGAATTTAAAATCGTAATCCAGTATTCATGAAACGAATTAAAGCATTAAATAAAACATTTTAAGAGACTGTAATATTCAAGCTAATCACAAAAGGCTTGCACATCTCCGTTAAAAGATTACTTTTCAAAATTGCACGTTCAGCATTCAAAGTGGAAGCATTAAGTTCGTTTACAGAGGAATAAAACCGATTATTTCTGCTTCAATAAATTTTAAAAGGACCTGCGTGACTTTGCATTCTCGCCAGC
>JAPMOR010069448.1:13884-26289 GCA_026543865.1 Argiope aurantia | reverse complement strand
CATAGAAATGAGTAATTAGAATTTCCCAACAGAAGAATACGTTTCTCCACCAGAGAAAACTGACCTTGCATTTCCAACTGTTATTTGAGCCGGCATTGTCTCTTGAAATTAGAGATGGAATGTGACGTTACGATAACCAAGTGTCAAAACATTCCAAACGTTCCCACTTGTTCGAGAAAGAGCAATTTCTCCCTTTCCGCATCTCAAGGGCAATTGGGAATACCCTTTTTCAGGAAATCAGCATTCTGTTTTAGCATGTGCAAAAGAATTTCATTGATAATCATGTGACTTTAGGAGAAATGTTTCCTTTTGATGATCCATTAGCCGATTTTGTAGTTTCCTGTGTGTCAAGCTGTGCTTATTTCCATGTGCGTCTGATTAGTTTCCACTTCCGATAGTTGGTGTTGGAATGTACCGGTCGTTAATTTAGGAAACAGCTATCGATGCTGCTGCGGAAGACTTTACCTTGATTGATTGGCGCCATTAAGCATGAATTATTTTGACAGTCCACTTAACCGTGTTTCCGACTAGATTAATTTACTGGTAATAATTTACTTTGATTTTATCAGTGGTTCTCTATATCGATTTATTGATCTGTTCGATATCGATTAGTTCCCAATTATAATTATTTAAGGTATGTATCCACGTTTGGCATGAATTTTTCAAAAAATATTCTTGAATTTTTCAAATTTATAAAATATTTATGAATTTTTGTGTAAAATAGATTGAAAAAGAAATTCGTATGAAACAAATACCATGTAAAAGTCAAAGGTGATATACAAAATTAAATGCTTTTCTTCCCCTAAAAAGTATAAAACCCAAAACCTTCTAGTTTAGGATCTGTTTAAAATTTTAGAGAAATAAATTAGATAATAATAAAATATATTATTTAGCTTCTGAACTAAGAAGCTGACTGCGTTTCTACCTTCTATTTCTCTAAATATTTTCTTTTTTTTTTTTCCCTTGATAAGAATTGAAACAAAAAGAATCTTTTTTAATCCAAAAGTTAAGGAACTGCAGAAACAATATATAGGACCGGAATTATGCCAAATTTGAAAATTATATAAAATATAAAATGGATTTTGTGGGTTTTTTTTTTTTTTTTTTGTGAGAAGATTTAACAAATTTTGAATTTGAAGAAATGACAATTAACGGTATAAATTAACATTAAAGCTTAAACTGTGTAAATATATAAGTGAATGCTTATTTACAAAAAATGAACACAGAAACTAAATCTAAATATAAAAAAAAATGTTTGGAAGTTAAGAATATTTTAAAATGATTCGATCTAATTAATTTTCTATCGCAGTCATGTGTCTTAAAATTAAATGACCTTAAATTTTAAAGTAATTATCATTCAGTGCTTCGTTTACTGGTGTTTCAAAAATATTCCCATATCTATCAATTCTTTTAAATAAATTTCTACCGTATTCATAACTATTTATCTGAATGTTACAATTTATACTGCAATAGCTTTCCGCGCATTTGAAAGTCGTTTATTCATTAAATCATCTTTTTGACCATTATTTTCCCCTCCCTTCTTTCTGTGGTTATATTGTTTTTGTTGTGAAAATTTTTAAAATTATTATTTAGTTCCTAAAGTTATTGCTTTTGCAATGCAATTAAAATTGCCAGAAAATCGATTCTGATATAGGTAATAAATGGATAAATTTTAAGTTGGATTTTTTTATTCTTTATTGATGACGGTTAAAATTTGTTGAAAGGAAACAATGAGTAATTTTTTTGTGTCGATATTAAGTGCTCAATGTTTTAAAAAATGTTTTGTCCTTAAATATATTGATGCTTTTTTTCGATTTGTTTATTTATGTAATCTTTTGTATAGAAGATGTTGAAACATGTGATATTATTAGTTTAAAATTTGCTAATTTCATTTTAAATTCATTGATTGTTTTTTAACCATTATAATTTTTTTTAAATCCATAAGTTTTGGATTGAATTTCGAAATTATCAACCACCTTTATCGTATGTAATTGCCTCTTGAATAGAAAGATATTGCAAATGGTGTTTGCATTAACCTGGCAGTACTGCACTGTTATTTGAACGAATTTTTTTAACCGAATGTTTTTGTGTAAAGGCGAAAATTGTTCTAAAAAGAATTTCTATTGTGTTATTCTAGAAAACAAAACAGCAATCATAAATGATGGAATTTGAACTGTTAAAATACAACTAATTGAAACTATATTTTCCGAACCACTCGTGCATGAAATTTCTATTGACTGATCAAATTTCGAATGTGGAAAAAAGAATGAGCCTTATTGTTTTGAGTTATTTCTTCGTTCTGGTAATTTTCAGTTTTCTTAAGAAATACATTGACCTGATTTGCATGCAGACTGACACAAACACTGGTTGATTGTTCACCGCTCTACTTAAAGAACGTATTAGAATTATTCTCTTCTTTATTAGAGGAAAAAAATGATATATGAATACTTTAACGGTTTTTTTGTGAACCGACTGCATAATTTGTTAGTAAAAACAGGAAAGATGTTTTCACCTGTTCGTTTAAGCCGTTGAAGGTGACCTTGATTGAATCGTGCTACTGTATAACCGTCGCGTGCAATTTTTTTTTTTTCTTGGGAAGTTTTCGGGCGTGAAAATTTTGAATTTTTTCCTTTACTTGGTTTTCCGGTGCCTAGGCGTCAACATAGCTTGTAAAATGAATTCGTGTTGAAAGTAATAGGCCATTCCCTCCCCTCCTCGACTTTATTCTTTTTTTTCATGGATATCGTCGTATTTCCTGCGTCGTATTAATTCGCCATGTAAAGCTTTTGTTGGGGATTTATAGGGACATCGATATATGTAAAGTTGAGAGAAGATGGATAATTTTATAAACATATCCCATAAAACATGTAGATCCTTCTTCGAATCATAGATATTCATAAATTGTCGCCGATTTTTAATAGGTGACAATTTTTATTGATGCTTAAACCAAAAGATTTGATTAACATAGGATCCAAATAGTATGTTTACACTTATAAAATCAAACGCTAATCAAACTGAACCTTCAGCATAAACTATAATCGTAATGTTAATTTAAAGTCTTAATAGCCGGCTTATTTATACGAATCGTGTACCGATAAAAACTGACAATTTCAAATTGTTTAGAGTTTTTTTTTATGTAGTATATAATTTAAAATGTCTGCTATTATATTCTATTACACCATTTTTTGTGATTTCTTTCGAAGAAACCGATAAGCGGAAAAACTGTTCTTAATTCAGCAGACGATTTTGTTGGGTTTAATTGTAAAGCTGACGATTCTTAATGCAAAATAGTCTTCCAAATGTTTTAATTGTTCTTTTTGGAATTTGTGAGTTTGTAATGGACATAATTTGTTTCCTTAAGAGGATTAATTCTAAATTAGTTTTCTCCTACGAATAAAAATTTTAAGTACAAATAAAAAAAAAACTTACATTGCTTCTGTTTGTTTTCTTTATTTTTTTAACTTTTTTTAATCTTATTTGCTTTATTAGAATTTTGTTGTATTTCACTTAAAAGAAAAACTTCAATTCTTATTGACTTTCATTTCAGATATCTATAAACAAGCAGTGCGCCCCAAAGAAGCTGTACTACTCAGATCTTCGCATCACTGGTAAAACATTTCTTCTACATTCTCTTGCATGTTCTCAATGCTCGTGTTAATTTCAATTCACGTGCGCTTTTGTGTACTCTCTTCTGATCGTTCAATATTTATTTTTCTTTGCTTGCTGCAATTCCTGCTTTCTAAGCCGCTTCTAGATGCTAAAGAACTTGATTTGAATATTTATTATCCGTGTGTGTAAATGTTGAACTCTCTTGTTACGCATACTCCTGTGAAATATGCTTCGTTGTTTGATTTGTCAGGTCGTAAAGTATATAAAAGACAGTAAATTGATTGCTGGGATCTCGCTTTCAATGCGATGTTTGGAAGTTTTGCGCGATTACACCTGGGCTTGTGTGTTCGCGTAGGTTAGTTACTTTCTGTTTGTTATATGAAGAATGTTGCATGAGAATTGCTTTATTTGCAAAATTATAGCTTATGTTTTGTATCTACTAGCATTTATATATTTGACATGTAACAAGTTTAAGCATAGTTATATTTCAGTGGGATTTTTTTTCTTTTTTGTAATTTATAAAAAATATTTTTCTGTTAAATTTAATAGTCAGTTCTTACTCTTTATGGTTCGTGAAGGGCGTTGTACCAGCTTGATTGAACAGTCCTCTGGAGAGAAAAGGACCCGACTACACAATGTGCAAGACTATTTGAAACATTAGATGATATGCAGAGTTACGTTTTTTTTTTATGCCTCTAAGTTTGTTAAGCAAATTAACTTGTGGGTATCTACTTAGATGCTGTTTATATTCAGTTGAATTTCAGATGTTTAATGTAAATTAAACTTATCAGTTTTCGATTTTTCGACCACATAGACCAAAACAGTCAATTTTGTATTCTGGATCAATGTTATCTTGATTTTTGATTCTTGAACCTACTTTGACCTGATTTTTAATTATAAATAGTTAATATTAGGAAACTAAGATGTTTAATTAAATATAAACGTGAATTGTGGATTTAAAAATCCACACCTACCTCAAGAACATCACGTGTCCCCAATGGGACAGTGGCAAATGGTTGTCACGTGGTGTTCCTGAGGTAGGCGTGGCCTTTCATTGCGCACAATAGTTGGCCTCGTGTGAACGCTGCTTTAGATATATCCCCTCCCCTTAAAAAACATCAGACGATATCTACATACCCTTGCCCCCATTTCACAACGCCATTGCCTGTAATTATTTGGAAAGTCACTTCCACTTCATATAGGTTTGTGCCAAAAGCAATGTAATTGTTGATTTGATTCAGTTGGCTCAAGTTTTTATCCCTCCCCCTCCTACCCGCCCTGAATACCCAGAGGGTTCCCGAAGAATCAGGTGCAGAAAATCTGATCTAATGGAGAAACAACGTGTTTAGTTTTTACTTTCTTCTGCATATAAAATACATCCATTGGGGCATGAAATAGACGCATGCGTCCCCCCCCCTATCTTTAACATTATAGATGGATTAAACGCACTTTAAAATCTGAGATTTACATTTCTGAGGTTCAGTGATTCAGTGGCATTTTTTTTTTAAAATTGTGATTATCATAGAAAAGCAAGTGTTGGCATTTATTATCCCTCTTATTACAATAGAACAACTTTTTGAATAGTTAGTATTCATGTTGTAGGAAATGTTTTAAGTAATATTGATTAAACTTAGTTATTTTTAATTTCTTCGCCTATATCGTGTCTTGTATCGAATTACTGGATTTTGGTTATTTAAGTCACAAGGACTGGGACATCTATAGCCTTCTTGCTTCTCGGTCGCTACACCACAAAATGCACAAAAGATAAATCATTACTTTAAAATATCTTACGTGCTCTGTATATTCTTTTATGGGCTGAAATATTGTCCTATTTGGAATGTATCATCTAATTATGATTGAAATAAATTCATAGGTCAAGCCGTGAACCAGAATTTTTTAATGACTTAGAAATGATATAAAGCATCAGGCAACTGCCATGGGAAATGTGACAGACCGGAAATATATATTAAATTCTTGCTGTGTAATCCTCTTTGTCCTTTATTTTCTTAGAACGTAGATAACAACTGCAAAATTTTACGCATGGCAAAAGAAGATTAAAGTAATACATAGAATGTTTTTATAAAGATCGAATAGGATGTGACCATCTCTTTTTGGCTTTCTGATGTGCAAAACTTAGAAGTATGTTAATTTGTCAAATTACACCTCGAGATCATGACTATTCTCTACGTCTGATATTTCCCTGGCAAGGGTTGGGCATGGGTTGAAGAATTGATTTCAAGACCAAACTCGGGTCTTCTGAATGCTGAGCCAACACCTTGCTATTTTTTTTTTTTTTTTGCTATATCTTTACTATAGTAGGAAAGTGGGCTATATAAATAAACTAGATGTGAATCAGATGATACACGGAATAGCTAATCAATTAATGTCGCGTCTAGGCCATATTTAAGTAAGCCCCTCTATGAAACTTCGAACATCTCATTGGCTATATAATTTGTCATCGATTTCCATTTCGATGTGTCCCGATATAATGATAAACATATTTACGTGGCGTATGTTTATGTCATCAGGGGCTGATTTCCAACTAGGCAGCTGCCTAGAACCGCTAGGCTGAGAGGGAATTGCAAGCAGGTTGATTAAAAACTTTATTTTCCTTATTACTAAATCAATAAATCTATAAAATACAATAGTATGAGTGATAAAATAATAAGGCTGCTTAATATAATTAACATAGCAATTGTAGTAATGTAATTAAAATAAAAGGTTTATTTTTTATGCAACATATCAGCTATATTCAAGTATAATTGTATATTTTTCATTATTTTTATTTAACGATTAAAATATTTGTAAAACTGAATATCTGCTTCAATAATATTGTGTAGCAACGTGGTTACCAAGCAGTCTGGAGACACAATAAAAACAAATATATTCAGAGTTAACGAAGAAGAAATATTAACCACAAATCAATAACATATTTAAAATGTACTGAAGTATGTAACTCAGTATACCATTTTATTTAAGACGGGCTTCATAATATGCATTTCCTAATATCACAAAATATCTAAATCCGCCACTGTGTATGATGTCAGTGTTAATCACGCGACTTCGTGCAGCTATGTTATAACTCGATCGCCTCATCTATAAACTGTTTTCCCCAATTTTGATATTTTCATCATTAACTAAAATTAGATTTCTTTAATTCCCGGAATTACGCATCTGCATCTCATTTTCGGTTTTCTTATTCAGCTTTGCGTTTTTTAAACTTCACTCCTCAACCTCACCCACTGCTTTATTTGTCGACACTTGCCATCATTACAGAATGAAATATTCATTCACACGTGCATCCTCCGATGCGCTCGATCTCTGTGCCATGGGAAGCCGACTATTTTTATTACCACTGGGATGGGAAATGATTTTGAAATCCGAAACACCTCTTCGCGGAACTGGCAATGCGTCACGGCACACTGGCTCACCAAGTTAAACATAACATCGTAATGCTCATCGAAGTCCCCCCCCCCTTTTGATTGCAGCTGTAACGGGATTCGCCGAAAAATTACCTGCTCGAAAGCCATCTTACGCCGGCAAATGAAAATAAGATTGAAAAATTGGTGAGAATCAGTCTGATGTTGGCGTTGCAGAATTCAGTGTTTTTTTTCTTCCAATTTGTAGTCAGAAAAATATTTCGTAATATTTTCTGCCACTTTATAATTTTTTAATATAAAATGCGGCTCCAATGACATAGCAAAGGGTTGGTGTATAGATGATACCCATTTGCGCTAATCTTTAGGTGCTCCGCGGAAAGTTCTTATTTGTTACATTTTAATTCTCTTGTTTCCTACGAACCTATTAAGTTCTGGACCTCAAAACACTAAAATGTCAGAATTCCTTTTTCAAATATCGATTGAATTCCCTTTCTCCCCCCCCCCCTCTTAAAAAAAAGTACAGCTGGAATCTTCAAGGGTTGGTTTTTAAAACTTCGTTTGGCCGATGGCTATCAAGGAGGTTTGCGCTAGAGATTGGATTCAAATATTGGCTGAATTTTAAAAATTTCAGAGTAAAGCACTTCTTTTGAATCTTCAACATTGGGAGGTCGGTTCTAATATTGTTTCCAAATGGGAAAAAAATATCTAACCCCAGAGTATGGTTTTCAAATTAACAAAACTCACGCTTCTGATACGAAAAAGAGTGAAAATTTAGCTGAAACATTCGGGCGGCTGCCGAATGAATTACTTGAAAGCGTTTGTTTTGCGTTTAGGCGTTTCAGTGTTGAAGGAATTATGATTAAATACAACAACGAGAGGGGGCAAAAAATATTACTTCTCAGGTTTTATTAATTATTGGGGGCTATAAAAACTCGAGTCCTTGGTGCCATTTACCTTTGCTATACGTCTAATGTTCCACTGTATATATATATATATATAATGTGGCGCTTTTGTTTTTAGTTTCTTTCTGTAGTGAATTGTATATGCTTATTTTTTGGCTAATTGTTTGAAATTGGATGCATTTCTACATGTGTCAAGATCGTATACCAAATTTCACTCATGTACTCGTGTATCTTTTGCTGGCTTTGAAATAACACACACACACACCTTTAATAGATTATTCCAAAGTTTGATTAGTATCTACCTTTATTATTAAATCTTTGCATCACATTCAGTTTGTTTAGCTTGTATTCTTAAGCGAAAATCTTCTCGTCCATGCATTTTTAAATATTTTATAGTCTACAATTTTCGATGTAAAAATATTAAATACATTCATACACTAAATTTTATTGACTAGTTTATTGCAGTCTTAAATCGTCATCTTTGCAAGCTGATGGCGTCTCTATTTATTTGGTTGCTTACTAAATTTAATCCTAATTCCATTTTCGAGTTGACGAGTTTGCATATAGACAAATGAATGTATAGCTGAAATTCCAAACGATTTTTCGAAGTAGTTTATTAATGAAATTTTTATTTTCTCCTCTGTCGCTCTGTAATAGTGATATTCGAAAATTGAATCGATTTTTTTCCAAAGGGAAGACAATTTATTGAGTTGAAACAAAAACATACATTCTTTAGTTTTGCTCCTTCCTAGATAATTCAGCTAATTAATTGTCAGGAATAACTTTAAATTGACCTTGAGAATTCCACCCAACTATTTCATTCTTGAACACATACTTAAGGAAGTCTGTCTGACTGTGGCTGGAAAACCATTATAATTACGAGTTTAATGGGCGGAAATTCAGAAACGTGTATTTAAGATAGACGCTGTTTTGAAAATTTCTTGACGTTGTGTAACTATCTCAAACGGCGTGCATGTATTAAAATGACAATGGTGAGCTTGTAAAATAATCAGGTACATCTTATCAGAATGAGGCATATAAAAATTTGTAAATCCTATCGAACAGTTATTTAATGCTCTAGCTTGGCAAAATGAATGAATGAATGAATGGATAATAGAAACAAATGGATTGTGCGGATTTATTTGGTTTTAAATTTGTTGAACAGCAGATATTTCACGCAGTAATTAAAAAAATAAAACTGAATGAGTTGAATGGCGGTATTAATGAATTTCTATGTTTTGAATGTCCTTAATCACCAGATTGGATGATTTTTTTATAATATTTCAATTATAAAAATTTCATGTGTTAAGATTGTTATAATACTTCAAATGCAATATTTATTTTTCTCCATATATTTGACTAATAAATTATTGATACACAAATGTGGCACTTATTCTGTCATTCTTCAAATACACTATATACTGTTCGTTTCAGTATTCTGAAACGACCACTTTTCGACGATTCTATTTCGCTAAGGGGTGAGACACGTAAGGATGCACGCATTTCCGGAATTTATTTTATTGTTCACTGTAACATCTCTTCCTGTCATCTTTCTTTTCACCCCAATTGTGTGGAATTAAACCCATCCGAACGCAAGCGCAAAAGCGCGGAGGGTTTTAGAATCCGTTGGTAAACAATATTTAGTTTAAAAGTAAGCGATATAAATTTGAAATATTTTAATTTCCATTTTCAGCGTGACTTTGAGTTATATATGTGCACTGCTGCTATCATTTGATTTCTATTTATATGGTTCCTTTTATGTTACTAAAATGGTAGTGGAGAAAGAATAATCCAATTAGGAGATTGGAATCGCAGGTTTGAGTCATTGCAACGAATGCGTTAAAATTAAACTAGCCATTCACTATTTTTCTTTGAGACAGCAAAGCTTTTCTATTTTTGTTTTGTGTTCTGCCAAACATTTTTTTATAGCTCAAAGAACAGTCAGAATTTGTGCAGTTGTTTTTAAACTCTTTTCACGATTCGCATATATTCAATCCTACTCTTCCTTCATTTTAATTTCTTTTTAATAAACTGAACAATACAATGAATTAACGATAAACGTATAAATTGATCTTTTATTGATTACTAAGTGTTTGAGATAGTTTGAGGAATTTTGGATTTATAAATCATTTAATAAAAATATCAATAGATAAATGTATTTTTTTTAGGGCATGCAATTTTAAATACGTTGTGAAACGGAGATGTATGCTCGAGTTGAACTTGTTCGTAAAGTGTCATTTCAACCAATTCTTAAGTTGTCTTCTTTGCTCAATTTTACAACTAGAATAATTATTTAAGAATGTTCCTCTGTGTTTAAGAACAATATTAGGCTTACAAAATTATCGCTTCTTGATCTACGATTTAAGGAAGTCCCCCCCCCTTAATTCTCACTAAGTCAAAACCAACGAAATGCCCATTTTCAAGGTCACTAGGTCTCGCACCCTCAGGCGGGTGCCTCACCTCTTATCTTCCAATGGAATTGCCTTCCCCCTTGAATTATAGTGAGCGGCAGGCGTGTGGTGTCTTTTTGCTTACCAACTTCCTTATAATAAGTAGAGTACCGCTGAAGTCTGATGTCTTGGAGAGGATAGTCCTCGAGGACACACTACAAAATGAAGGTCACGAAAGGAGTGGGAGCGGGAACAAAGTGCCTTGATGGAACGATGAGTCCGCCCCAAAGAAAAGTAGGTCGGTTCTTTTTTTTGACGGACCCCTCCCCCTTTCAACTTAAAGAACCAGTAATTTTTTTGTGCACTTTCCGAGCTTCACTGCACAAGTGGACTCTTGTGGAATATTTTTCAATAAAAACTGAATGGCGAATAGTCATGCTGAACGATGAAAATAAAGCCCAGTTTTATTGGTTTAGATTGGGTTTCTTTTGTGTAGTATTGCTTTAGTAATCGTTAGCGGAAACACGACAATATGGCGAGTTTTGATATCATTATATCCATTTGAAATAGTAAAATTCCAACTGTTTAAGAATTATTTAAACAGAATGCAATCTTCATCAAAAATTGTCTGTTTTGTGTTATAAATTCTGCACTTAACCAGTTAACTGTTTCGACTTCTTAGAAAATGCGTATCTAAATTATATCGCAAAATTTAGCGATGATGATTATACTCTTCAAATACAGTGTGTGTGTGTGTGTGTATAATATGAAATTATGTTGTAATGAAATGACTTTTTATTTCTATAGTCACATTTATTTATTTACTTAAACTAGCATACATTTTTTGCAATTGAACGAAAAGAAACATAAAATTAATTTATTATTTTAATTTTCTGTTAGAAAATCGTATTGAGTAAAGCATGGTACAACGCATAATAATCTTTTATTTGTTCCTTTGATTTCGACTTGGCCTCAAAATATTTTAAACATCTTGAAATTTATGAATATATTTGAGTTTTTACTAAAATTGTGATTCAAACTGCTAATTGTCACTGCTTATTACTCCTGACGAATAGACGTCATAACACAAAATGTTGTACATTTTCCACGATGAGTATACTCGCCAAAAACAATTAACTGGTTAAATCGAAAATAATTTCACAATTGTTAGTAAAACCGGGAAACGCATTGAAACATGCATTAAATCAACCATCTTTTTCAACCTCAAGTTCGCAAGTTCAAAGATGTGAAATTGCATCTGTAATTACTGAATTGAACCTTTCGTGTCTCCAAATTCACCCTGATAAATCATTTAAATGTTAAGACTGAAGATCTGTGTACTTTCCCATCTGCTGCTGATGTGTTATGCAAATGTTATATTGAATAAATATGGTATATGGCATTTTCAGTTGTAATCCGGATGTTTTTGAAGTTGCATATGTGTTTTTTGAGCAGCTGCAAAAAATGTTTTGCTTGCATGTTTTTGAAAATTACGATTGCTTTAATCCAAGTCAAGTCAGTTCAAGGCCGAAAGCTATACTAACAAAATTATTTTAATGTTTACTTTAAAATTTGGGGGTGAAGTATTTCTACGTTCCTTACTTTTTTTACATGAATGTCTGAAGTAAAACAACAGCCTGTAATTAAATTTCAGAAGTACACTCAATTAATAATCAGATTTTATGCTTATGTATAACATAGGAAACGCGTAATAATATTAATTGTTCCTAAAATAACTCGGTGTATTTATTTTTGATGTTTTTTTAATAAAAGGTATACGTAAATGAATACAAAATTTTGTATTCAGTTATTTTTTGAATTAATTTCCTTTCAATTTTGCACATTTATCATAAATTAACGTGTTTGTATATTGATAGTTAGTTAAATAGTCATGGGTTTTCCATTAGGTTGACCAACTGCATAGGGCTGTTGGGTTGATGAAGAGGGGGGACATGATCGATTAAAAGGATGTAATTAGTCATTTTTGAAGTAATTTGTAAAAATTCTAGTATTCTAGTATTTTGCATTCTTATTAAAAAATTATGTATTCTTATAAAATATTAAAATAATAAACATGTTGTTAAATATTGGTCATAATATTAGAATATTAACATTTTGTTAAAT
>JAPMOR010069416.1:127743-149604 GCA_026543865.1 Argiope aurantia | reverse complement strand
TAAAATTTATAAAAATTATTCCTTGCCAAATCTTATTAATGGAAAAATTATAAAAATTATTCTTCCTAATGGCTCTAAAAATTATGATATCGTATGACAGTTTTTTGGAGTTATATGTATGATTCTATTGACTTCAAATCATATTTTAATTAACTTTAAATTAAGTTTATTATTACAGACCGATTTCATTATCGGCATGTGAAAGGTCAAATTTTAAATCCGTCTTGCAAATACCATTTAAGATCGTCTGTAAACATATAAGAGTAGATGAAGAAATTGTAATATCTTTTATCTACGTAATTTCCATTCATATACACTAGATTGACATTTATGACTGATCTCTTCAATGAAAGAAATAAAAACTACTACACTATTCCTAGCTCGAAGACATTTTCTACCAAGAATTAAGGACTTTCAATTTCAAATAAAATTGAGCTTTATAAGCAAAGCTGAAAGAACGTTCCCGCATCAATTATTTATTTTGCTTTCTTTCACTTTTTCTTCTGCTCCTACCGTGCTTCTTTCTTAAAAAGATAAAACGGAAGAAAACGTCAAATGAAAGAAATCCTCTTTACTCCGACTTTGGAGGGAAAGAAAAAAAGAACGTTCTGTTGATTTTTCTTTCTCTTCCAACGAGGCGGAAAAGAAAATCAAAGTTTGTTCGATGATAAGGAAATAGATTTAAAATGAAAAATAAAAATAAAAAGATTTACTGAATTTTAGCTTAACCCGCATATAAAATGTAAATTATTCTTTCTTGTAAACCGGAGGCAGAAATATTACTGCTGATTTCTTCTACTGCATTTTTGACCTTAGTTGATATGTCATATTTATGGAATTAAAAAAACTCTAGCAAAGGTTTCATAATCAATGTCTGGTATCAAAAATCAATGTTTTTCTAAATATTCCTAAACAAATATCCATTATTAAATAATATAAAGTAATTAAAATATGATCAAATTGTAAGCATTGCTTGATTATATTACTATTATATATGAAATGGTTCTTATAATCATTAATTGTATTAAATATTGTCATTCGTTGCAAAGAGTATTGCTTTTGAAAGATTAAGCGACGAAAAATGTTTAATAACCTAACTTTCATTCCGAAAAAAATAGTTAGCCGACTTTAATGACTAACTGTTCATCCACCATATTAAATGCATGAATTTAGTAATACCAACCAGATTTTATTATCTATATCTAATAACACCAAATGAAAGTGCATTATTTTAAAATACTACACTTATTTAATATTCTGTATTTGATAGAATAAATGCAGAAAATTAATCCATTTTCACCGTTTAATTTGCATGAAATATCGGAAAAGTCTATTCGCAAAATAAATCCATAAAAAGAGAGTTATCAGAGTTTTACTTTGAAATGTCTTTCGAAACTAGTGAGTAATAGGATACCAATGTTCCTTGACAACACGATGTCTGGAGATTTTATAGAAATAAAAATTTCCTAAATTTCTGCTGTGGTTGAGGCCTGAGTACTGTTTCGATCAATTTGCCATTTACTTTAAACTTATAAGCAATATGATATACATTAAAATTCTTTAATTCAAACTGATAAATTTTTAGAAAGATTTTAATTAATTCAATTCGCATTATTGGCAGATGTTTTTATAATAATACATTTTTGGTCAATTTATTTTTAATTCCTTATTTACTTATACCATTATTACAAATCCTTTATTTTTTATCATTACCGTTCTTGTTCATTTAGTTTAAAAAATGTGTTTCCAATTTTTCCAGTTAGAATATGTGCTATTTTCTTTTCATTTTGCGTAGGTACGTGTAATTATCACTTATAATATTTCTGAACTGATATTGCTTTTGTTTAATTCAAGAAGCTTCTATAATTATGTTCAGTTTTAATACATTATAAATTTTTATACACTTAATTAAAACATTCAATCAGGAAAAGCTGAATTCTGCTATTTCAATAACAATATATACAAACCATGTTACAAATTCGAATTTGTTAATGGTCTTAATATTACTTTAATTATCTGACATTTCTACTATATAGTTACTACGTTCTTCATTCATTATTTATACAAATTTAGATCAGAGTGATATATTTTCTATAGATTTATATCAAAATATTAATTAATATTTTGAATCTTATATCAATAATTAAATGCATATTTTTAATATTTGTCTTACAACAGAAATAAAAAAACAAGCAATATATATTTTTTATCCTTATATATATTTAAAGTAAATAAGGAAACAAAAGAATCAATCTTTAGTACCAATTATTGGTCCTATTTGATCAATTTTATTTTATATAAAAGCACATGAAATTTAGATAAGTTATAAGTATTACTTGTTTTCCACTTCTCGTCTACTTTCGAAATAAATCTGAAAAATACTGCTTCGCTATCTATTATGAACGAAGAAAAATTCTCAAAAGAGTTCTCCAATTCCGAACACTGAGGAGATTTTGAAACTGTACTAAAAGTATACAATGTATAAAAAGAGAAATCATTGTATTGGTCAGAGAGTTCAAAATTGATATTTTGGCAAATCTCTATGTTTTGGAATCTTCCCTGTTGCAAAAAAAAAAAAAAAAAAAAAAAAATGTTTTAGGAATTATGGTTGGCCTATCTATTTTTGTTTGTCTATGCATGAACATGATAATTTAATAACTAAAAGGATAACTTGAACTAAAATGATAAAATCTGACATATGAACAGGGAAATTCAATTTGTCCGGCTGTACCCAATGTATACGAAACGAAAAAAGCTAAATAATCAAAATTTTTACACAAACGTAGTATCAAATTGTATATATCTATGAAATTTGATTCTAAATCTGTTAAGGTATTTATCACCTACCGGTCTGCTCTTTCAAAAGCACATAAATGCGATAACTCAAGTTCGAAAACACATAAATCCATAAAATTTGGTATGAGATTTTATGATTATAATTGCAGTTGTCTGCAAATTATGCATTAACAGCATCATAACGATTAATCACAGCAAAAGTTTATTTTGAAACTACTGTTCGACAATGTCCTTATGTCAATAAATAATTTGTTAGAAAGTATGTGAAAAAGTATCAGGAAGACCTTTTCTTTTAGATGCATGAATGAGCTTTTAATTTGCATTTCACAACTATAGAATTTTTGTGGTTTAATTTAAACTTCGCATTACCTAGAATTTGTTGAATTGCTTCCCCGTAATCCAGTCAAATTTTTTCATTTTTTTCAAGAAACATCTTGTTATGATAACATCAGAAATCGTAGCATTACATCTTTAGAATAAGATTTTTTTCTGTTCGTGAGTTCGGACACAAAAAAAAGGCATTCCTTAACACACTTTAAGGCATTTCACAATGCACCTGATGTCTTTAGTAAAGATTAATTTCTCAAAAAATATGGTTCAGACTAAATTTACACCATGTATTTAATTTTTAACACATACTTAAATGGAATTTCAAAAATTTATTTCCATATAATTAATTAAAAATTATTTTTTCCAAATTTGCATCATTTAAGATGTTTTACCTGACCTACTTTAACTACCATAACATTCAACAGCATATTTTATTAGTCTTTTTAATGCCAACAACATTTTAATTTATAATCAAATCCTCATATATTTTATTTGGCGGCCAAAAGCAGGGTATATAACTTCTCTTCTCTCTCCACACTTTATCTCGTAATATATTTAATTGCAAATTTAAAGGCCTATTTTGGTAGACCACTCTACAACATCATCCAAAAAAATTACTGCTATAAATGTTTACATTCTTGTATACAAAGTATGTATAGCTTAGTTATATTAACGTCCCGTTTTAAAGCACCACTAGGGCTATTTTGGGATGGACCTCATAATTTTGAACCCGCTTGGTGGCTTGACGAGGACACCTGAACTGGCATCCCCCTCTCCACACCACGTCACACCATCTGGAGGATGTTTCGCCCGGACGGTTTTAACACACGCCAGATCCGCGTACACGACGGATCTTCGGTTGAATAAAGTCACGAATCCGAAGCCCTCCGATTCCGAGGCCGAGATCTTACCACCAGATCACCGCATCCCACAAATTATGTATAGAAAATGTTAAAGCAACTCTTTTCAAACGGTGTAGGATGGCCGTATAAATCCTTGGGACACTATCTTTGATATTTCATCTAATGAACACGCTGCAATTGTCATTTCTCTTTTGGTTGCATTAAATTCCACATTTCTATAAAAAATTGAGCTATGAATCATGATACTTCTGATATAAGGGCCAAAATATCAGAATTTTGTATAAAGGTTTATTAAGAAGGATTATTTAAATATTTTTCTCGAATACTACACCCAGATGGAGCATAGACTAAACATACACCAGATCCACTTATATTTCGGATCCTTAATAGGAAAGATTCTTGAATTCTTATCATTCCGAGAACAAAGTAGCTTGTTCAGTGAGGTCCGCGCAAAGGATTGGAAGTGATTTTGAATCTTTAATTCACAGTGTAATTGTATCACCTGATATCCTTAAAATCAAAAATTCCATTAGCGTAACATCAGAACCAACTGATAAATGTCATCCAGAATCTAATTACACATAGGCTAAAGCTGTGATGCCACATGTTTTTAGAAATTCAAAAGGTGCAATTCATTCCACAAATTAAAATGATTTTCACGTCACATTCTTTAAACGGAAATGAAAAGAAATCGGCATTGCTGTTCTATCTAAATTTTCAATGATGTCCAGGTATCATATTTACTTGGTTAATATGTCAATTTTATTAATTTAATCAAATTTATTGTCAATATTATTAAGTCAGAGAAAACTACCTTTATAATTCATTACTCTATAATGGTTAGTTTTCATTAAATTACTTTTTTATTTAATTCCAAATGGTGTTTTTTCATAATATCTTGGATTTCTGTTTCATAGAATTAAGCTGTCCAGGAGAATTTGAAATGAAGGGAAGAAATTTCTGATGACGTTTTAGCTTCATTTGCTTTAAATGCTGCATCTCGAGGTGTCTCTTGCTTTTACTCATTCGCAGAGTTGAGCTGATGTTATAGCATGCTTAAGATATGTGTATATTTTCGTCTTGCTTTTGAAGTTACGTCAGCTGACGAAAATGCTTGCATTGGGCAGAATATTTCAGTCGAACTTTTTAAAAATGTTTCAAAATCTGAAACTCTTATTACGGCTATGGTATGAGATAGACAACTATTTTTTACATGGGAATTAAAATCAGTCAAGATAGGCTTTAGCCTCGTGTGTAGCTGCAGCTACTTCATACTCAGACCATGAGTTTGACCGTTGGAACTTGCACAAGTCATAGCGGAGTCTGGCAAGTGCGTATTAATGTATTTTAATTGTTGTTTGATGTATTAAATTTCCAATTTTGTCGACTTTAAATTTTATTTCTGTAATTATTGTGGTATATTTGAAAATAAGAACTAGCTCTAATTCACTATCGAAAGAGTATGAATTAAGAGCTTCCAAAAATTACGAACAAGTAAAGTAGTAATTGAAATGACCCTTGGGAATGGAATAAACTGGCACTTTAATTTCCAATGAAGTTTGAAAATATTACTACAATTTTCAAAAATGCTGAGTAAAATGCTTATGCTGGTTGTTTAAATACGAAAGCAAGAAATTTCTATTTGAAATTATTCAGTTATATTTACTTCATTTTGCTTATCAATGCAATGGCAATTGCCGTATCTCGTACTATTTAATTATTAAATGTTTATAATTGGAATTGTAGTTTTAGACATTATAATATATGTGGAATACCTATGTAGCGACAATCAAAACAAGTTGAAACGTTTGTTATAAAATTATAATTTAAAAAATGATATGAAATATTTAAGAAAATGCTCATTTGCCCTGAAATTACCGTCTTTCCTAGCATTTTAGTATCCTTTAGTATTTATAGATGGCACTTCAGACAATATAGCCGCCTACCAAACTTCGTAATCTGCATTCATTGCTTAGATTTATTATGATGCATGTTGTATCACAAATTTGAATGTATACAAATTGCAAAAGTCTACATTTGTGTTTCGAGAATTAATGCATTTGTGTATGAAGTTCTTTTATCTTGAAATGTGGTCATATTCTCGTAGCATTGATTACTTCAAAGGGTTCTTGTAGCAGTCAACTCTAATGGTATGCGCTATTCTTATTCTTTAGTTATTATTAATCCCTTCACTTACAATGACTATCTGACAAGTGCATGCAATTGCAGAAATTCCCGTAATTTAATATGAAATAAAGGAAAATATTTTTAATTTAAATACAAAAATTGCTTTAAAATGTTATCTCGGTTATGAATTACACTATTTCAATTTTTGTACAGCAAAAAGCGTTTATCCAATTAGGAAGTTAAATCCCGACTCTATGGGGTTAATAGGCTGTTATGGCAACTTTCTTCTTGCCTCTTCACGTCAAATATCCCCTCACAAAAATGTGAAGTATTTTGCAATGAAAGCGGAACGATAAAAATCATGACTTTTGGAATTGGCATTTGACTACAACGTGACTAATCCACTTATCATATCTGCCAAATTACTGAATTATTAAATTAGATGACCTCTTATCTATCCTAGTTTATCGATAACAAAGGTATCTAATTGGGTGGTCTATATGACGCTTAGCCGCGAACTTATTGGCAAGAATATTGGAAAGATAGACAATTAAAAATCCAATCGGTTATGCATTCGGATAACGTCTCACGAACTTCCCATTGCCTCCAGTAACAACATTTAGCTGTAAATTGTGCTATTGCGGAAATGCCAGAAGAACATTGAAAAAATTATTACACTGATTGTTTCATGTCTAATTTTGTTTCGGCAATATTTAATATTCATTTGCTGAACTGAAAATAGAGAATTTCAGTATTATCTAACTTACTCTTCGTTTTTGTTTTGGATTGTGCTGATGAGGGGCGCCACCTTGCATGGCTTTGACAGACGTTCTTTGCATGTATCCAATAAAGGGCTATGTTGGAGGGAATTTCTATGCTCTCGTGATTTTTTATACTCTACATCCGGGTTTTCTAATAAGGATCCCTTGGTTAATAAGTAAAAGTATTAGTTTCTTAATTTTGAAAAATACTGAAATTGCATAAATTACAGCGAATCCATTTTTGTCGCTCGTGAGTTGATTCTAATTTTGGGCTGATGTTTTGACTATTGTATTCTATTCCATGTTAAGATTTTACTAATTTCTTTTTGAATATTTTATAATTTGGACGTAAATGAAATTGACAAACCAAGATTCATTAAGCACAAATGGAAGCTTTGTAAAGCATGTTCAAACACCTTTTACTATATCTGGATACACCAAAGCTTATCGAAATATCCCTGTGCTTAAATTGCTTTTCAGAAAGCTTAGTCAAATTATGCAATTTAGCTCAAATCATAGATATGAAAAATTTAAAAGGATAAAAATTCAGGTAAAAGATATTTTTCCATTTAAAGTTCCCGAAGATTGGTCAAATAACGCTTAAATACAACTAGGTATGGAGTTGTAGAAAAGGTTGTGTTCTCTCTAAATTAAATCTTTAATAAAATTACGTACTTTGGGGAGATAACGAACATCTTTAGTGCTTGGTTTTATTTTCAGAGTTTCGCACATGAGCACCATTTTTTAACTAAACAAACCAAAATTTAAATACAAAAATTTAAGATTTAGCAATTTAAGTAACAAAATTATTTGTTTTTGAGTTGTTACCTTTACATGTTTGCGAAAGCACGTTCTAACAGAAGATCCGCTAATTCTAAATTTGCTTAGAATCTACAATGTAATGCTAAATGTGCATCGAATTTCATTGAATAGTTAGATCAGGATTAAATGTTCGAATCTTAAAATGTTTTAGACTATTGAACATCGGTCAAGATTTAGATATTTTTATTTCTAAATTATCTAATACCATTGGCCTCTAGAAGGTTTCAGAGAAGGGAAAGGGGGGATTTTAGAAGAAATTAAGACAAAGTTTATTGCGGATAACGTTAGAACTAAAGAACGAGGAATTTACTTTAACAAATCATTGAAAAATAGAATTAAAAAAATTAAGAGGTTTATTATTACAGTAATAGATAAATCGGCAAATAATTTATATTTAATTGGTAAATATTATTATAAAGAACTTTTAATTAATGGATAAAACTAATTTGATTTACAACTTAATTAGTATCTGGAAAAGGAATTGTATAAAAGGATGCTAGCTTTCGCTAAAAAAGAAAGAAAATATCTTTAAACATCCCTTATTTGTTCCCAACAGTTAAATTTCATAAAACGTTAAAATTCAGATTCGGGACTTGTAGCACTGGCAGTTGTAATTACTATTCGGAAAAATATTTCTTTAAATACTTGAAAATTATCCTTAATAAAATTAAAGATGAGGATAATTTTATAATCAATAGTAACAGATGTTTTGGATTTTCTAAAAGATAACAAAATTAATAAACTTAATACTTATGATTTGAAAATTGTACAATATACCTCATGAACAATTAATAGATGTTTGTATACTATATATGAATATTTAAATGGATATTATTACAAAAAGTAATTGGCTAGAATTATGTAAATTTAATATAAAAGAAAATTGTTTTTAACCGAATTTTTTATAAAAAAAGTAAAGGGAATTCCAATGGAAACGGCTTTTTCACGTGCTTTAGCCCATATTTTCTTGCATTATGAGAAAAATAATTTAAACACAACTTAATAAACGGTTGGAGATATATTGATGACTTTTGTTAAACTTGAATTATCCTAATGTTAACTAAATTTTTTGGGTAACAATTATTTTCACTGAAACTAAAATCAACTTAAAGCTACCTATCTAGATTTAAATATAGAAATTTCTAATGGAAAAACTTGAATAGGCATTTATGATAAATAGGATGAATTTAACTTTAAAATAATTGAACTTAGTAATTATCATTCTAATTCAAACTCAAATTTTTGAAAATTTGACATTCTCACAATTTAACAGGATTAAAAATTTAATTTTTTTATATTGAAGCAACAAATCTCTTTAAAAACTTAACTACTAGTGAATTTCCCAAAACCTTTTGCAATATAGAGGTATTGATAAGAGGATTTATCTAATTTCTAACTTACTCCAGTTTATTCACTTTGAATTTTAACTCAATAGATGACGCTTCAATTATGACGATACGTTTTGACCAAACGCGGTAAACGTATATAGCTTTAAACGCGGAAAAATTTATTTAGTTTAACGAAGTGAAATTGCACTAATAAGTTTACTTGCTGCACACTTTTTTTAGATTTGAACTATTAATTGGCAAGTGTTTTGGCTTTCATATCTTAATGAATTTGGTTCTATGTTTTGTGTTTAGTTTTGTTGTGATCTTCCTTGGATTTAAAAATAATTGAAAATGATTGTTTGTTATTGTATAATTTTAATTTTGTGATATTACTTTATCTCCGAAACCTCAATTTCCTGGGAATTTCGGGTCACGAGGGGTCAATTTGTTGGACGAAAGTCAGACCCCTCGCAGAAACAATCCCTGGTTTGAATACCTGCCTGAGGTTGACCCTTGAGAACGTCTTCAAGCCAGATTCATTATCTTTCTTTTTGGTTCTTTGTCTTTAAACTTAATATTTATTTCTAATTTTTTAATTTGTTCATATTTAGTACTATTGCATTAATTTTAGATAAAATTCTGTATTTTTAGTCCAAAAATATAATGATCGATTAATGTTTACGAAATCTATTAATTTTCATCCGTAAAAGATAATCGGATAAAAGTTGACTCACAACTTTAAAATTCTAGATCATATCAAGGTTTAAATCAAATACAAGAATGTATTTGTTGACTATTGTTTTGTAACACTCGCTACATGCAAATGCAATAACTCGAGCAGTAATCAATTAGATAAATAAAACTTAAGTGATCGTGAGCATTAACATGATGGGCCAAATTTTGGTTGCAGTCAACCAGAAAAAGCGTCCAATTAACATATTCGTTTAGATTTCTATATTTCGAAGGACAAAATACTTATGCGTAGGTGTTCTGAAATTAAAACTTATGAACTCGTTGAGTTCTCAGCTTTGTCCAAAATCTCGAATTTTATCGGGAGATTCGATGGGGCCTAACTTTTAATTTCCACTGGTATATATCGGTCATTGTAACTTTCTTTTGTATATGAAATTTGTTTAATGTGGCTCGAAGTAAAATTCTATGCGAGTACCGTACTTTAGAATTGCACATCACTTCATAGAAGCGAAGAATGGTCAAAAGGACAACTCTTAATAGTTCATTGCATCAGAAAATGTCTTTCATGTCTCGTAAGGAAGGCAACTAAAACTCTAATTTCTAATACGCAACATAATGTAACCCCGTAACTGTTATTTTCTTTACTCTCTAATAAGATGACACCTTCTATTTTGGGAATATTTTCTTATTTTGATTCAAATAAAAATCCATTGAATACTTATCTATTCCAAGAAATTTTAATATTGAATTATAATTGTTTTGAATAGTTTTTTTTTTTTGCTTACAACTATCAAAATTCGATAAATCGATGCACGTATGGCATTCGAGCAAAACAGTAAGATAGGCGAATCATTACTTAACTGCTTGCCTTTTCAGCATCGGAAAAAGAATATATTCGTTCGATAAAGAAATTAATTCTTTGCTCACGCTCGCCATTCAAGACGGTGCATCATTTTGACTTTTTATTTATTTTTAATTTTAATTGTTAAAAATACATACAAAATAAGATGTGAAAAATAACTAGGGAAACTTAAATTAAAACAATTATATATCTTTCAAAGCAATTAAGAAGTCCTTTTCTTAAGTAAATATGTATCGAATTACTTTTCAGAGTGTAAAGGGTCAAAATAATTTTAAATTAACATCTTGATCTACAAATATGCTTAACTTTCTAATTAGACGGCAAATCCTATTTGGAAGATTATTTCAATCTCTAAAGTCTCCATTATACTTTTCATAAAGTACTTAAGTGATTTTTGTGTTTTAAATTATTCAGTAACATTTTTGTACAGATACTAAAAATTCAGTTTTTCGATGTCCCATTTATTAGACACATTGAAAGCAAATGGGTTAAAATTGACTGAATTTCCTTATCAAATTTTTTACACTTAATCAAATTCAATTGTTCTAGTGGCCTATAAGGTTAAGACACGAGTGGAGTGTTGAGTATTAATACGTTCTGCCATCATTTGGTCACAGATAAAAATTTTCAGTGAGGCTTTTTTATAATTTGTATATTAAATTTAAATATCCGAGGCTTTAATGAAAAGATTAGAAATTTTAAAATGTTTGAACATTTTGTAGTTTTAATTTATTGAGAATGTGATGGCAGTTTCATAATGTATTTATCTTTATTTGCTTCATATCTAAAGATTTTGAAACATTTTAATGGAATTTTAATTTTCCCATTTACAGATCTTGAAAATTTCGTAGTACATTCGTTTAGTATTTTTAAACATTGAGTAATCTATTAATTCTGTAAACGTAGCACGGCCATTGAAACTGAGATGTTTTAAATATTCAATTTTTAAAGATAAATTATAAAGGAAAAAATGAAATTAAAAAGTTTTGCATGTTAGAAATTTCTAACATTTTGCACTTGAAAGTCTTCTTTCAAACATCATTCAAGACGGTGCATTATTTGATATTTAATTTTAATTCTTAAAAATGACTACAAAATGGTAAAAATATAGAATTTTCCTGGGAAATTCAACTTAAAACAATTTTATGTTTTTTTTCGTATAATAAAAAAGTCCATGTATTAAGTGAATGTGTATCGAATTACTTTTCAGAGTGCAGAAGTTTAAATTCAAATCTCACTTTAATTAACAATTTTACAGAAACCTTTAAGCTATAACCCTTTATATTCAGCATTAAGGTTTATACTATTTATCTTCCAATAACATTTAATTTTCAGGTATACAAAGAACATCTTTGAAGATGCAAATATTATCCCGAGAGTTCGGCTTCAGACAAAAGAATCGGGTTGAAGTCGAATATTTCATCTTGCCGTAGTTGAATGGCCTCTTCAAGCTCCAATCCAGTTTCTCCTCCATATCTTTGATCTTCCAGTTTGTCCTTGGACTTCTTCAAAGAACAATAACAGCAGCATGAAAACCATCGGTATGGACCTACGAAGTGATGTGACATTACCAAACTGCTTTGGGTGATTACATTTTTTGACTTATCTTCTGTGTTAAAAAAATCTTGATATTTTTGGAGTAGTTCATCATACCGTAGTTCATGACCAATATTAAAATTTAAGGCTTTCTCGAAAAATTGCAACCAGGCAATGTAGCTCTACTTGTTTGAAGCTGTTTAAGTTCAGAAGAAATGGTGAAACATTCTATAAACTAATTCCCTTTAATTGGACTATTCAAATTTAGTGTGACGATTTGGTTCGGAATTGAAGTCCTCAAATCTGGCTTTCCTTAAAATATATTAAATAAGACATCGGATTCAACAAACTCGCGGGAAGCTTGCATACAAGGCATCAGATATGCAAAACCCATCTATAGAGGAAAGTTGGATACTAAGATCAAGGGTTTCTATCTAGGATCTAGGGTTTACAGTATTTACAAAAATAAAGCTACTACAAACCATATCGTTGAAAATACCTGAATTCAATTTCTGCAACCATGAAGTTATTGCTCTTAATTCCCTTACAATGCTATTAATGCACGTTTCCTTTATGGAAGCAATACCAGGTTGTATGCATTCTCATGGCTGAGCTAGAATGTTTTAATTTTTAAGCCAAAATAATGTTGTACGTTTTATAATGTAAAACTTGAGTAGCCTAAAACTTCTTGGAGTAGGGCCTTTACATCGAGTAAGTGGTAAATTATAATTATGGAAATTCAGGAAGTGTCTGAACTGTCCAAGGGTTTTCTTTACGAGTTCTTTAATACTAGCTATTCCCATCTTGTGTTGCTCCGAGAGTAGTACGGAAGTAGGAATGCAATTTCAATTATCTAAAGTAAATGGAATTTGTGCTATGAAAGTTTCAGCATGAAACTAATATTTTGGGATCTGTCAGCAATCGAAGTTGAAATGAATTTTTAATGTTTTGGACCTGTCGAAATAAGACTTTGTTCTGAATTTTGCACATATATGAATTAAGGAATCTTTAGTTTTCGAGGTTGATACTTAACACCGCGCTTTCGTTTCTAGAGCTCATGTGACCGCTTTCTGGTTTATTATAGATGTTGGTGGACTTCATTAAAAAAATTTACAATCAATTTAAAAGAATTAATGACGAAATACGAATGCATATAACATAATAAGAAATGATAAAAAATTGGAAAGAAATATCTATAGTACATAAAACTAGGTGAATGAACATAAGGTGCAATGAGTGAAAGAGTAAAACAGTTATAAAATTAGGTACTTGCAGCAAACATTTAAAAATTAGGTAGGCTTATAGATATTCTCTGAATAAAATACGAGGTGTATTAAGTAAATAAGAGAATTGATAAGGTTAATCTAATTAAAATAGTTCTTCGTGGTCAATTAAGATTCTAATCACCTTTATGGTTCCTTTTATGGAAGAGGAAATGAGGACTATTTTGCACCAGAAATTCTAACGGAGATTAGAGTTTTCGTAGGGCTATTAAAGAGTAAAAAGGTACGATGTGACAAAGTGAATGGGGTCACCGACTTTTCCCACAAGTGCAATAGTCGTTTTCTAATAAATGGAAACTATGAAAAGAGAATGTACTCTCCTGTGACAAATAGCATTTCTTTACAAGTTCAGGATAGTGGGTGAAACTTCACCGTCTTGACTTTATAAACAGAACGACCAGCGATTCCACTGTCCCAAAGATTTTGCCATTTTCTTATAAATATTTCCTGGAGACGCTGTTTAAGATAGCACCGGGAATTGGGAGATTCAATCGAATACTTTCGTTGGTGGTTGCTTTTGAGAGAATATCAGCTTCCTTACCCCGTTAATCAGCATGGGCTTTGATCCATCTTAAGAGAATATTTGGGTTTGGAGGAGTAGGAACTGGATGTCTCGGACAAGTTGATGAGGAGAATGGGGATCTTGTATTGCTGGCAAATTCGAGACTATCCAGATTTTAAATGTCATTTTCTTCACTAGCGTTTTACAGTTAAAGAAATTCGGCCAGAATTGCTGTATGAAATTCCAGTTTTCCTTTCCATTTAAAGAATTTAATGCCATTTTTGAATGCGCAATATGAACATCCTGGTCTCGGCTCTTTTTTGGACCAGACTGTGTAAATGTTAGATTTATAATTTTCAAAAGGTTCTATTGTTGAGACTCATTTTTCTATTTCAAACAATGCTGGGTGGATAGTAATATTCTTGACTTTTTCTTCATATTCTGTAGGATAATAGATTTACTCCTTCGAATTCTAATTCTTTAAGCATGATATTGATGCAAAGGTGTTGTTGAGCTTTTAGGTGTAATATGATAATGCAATAACTTGCCAATCTGCTTTTGGTGTTGTACGATATGATCCAGTGGTATATAGTAGAAACTCTGACTAGATTTTTTCAGAATCTAGGAGGGGATGAATGTGATCATGCACTTTCACCACGCAGAACATCCTTTCGTTGACTGTTTGATAGTTCTTCGGAATTCAGTCTCCATAGTTTAGAAACAGTTCAAAATTTTCACAATGTAAATTTACATTCTTCTAAAGCACCGAACCAATACTATCGCACCTAAAAATGAGTGCGCCTAGGAAAAGATGAATTTAAAGTGTGGACAGTTTGTCAACAAATTTGATTTTTCAGCTTTTAGTCTGTAAGATATGTGCACATATGGCTACTAATGCCATCTCCCTATATAATTAGAGTAAAAATTTGCATTTATGTCTGAATGGACGGCATATCAATTACTTCCGAACTTGAAGCTGAATTTGACGACAAAAATTAACGTTCTGAAAATTGCGCGATTTATAGCTCTATTGGAAACCACGATCTAGATCATATTCTGGAAAAATCCCATGCCATATTGAAATGTCCACATAAAGCAGTAATCTGAGGCGATTCAATCGATTCTGTTTGGAATGGTAGTTATTCAGCAAGCTCGAGATGTAGAGCGATGACCATTATTCTTGATGCGTTACAAATATTTGCAAGTATAATTTTTTGTGTGTATTTCGATTGCGTTTTGGAGGTGGCATGCATTCTGATACAATAAAATGTAATTATCTCCTATCGAGTTTGTTAGACTTAATACTGTTAATATCTTCACAACCTTATACAAATAAAATTCACTTAATTGCAATATTAAAAGCATATTTTAATGAACTATAGATTTAGTAGATTAGTTTAATCTACTTTTTTGGGTTCTGTTAACTTTCCTGTTGGAAATGAATGTCCGCAGTATTCTCGAATGTCACATTTCGACTATAGGGATTTAAGAACTTCTGCATTCTTTTCCCACTCTAAATGTTTGAAGTATAAATTTAAGTTTCTTAAAAAGATGGGACAGCTAGAATAGGCCCCTGGCGGGATTAGACAAGATAAATAATTGGGAAATTTTGAAAAGAAACATGCATCAAATTAAGTATTTTTTAATACCAAAATACCCTAAATATAAAGGGCGCCCTTTAAAACGAAAACTAAATTAAATGAGACTTTAATAATTCACAACTGAACTTACGGACATGCGTGAAAATATAGCAAAAACAATTTTCGTTTCGAGTCGATTAAAAAAACTTTGAAACAAAATGTTACGTTTGCAAATTCAAGGGTATACATCTTGGGAAGTTTAAGAAAGTGAAAATAGAGAAAGGGGTCTGTCATATCTATCTTAAAAGGAAAAGTAGAGGGTGGGATAGGTGCCAGCCGGCTGGTGAGAGGGTGCGAGTTAAATTTAATGACTTAACTTTGAACACCCCAACAACTAGAGAAACTTTATTTATACTTCGAACTTTAGAAATATGGGAAAAACTCGGAAGTTCTGTGAATGAAATATCTATCTTGCTTTCTCCAAATCTATCGATGTAGGATTGTGTAAATACTTGATATCTTCCTTTTTGACTAAATTTTTATTTTTGAAATTATACTTCAAATAGAAATTGATTTCAAACAGAAATGAATACTGAAATTGTCTAGCAAGATTAATTTAATTTTATAATTTGAATCTCCATGCTTCCTCTTGAAATATAACCTGAATAGAAAATTCTTAAGGGATAATAAGAGCAAAGATCTTTAGTCGATCCTATTGATTACATAATGAAACTTTCTGACCTTTTCCATCATTTGGAAAGTCGTTACATGCTATGTTTGCTGAAAAGGAAGCTTCCACCAAATCGTTTTTCTCTTCAGAAATTCCAGTTTCTGAAACTTCTAACATTCTTCAGGTACCATTTTATAGGCCGAGATCAGTTTCTATTGAATGAGACTGGTCATGTGATACACATTAAGAACTTTGTTTGGCGTTGAATTGCAATGCACGCATATAACTATTTTTTTCTTGTTATTACTTATTCTTCTGCATTGAATTAGGAAATAAACCTTATTTTTAAAAGCAAATAAAATTATGGTCATGTCATATGTTTAAAAAATATGGAGAAAGCTTGTGGCTTGGAACCATTTACGTTTACACAATGGGCAAAAGATAAAATGATCACCAGAATATCCAATCAAATCAACTTTGTGGGAAAATATTTTGACTAATAAAGGTGTCAAGAAAATCGGTTTAAACAAGAATGAAATGCTCAATTTTAACATGTAATCTCTGGTGCAAATTGCAAATATTTCAATTGCTCAGAGTTAAGTAACTCGCAAATATTCTTCATAATATGAATGCGAATTAGCAGTCCTTATAGCTAAAATCCACATTGCAGAACTGAAATGATTTATGGAGCTTTCGTAAATCACTTCTCGTTTATCACACCAAATAGGCATCTATGTTTAAAAAACACTTCATTTTTTTATATTTATGAAATTGCTCAGTATCATGCGCAATTGTACAGATTTAAGAAACAGGCTAAACTACAACGGCGTGTAAGTTTTTCCATTAAAGGATATCTGAGTATGTTACAAAATCGCATTCTAAAACGTTTTCTCCCAGTGATTTAAAAATGTCTACCTGTTACATTAAAATTTTTAATACTTTAAATCAAACTTCCGGATTGACTATTTCACCATGGAACATTTATTTAGCAGTATCGATATCCAAAGGAGAAAAATAACACTTCTACTGAAACAAAATATCTAGAGGTGAACTTTCAAGACCTCTATCAAATATTTGCACATCGTCATGTTTCATTGCGTTTAAAACTATGAATTGCGCTTTTTAATGTTTGTAAGCCGATGGTTGATGAACTACTCCCAAGTTGAATATTCTGCATTTAGATAACTAAGTTCTGAATTTTTTCAATAATATTCAATGTACCTGAGAACTCCAACTTATACTCAATATATAATTTAACTTGTGCGTAAATTATTTGGTATATTTCGAAGTTCTACTTGCTTAACTGAAATGCATAATGTATCCTTGTTTTAAAATTGTATATTTTGATATTGCTTATAAAGAATCCTAAAGCATCCTTACTGTTGTGTGAATATTTTGTATTATAGAGCATTTGTATTGTATTGAGGCTGGGTGATATTCATAATGTAATTTATTGGTGCATGTTTCTCAGTTTCTTAATGTCCTGTAAATGCCAATTTCAATTCAATTGTCAACTATGTCGAAACTAGACGCTTCTTGGATTTTGTATTAAACTTAATATACCAAATATTAATTGGTTTTCTTGGTTCGAAAATTTGGTATCGAAAAAAGTTCTAGATCTTTTATCAGTAAAATATTCTCAATTCTAAATGTTGTAGTATGAATAGTTTCAGAACTACCAGAATGGGTTTCTAACTTCCATGCAATTTTATTTGAGTTACAACTCGCGCCTAAATGGTGCTTAAGTATGGAAAGGAAAACTCTCATGTATCATCCAATTATTTTAAATTTAGCTCAAATTTGAGGATTTTACAATTACTAACGTATTGTTTATGTGGGTATACAGGGCCATATCCTACTCCAATCCCCAATATCCATTAAAGATGTGCATGAAATAATGCAGATATAATTTCCTTTAATAAAGAAAACGAATAGTTAAAAAGGCAAGTTAACAAATGAATATAACATGACCAATGAGAAAAGAACTTCCGAATAATGTTCACATAGGTTGATTAAATTCTGGAAGCCAAAGAAGTTGATTCAGTTAATCACTAGGACTGCAAACTGTCCTAAGCACCGATGCTAAGTATGGGAAAAACAGTCTGAAACAAAACTGAAGCATGTAGTCCGAACTAGGAATTGAATGAAACTGAATTTAAAAGCTGCGAAAATATCGTGAGCATTAATGCTACAGCTTCAAGTGCATCACTTCATGTTTCTTCTTGCTGAATACGCTCTCACTGCCATCATATATTTTAAAATGAAACATAAATGCTCGTTAATTAAATAGAAATACAGTTTGCTGTCTGAATGAATTTTTGAGTGTTTATTTTGAAAAGACTTCGATGCATACTTACACAACTAAGAATAAGTTTCCAAGATTCTTTGAAAAATCTATTTTAAAATGTGTAGCAATTTTTGCTGACGTAGATTCCAAAGTTTTGAACATCGTAATTTTGTACAATCTGAATCAATTGAATTTTTGTTGTATTCCATACTTTTAATTCTAATAAATTCAAATTGTATGTCAAGGGTTACAAGCATACTTCAATACACTGAAGATATTATCTTTCAAATAAAAACTATTTATCAGTTTCATTTTACTGTAAACAGATAATCATTCTATGCATTTAAAATTGATAATAATAAACACTTAAAATATTCGGCCTAATCGATAATATAGAGCCTGTGAAATTTCTAGAATCGGTTTAATTGTAAAATTATTGGAACAAACTCAACAACGGCAGTTCTAATGCTTATGGTAAGGAATGGCGAGACATTTTTCGTTGTACGTGTTATGAAAATCATTTTTCGATCAAAATTGCTCAACATCTAAGCATAATTTGTCGAAAATGAAAATTCTGAAATGGAACCAAATATTGCAGTGTCTTTTTGAATGAGATCATCGCTTTTGTCCCTATTCTCATGTGTCTTATTTCCTTTCATTTTCTTATTCAGAAGATTCGTTATACATATTACGCTAGATATTTGCATGAAATAAAGAAAATGACATCAAATTCCTGAATAGTTGACTACTTCATAATTATGAAATTCATATAAACTTTACTCAAATACGCAACACCTACTACCCAGCTGTTTTGAAGATGAATTGGGTTGAGTATCTTGTTCGATATTTGTAAACGTCTAATGCTGACCTTACATTCACGTACTAGCACTTCTGGCGGATTGATAATTTTTTGTGATTGAGATTCCATGCAGCCACTTTGTAATAGATCCTCATCTATTTTAATGAAACAAGATTACTTTGAACTTGTAAGACTTTCTAAGGACTTTTAGAATAGTTCTCGGGGAAGATTTTATGAAATAACAGCTTTCCTTAAAAGCAATTAACATTTCAATTGCTCACTATAATTGGGTAACTTTATGAATTTAATCCAATCGGAGTGTCTTTTTTGTAAAATATTAAAGTTGTGTAATAAAATACGGAATTATTCAATTTCTGAAGATGTGTAATCGATGGCGGGAAGTTAGAAATATTCCTTGGTCTTCTAGGCTTAAGTAATTGTACAATTCCCCGATATTACAGTGAATATTTCCAAATGAGGATTCTAGACATTTGCGTTTCTATAGTGTGGAAACTGGCCAAACGCTAATTTTAATTGAAATATATATAAATTTGTAGCAAAGGGTTCCTTCAGCAGAATCAGTTTAAGAGAACTGAATGAAATAGATCTACTACAGGTTTTAAATGTCACAAAAAAAAAAAACTTAGCGAGGAAGTTAATTGGCGATTTATTTCGCCTTAATTTAATATAAAAATCCTGGTTCTTGCTCACCCTTCATATATTTTTGTAAACTTCAGTGGGCTGTTGTAAAACACTTTGGCTTCATAGCCATCTGGAAAGAGCTTTACTAACTGAACCAACTACCAGGCTTCTTCAGTTTATATGCTAAGGCAACAGGAAATTCCGTTTTCGCTCATTATTAGGGTAGTCACGGGCATTACCGAGCATTTGCCTTTTGCCCCGAAGTTCACTTTCATCTAGAGATCGATTAAGGATATTCAAGTGCAATAAGTATACAACTTACAGCATCTTATCCAATTAAAGGTGTTTACCAGTCTGACATATTTCCAAATGGTGAGACTGTGGGTCAATTATGGATCTTAAATATTTGAACCAACATTGGCTTGAAAAAATAGAGCAGATAAACTAAATAGAATACATTTTCATGTAGTCAACATCGGGAAATAACGAATCTCACTTTCGGATTGTTTTGTGGAAATTGAAAATATTGGAAATATTCTCAATATATTCTTTATGAGGAACAGAAAAAAAAGTTAAGAATAAAATATCCTTTAATTAATTAGTATCACTGCTTTGAAAATAGCTTCACTTTGGACAGTCCCAAAATTAGTACTGTTCGAAAATTATCTACTGTTAATCTGGATCACTGAAACTACTACGAACCTAAAATTCCAATTGAATGCTTTCGACATATACGCACATCAACCCAAACCTTCATTTTGGCAAGGTACAGCTTAAGTTTTATTCTCTTTAGGATTTTTTGCTAAATTTACTAAGCATTTTCATTTCGTTCGACGTGTGCATGCGTCATTGCTTGACTTTAAAAAGAGGGCATGAAACTTTAAAAAATCCATCTGTTAACTGATTAATATTGGTGTAGATTATCCTTGGTTAAATTTTGGACGGGAAATATATCTGATTTGTTGTCTCGCCACGCAATATCAGCAAATGGAAAAGATTCAGTACATAGTTTAGGTGATAAAAAGTAAATTAAACATTACGCATTCATTAAATAAAATCCGTTAATATTTTTCATTGAAAATTATTCAGAATTTACGTTGAAGGGTTTATAAAATTATATCTGAGGGTGGAGTGGATGGATTTTCCAAATAGTTGATCAAGTAGGCGGTATAGAAATGGACCAATATGAAAGATAGCTTCAGAACGATACCCATTTTTAGCTGGGAATCTAGAGAAATAGACTTTTTCCGAAAGTTATTCTTGTCAACTGTAAGCACTGAAGGGAAAATTGCATTATTGCGATGTTTGATAACATGAGTGAAACCTTCAATTTGCAGAATGAAAAAAATATGGAAATATAGCAAAAAATTTAGTTCTACCAACAACGAATATCTCTGAAAAGCTACAGTATTGAATCAAATAAGTCTAAATTTTTGTAAATGTAAAATCTTTTGAATTATATCGATGCATCTTTTATATAACTGAAACCTGTAATTTGTAAGCTTAAAGCCTTTATAATGGAGGTTGCGAAGGACAGGTGGAGAATTTCAATTGAGAAAGTTACAAGACAAACAATGTTGGATCAAAAACGCTAATTTCATGCTCTGTGGTTTAAAAAAAACTAAAGTTCAAAACCAATTAGTTAAAAAGTTTCAGAATTAGGTTTGAGGAAGATTTAAGAAATAATCCTTATAAAATAAAATCACTTTCATATTCAAAGACTTTTCCGTTCCCAACATATTTAGCCCAGACAAAATGACAAATAAAAAGGGTTTTAACAATATTGGTACTGGATGAAATTTCAGACATATATTTCCTTTTATTGTAAACTTTGCTTGTCCTAGATTTTTTATACAAAAAATGTAACGAATATTTTTTTAATTACTACTTTAAATGCAAGCGATAAATGTACGAATTACGATTTCTCCCAGTAGTGTGTTTGTGGAGTCCAAGCCCTGTGTGTTTGTGGAGTCCAAGCCC
>JAPMOR010069416.1:81850-127733 GCA_026543865.1 Argiope aurantia | reverse complement strand
GTGTGTTTGTGGAGTCCAAGCCCTGTGTGTTTGTGGAGTCCAAGCCCGTGATTAAATGCCAGAAATTCAAAAACAATTTGCATAGTTTCTAGATAAAAGTTTCTTCGTTTAAAAAATCTGATTTTTCATTATTTCTGTAAGCTATTGTATTGACTTCTGAAGCTGGAATGTTGGGCATAAACGGAACGATGTTTTTAAAAATTCTGAAATTCGGTTTGTCTTAATCTGAGTTTAGTACCTAATTAGATAGACAAAATATTAAAGATCAGTTTCAGGTTGAAAGTTTAACCAAGCACGTTCTACATCAATATTAACCAGTTAACTGGGAATTTTTTTAAAGTCCTATTCCGAAACAACAAGTCAGTCAATCAATGCCGCATGTGTATGCCAAATGCAATATAAATGGTTGCATATTTAAACTTAATTTATGTATGCTAAAACTTATGTATGGACGTCGCCAAAATGAAGATTTTGATTGTTGTATGTATACATCGAAAACATTAAACTAGAATTTTAGGATCCTAGAAGTTTCGGGGATCTAGATTAACAATATACAATCTTTGAACTGTACAAATTTTGAACTATACAAAGTGAAGCTATATAAGATGAAATTATTTTAAATCTGTGTTACTGATTGGTTGAAGGATGTTTGAAATGTTAATGTTTCTGTTACTTAGAGAATGTATTGCGAATGTTTTAATATTTTCCATTTACGCAATGCAATCCCAAAGTATACAAATTCATTTTAGCCCGATATCGACTACACGGATATGCATTCGTGTTCGATTACCTGCTCTAATTTTCAAATCAATGGTTGTTATATTCAGCGTCCATGGCTTGCTGCTCAAAACTTTGGAAATGTCATTTGAGCCTGGTGAACAACTTTATAATTGAAAGCATTTTATCAGATTGTATTTATTGTACTCTGCATCCCTTTAATTGATCTCGAGATGCAAGTGAACTGTTGGTGTTAATATGTAAATGTCCAGTAATGTCAAACTCTTTGCAGATAATGGATGGAAGAAAGGATTCTATCAATAAACTCAGCTCAGAAACAGAAATACTCGGTCAATTGAATGAATAGCGTAATTCCTTTATATTTAGAGAAGAATTTATTTCTAGTATTACTGTTGGATTTTAGACTAACGCTGGTGTAGGTATGAGTTGAATATTACTTTTCAACTTTAAAAAGCAAAATCGGCGTAGTTCGCTTCATCTACAGATTGTAATGATTAAAACCTAGGAAGCTTTAATGATAATTCCAAGCGTCTCAACCTTGTAGTTGACCGGCTTGAAGCATTATTTTGCATCATTTTGTTTGCAATTATTTTGTTGCATCACCGGTGTACTTTAAAATCTTCTCCACCCACGTCATCTTCTACAAGTTAAAATTGTTATAAGTTTTGATTTGAAAAATTTCAATATCCTAGTGCAAATAGTTATACCTTTTGCTCTATTCAAGTACTTTTTTTTAGTTACAGGTTTAATTCATTAATATTTAGTAATTCTTTATTTTTATAATGGTTTTAGAATAGGTAATGTAATATTAAAGCAATTCATTCATTTATCATTTATCGGCTGCAAATTTCACTTGTACATCAATAGTGTTTAACATTATCCTTTTAAATTTTGGAAAAATGAGCTGGCACGAAAATTTAAATTTCAGCTTCGTATTTTGCAGTAAATTTCATAAACTCGACTGTTTTTTTCTGTTACACTTTATTGATATCAAAACATTCATGTAAATATTTCAACTTTTATAATCTCGGTTTGTTCATGCATCAGTGTTTTCTAAACAATAAATGAAAATAAAATTGATTTATTTTAATGCACGATTAATATGAAACAGTTCAACTAATGAAAGCTGTTTAACCTAAATTACGATTATGGATACTTAAATTTGTAATGGATACATTAAATATCGAGATAATCAGATTTGGATTAGGTTTAAAATGAGTTCTTGTAATTAAAAATAGCCAAGCATTAAATATTCATTTGATTGATAGTATGGTTTTATTGGTGTTAACTTAAGACAAATGACCTGTACAGTTTCAGTTGGAATTAAGTAGAAGTTTAAGAAGGCGAGGAGTTGCAAATATTTAATCTAAAGGAATACAGCTGAGTTTAGTTAGCAAATATTTTGAACAAAGTGTGGCCGTTTTTTAGGAAGTCGATGAACTGAAATAAGTGTTTCGTTGCAACAATTTTGCCATTTAATGCTTTATTGTAACTATTTGAGTGCCTAAAATATATTATCTTTCCAATATCTTCCCGATTGTTTTGTAAAATATCTATTTAAGACATTCAGTTAATGGTTTGTGGATATGTTGATTCAAAATCTTTAGTTAAGAATTAAGTATGAAATTGGTCAAATGTAATTAGTTTATTGTACTCTATAATATATTGGATCAGCAACCATTAAAAAAATTTTCTACTTTGAGCATGAGATACTTATTTCGCTGTTAGAATCAGCTTGACTAGATTATTTTTAAGTCAAAGTAATAATACTTCTGAGGCCAATAAAGCTTGAAAGCCATATTCCATTACCAGGCACTGAAAATTGTTTGGAATTAAAATTGTCACCTTCGGTAGTAAAACATTAAAAATTGCGTTCTATCAAACTATCCATCAAAGGATTTATATTATGTAATCTTAATTGTAATAAAGTAAAATTGGTATGCACCAAGTTTATGCATACATCTAAATTGATATGCAGATTTCCCTTATCTATATCGGAATAAAGATTTTAGATATCAAAAAAAAAATAGTTTTGAGCAAACTGTTTCAAATTTGTTCAGTAATTGGGAGATCCTTTCTTCTTAACAAATTTTTTCTTGTAATATAAATTGGCTTTATGAAAGTAATTGTAGTATTCTTGGAAACTTTATGAATAAACTTTGAAACGTCTTCTTTCTTAGTATATCTTTAAATCGATGAATATACTTATATCGGATTTTATCCGAGTCCTTGTTCTGTAAAAACATTTGCTGATTTTCGAAGGAAGAGAAAATATAAAGCATAGTAACGAGGTTTTCCAATCGTGCCCATATTGGTAGGTCTTTCCAATCTTGCCCATATGGGCGAGTTATTCTATAACTCGCCTTGTCGGACCATAGAAATTCTGTTCGAGTTTTGTCATTTGACTTAAAAATGCTTTTTAATTTTAACTATACTTTTATCCTGACTTGTGGTGCGCCTCATATTTTCATTTTATTCATAGCTCAGTCATATTTCAGCCATCGTTTTTGTATTTGAGATTAGAACTTCTTTCCACTTGGAACTGTCGAATCTGATATTGCTCATTGGTCTTAGCTGAACATGCTGTTGCTTTACCAGCTAAACCCGTGAAGTTGACCTTTCTTTCGTGTAATACTTGTTCAGCAAATATTCTGTTCACTCTAAACAAGGAAACGAGCATTTATCTACGCCATACATCTTGACAGGCAAATTCAATTTGCCTGTTCTGGTTATCTATTTCTCAAACGATATTGTCTCAAATGATATTCTTATCAATGCAATTACTTTATAGCAAATTCAATATGCATGTTTCTTTTATGAAATTGGCGTAGGTTCACCTTCAGTTTCAAGCCAGGCGATTTTTCTGTTTAATTTTATATTGTATACTTTTAAAATTAAATTCTTTCGAAATGTAATTGCCATTACACTCCTTTTGAATTCTCACATCTCCTTGTAATCGGGAAATTCCTGAAACAAATTTCTGTCCTAATCTGAAATATTATAATGGCTCGGATAAAACGAATCGTATTAGTTTAAAAAATATTGTTGAGTATAATTACTACGTGATAACTTTTAAATAAATTTGGGCATTTCCGCTGTGATCATTTCGTCATGTCTTTCTTTTCTCCTCCAAAATAAGAATTAATTTAAGAAAGTATTTACGAAGCTTTGCCATGATGTTTTTTCAACATTGTCTAAAATGCTCAATCTTGCGATTTGTTACAATCAATTTGATAATTTCATCCTGGGAAATTCGAGCGCTGTTATTTGAAGTTTTATTACAATAATATATGCAATACTGTGAAGTATAGTTATAAAACGTCAAAATGTTTCACGAAAAATAACAATTTATCGAACAAAGCTGACAATTCCATACAGCATGTTCTGAGTTTTTTTATTACTAAATACGGATTTTCTTCAAATAGAGGAAGTTCCTTTAATAACTTTCAAGTTCTGAGTCCTGGCCGGGAAGCACAACAAATCAGAATCAACAACAGAATTTATTATAAAAATTTTGGGAGTATAAGCATACATTTTGTGAATTTAATATCATTGTATGGTTACGTAACTTTATCTGGTTTACTGATTAATATACGAATAAATGAACTTTAACTGATTCTGTGCTAAAATCTCATTTTGAGATGACAATTGTTAGTTTGAAGAAATTTATTGAATACACCAATTTTGGCCGCTTCAATTTATTTCTATTCATCCAATTCATTTTCTATTTCTTTATATAGGTCTGTTAAAATATTGACAATTAAAACTTGGTTATATCTCATGACTATTTACATAACATGAAAACGCATCCGATGAGCTGATGAGTTATGTCAAATTTTAACATAGAATAGGGCAAAGTTTACCGTTTGAAATTTCAATGTGCAGTTTCATATCCTTCAACTTAAACGCCGGCTGTTAAGTTTCCAATTATTTGCTTTTCTGTATTTCTCGGCGATTGACGATAATAGTTTTTAGACAAGGTCCTTTGCACACACGTTTCATCCATGCGAAATGACGGGAGATCAAATGTCTCATTGGTGAGAGTTGGAATTTTGGAGAATACGATACCTAAGGTATCAACCTAGTCATCTCCCTCATAAATTCTAATTGTAATTTATTTCAACTTATTTATATTCAAAATGAATCGCCAATCGAATCGGTAAAATGATGGATACGACACAGATGATGCATGATGTAGAGAGCATATATTTTATGTTTGAAATAAGATCCGACAAGATCGGGAGATACGGAAGAATTAATTTTCCTGGCATGTGGTATATACAATAATTAGTATTTGCTTTAAATGTATGTATATTTTGTGGGAGAAAGATTTGTCGCAAATATACGGTTCCTCCTTACCAGTAATGTCCAACTAAACTGTCAATTAACCTTTTTTGCTTATCACAGTTGAGTTACCGAATTCTGGGACAAGTACTTGATTTAAAAATGGTTGTATTTTTTTATTGACTCTTCTTTCTAAAAATGCTATTTTTTAACATTTTTTTTAAATTACTGCATCATTGGAATTAAACTCAATTTGATGACTTTATTATAAATTACAAATAAACCTTGGAAAATGGAATATTTTAGTGTTGAGATGGTTTATGAAACTATTGAGAAAATATATATGTATAGAGGTAATATTGGTTGTATTGAGGAAATAATTTGAAATGAAACCTTGTTAAGAGGGTGCGAGAAGGGGAATGGCTTGGAGGTGTTCCCCAATGATGTGAGCAAATAGTTTGGCGGCTGATCAGTTTTTGTGGTTTTCAGAATGCGATATATATTCTTTCTTGACGTTTATTGGTTGAATTCTATAACGGATGTGAAAACTGGGTCATTCTTGATGTCCAATGAGGCTTTTGATATATAACATTCTGTGTCGTACATTTCGTTCTTTATTTCAATAAGTTAACACTAGGCCGCTTATTTGAAATGCATAGATGAGGACTGATCTGAGAAATTAGTTTGTGATGCAGTAATTTGAGAGCGAAGATTTTACTTTCGGTGAGTTATGAGCATGTGGCCTTTTTCCTAGAACTGATGTATATTATGTTAAAGACATCAAAGAAATTGTTATTGAGTAATACTCGAATAGGTGGCTCCTATGTGAAAATATGAGTTAACTACACATAAGACGCTTTATGTGGAATTTCTGCTTTAATAATTTCAGATGTTGTCTGCTGGAAACTTAGATGGTTTAGGATTATGTTGATAAGATTGTTCAAAAGCTATTGCGATTGGTTTTAGATTAAGATTTGTTTCCCTCTGCCCAATCCTTTCATTAATCAGACGCTGCGCATTGTTTGGTGTTGATAGTGTTACGGAATATTAGACGGTTATATTTTTGACTCGTACAACTGATAAATGCAGTTGTCGATTTATCAGAATCGATTATTCAGATGGCTGCAATTTCTGACAGTCATCATTCAGTTTTGGTTATGAATTTTGAGTGCTTGGCAAACTATTTGTTCTGCAACTAATTTGAAACTTGAGGCTTTGAGTTTCGGAAGCTTTAGAACTTGTACAGATTTCCTATTGAAATAATACAATTGAAGGTTTTCGAATACTTTAATGAGGAAAGTTGTAATCTCTTTAGTTATACTGAATGTCTTTAGAGTATGGTTTTAATGTTTCTGCAAGTTTTCAGTGGTAAAATTTATCTTTGGAGTGAAGGGGTGGGGCCTTTGTCTTCTAACATTCAGAATATACTATCACATTTAGACTTCATCACCCAGCCTAAAGAATGGATCAAAATGAATTTTTACATATTTTATTTCTTTCAATTAGTTTTATATGCGATATTTAATGAAGTTGGATTTTGCATAGAAAGCATTATTTGGTATGTTTAAGTTAGAAATTTTCGTATTTATGTAAAATAGCTTGACAATTTGTTATATAATTCTCTAATTTTACAATAATTAATAGATAATGTTTATTAACAAATGTTAAATTCATTCCTTTCTATTATATGTGTAATACCAATGAACAATGAATCTCTATCATTCAGCTAATTGTGAAATGGAGAATATATAATTATGTTGCTCTTTATTTTGTAAAAATGTTTTCATATGCATTTAAATCTAAGCTTATTATCCTATTTCCATTTATGAGTAAAATTCCTTGCTTTTGGATAATTTATTTTACATTGTTTTATTTGTGCTTTAAAATGTGTAACCTGTTCTTAAATGTATTTTTAATAGCTTGTAAGATTCACAAATGTTACTAAATTCTTTTAAATAATGGAAACGGATATAATAGATTTAAAGTTAGAAATGAAATTGGATTAATCTTGTCTTTGTATATTTGATAAATAAACATAGAATTGTACCGAGTTTGGATTTTTTTTCTTGATTCCATCTCTTTGTCACTGCATTAAATACTGAGGATTTAAACAAATATTGGACATTGCATTCGTTAAATATCATTAAAAATACTTAAGGATCTAATTTTAGAGTGGAAAAAAATTTCGTTCTTTCATAAAATGCTATCTTAAAATGTGGCGATGTCTTCAACTTTATTAGACTTAATATTTTTCTGTTTATAACATAAGATGGTTCTAATTACTATTCTATGCGATTAATTAGATGCATTTTCCTCAGTGATAACTGTTGGTAGGCTTAAACAAAAACGAATATATATTTTAAATATGCATGTCTAGAAAAACCAACTAGCTACGATGGCAAGGGAAATTAATGATAGTAAGCATAAAACTGAATGTAAAGGTTAAATATCTTCGAATGTGCCCTAGTAAAGATGCTTTAACTCAAAGGTTTAATTTTTTAATGCTTTAATTGAAAGGAAACGTTTATTTCAATTAAATTTTAAAGTTGATTTTAAATTTTAAAAGGCAAGATTAAATTCTAAATTACATCAAAATTGTAGTGATTGTTAAATTTGCTAATTTCTTGACCACTTTTTTGCATTGAGGAACAAAAAAAGGTAATTAAATATATTTCATTGGATATTTAATTTATGTATCATTAACAAGAAATTCTCAAATTTGTAAACGATCCAATTCGGTATTTTTTTAAATTTCCGAAGACTTGAAATAATATTGATTAAAAAAAATAAGAGTACAATAGTATTTGGGAGAAATAACGTTAAAGTGGCTTATATTTTTGAAAAATTGTGCAAATTGAAATCTAGACAAATGCTAGTACTCTCAATGTCTTAAACATATTTAAGCTTTGAGGCTATTGTGTAAGTATGCCAACCAGTTTTGTATCGCGTTATGATTAAACGAGATAATGTCTTAGTGTATCAGTTAATGCTAATCTAATAAACATCCACTTATCACTTTCCAATATTTCTTTTTGCGAAATCGGAAGAATTCTTTCGTAAGCGTTATATATGCCAGAGATATAATGGGTTAATATAATAATACTGATGAAGTTCTAATTTATTATAAATATTGGCTATTAAATTTCTTGCATCTTGCTTCGAAGAATAAAGGGGAAGACAATCGTCCGTTGTTGGTTCTTAAAGTTTTCAATTATCTTTCTAAATCAGAATTTTAGAAAAACACTTCAGATGATTACCATCTGAATGGAAATTAGTTATCCGCTGAAAGATGTGTATTAATCTTTCCACATTTATGTTCTACGAATGAAGAAATTTCTAAAATCTTTACGAGCTCGCATTTTTGAAACTGAACTTTAGCAATGTAATGTAAAAGCAATTTCGAAATAAGTGAAATCCATTGAATCAATACATGGATCTTTTAGTTTTCAATCAAAACCTTTTTCTAAGCAAGTGCTCAAATGTTATCAGCATGTAATCATGTCGATATAATGTACGAGATCTTATCTTGGAATGATCCACAAACTTTCATGATATATCTTCCGACTCGCATCCAATACATTCCATACATAAGCAACGCAGGACCTGAAAAGGTAAAAACGGAGTATACTTTATTCATCTTTAAAATTTTGGAATTTAATCGTAGTCTCATGGTTTTTTTCATTGGGGTAATTCTATACTTATGCCATGCGGAAGGTTTCGATTATACAAAGCGATTCAAAATTCCTTGTAAAAATTAAGAATACGAGTAAGGATAACGCCAATAACGAAAAAATGTTTTTGATATTTTATATTTAGACAGTATGCGTGCATAAGTTTACCTACTAGGTTTTCTCAGTTATTCACGTTTTATTTAAGCACTTGGTTTCAAGAATGTTTTCTAAATTGCACGTCATTTCGATGCCATCTGCAACTTTGACCGAATTCTTCAAGAAAAACCGATATTTCATCATCTGCAACTGCTGCAAATTACCTTTATGTAGTCGGAACTGTGAAGTTAGAATTCAACTCTAGAGCTGGCGAACTGCGCCTTTAGTGCTTCCAGCTGTGTTTCCGGATATCATTTGCCATACGAATATAACTTTTTAAGATTCAATGATGGCAACTAAGCTATACTATGCGCACTTTGCATACCAAGAAACCAAAAATTTTATTCCAAAATTGATACGAAATATAACACTTTTAAGATTTTTAAATTTTATTCGTATTTCAAATGAAAAATAATTCATTTCCTGAAGCGTTTCTTGGTGTTTTACGGATATAATCATATCCTTTATTTCCTTAATATCTGGAATATTTTTAAAAAATTAATACAGGCAGTTCAATGACCGGATAATTCCTGCTTTTAGTATTTAAATAAGATATGCACCTGATTTATGGATGGGTAGAAGGAAATGCAAGAACGGCTAAAAGGTTGTATTAGGAAATTACCCACAGAGAGATACACCGGAAAGCCGGGTGTTCAGTGATATGCACCTGATTTATGGATGGGTAGAAGGAAATGCAAGAACGGCTAAAAGGTTGTATTAGAAAATTACCCACAGAGAGATACACCGGAAAGCCGGGTGTTCAGTAATTTGCATCACAATTTGTGTGAATATGGGTCGTTACGAGGTAACATAGTGATGGCAAGCCACGAGTGACTTTAACTCCCAGGATGGAAGAAAATGTGTTGGGTACCGTTAGAAGGAATCCGAAGGCCAGCGTACGAGCCGTCGATACTGCCGTTGTAATAGTGTTTGTGTTTTGCAACGTGAAGGCTTACACCCATACTATCGGCAAAGCGTACAGTTACTGTTCTCCGCAGATTATCCACCTCGTGAACGTTTTGCAAGGTGGTATCACGATCAATTTGCCAAGATGCGAATTTCCCATCCTACGTTTTAATGACGGATGAAGCGTACTTAACGCGAGATGGGATGTTCAACTACCACAATGTACATTTATGGGCTGACTGGAATCCCCATGGCATAAGATCACATGCGGCCCAACAACGCTTTTCAGTGAATATTTGGGCTAGTGTGGTTGGTGACGTCTTAGTCGGACCTTATTTGTTACCGTCGCCACTAACATCTGCACAATATCTCAGCCTTTTGCAAGAAGTTCTACCATTACTTGACCCTGTGCCACAATATATCAGACACCATATGTGGTTTCAACATGATGAGGCACCTCCCCATTCTGATATGTCCATGAACATTTGAATCAGGTGTTTGGTCACCGATGGTTTGGTCGTGATGGACCGGTTCCCTGACCACCACGCTCTCCTGGTTTAAACAGCGCCGATTTCTTTCTTTGGGGTGCTTTGAAAAGTGCTGTGTACTCAACATCTATGGATTCAGATATGGATCTGGTTGCAAGAATCGTCTGTGCTGCTGCGGATATCCAACAAAATACGGGTGTATTTGAAAGAGTTCGCCAGTCTAGGGTCCGACGGTGTAATGAATGCATCGCTAACAATGGTGGAAACTTTGAACATCTTTTGTTACATTTTCAAAAATCATGTACCACAGCACATGTAATATCTTTGACCAATAATCATTTCAGATTATCTCAATCTTGTCTCTTCACTTCTGGTACCTGTCATATTACTTTCCTATGGCGTTTACGACCACGCGTTTCTATGCAAATCTGAATCCTTGTGATGTACCCTACCTCCCCTTAAAATGTGTCCCAATATTTATGGAACACCCTGTATATTGTTTCATTTCATTAATGACGTTTCGAAAATGCAGTTTATTATTATTGGATACAAATTATGTACCAAAAGAATATTTAAGTTCTACTTTTATGGAAGACTAGGGCAACAACATTTAGAAATAGTCATTTTGTTTAACATTTAACTTAAAACCCGGATACACACAATATTTTTAAAATGTAACTTTTGTCTAGGGATTTGAAATTTTGGTTCTGGGAATCTCGAGAAACCTTTAAATTCCCACGAGAATTGTATTTCTTTAAAAATTTCGCATTTTTATTTGATTAGGAAACATTTATGGCCACTATGGCTTTGCTCTTTTGTTATGTTCACGGTCTTACGAGGAATAGGAGATGTATTTATCGGCAGAACAAAGAGAATGTTATAAATTTTAAAAAGATCTGCTTAATGTTTCTAAAGTAGATAACTAGGAATATGATACTTTAAATGCTTCTTACTTTGAACGTATGCAGAAAGTGCCTGATATTTAGTACTTATTAGAAAAGAATAATAAATTACTTTTTACATTGTGAGAAATTGTTTTTTTAATCAAATGATTCTGATTGGAGCAAGCTTATGATCGTGAAATGTATAATGTTTTGAGTTTTTTTTCCTGGGAGAAAATGCATTATAAAACTTAAATATAGAAAATTCTTATTTTTTACCTGTATTTAAAGTAAAATACGCATACTGCAATTTTAAAAAAAACAGACAAAAATATAAGTTGAATTTACCATTCCGGTTCCTTCCAACATGTTAAGGCTTCATTAGTGGAATCGCTTTACAATAAACCATCGACCCAAAACATTACATTTCTATTTTGGGGTTTTTAATTTTAGAGGTTCATACTTTAATGTCGAAATAATTTAGACGCTGCATTTAAAATTTGTTTTAGTATAAAAATATATTTCTATCGCTCTGATTCTAAAAAAATTTTTTATCCGTAATACTTGCATAAGACGAACACAAAAATAATTGTCGGTGTTTAAGTTTCAGAATTAAAATTTGCTTAATAATGAATTTCAATGGTTAGGATGATATAAGAATTTATGATTTAATGCTACATTGCTATAATTTTATTTATTAAAATTGAAAAAAAAATGTGTTTCTCGCTTGTAAACAGAATATGAATAACTTCTATTCATATTTTAATAAGAAATTCATAAAAATAAACTTTGCCCGAAGATAAAATTTACAAAAGTATCAAATGAATTCAAAATACAACATTTATATTGCCTTGAATTATATTCTTATTTTATTTCTCAAATTCCTGATTTGCTATTTAATATGTTGCAAATGCAAACGAATGAAATAACTTAAAATAATTTTTAAATTGCTTCATATGTCTGCACAGCATATGCAGCTTTGTCGTAGACCGAATAAATTTCCAGGCATTCCAAAAAAGGTAACATTTCTGGCATATTTAACTGAAAAATAAAAATAGATTTTTAACATCTGTATTATGACGCAGATCTCTTTCAATTTGAATATTCTATTTACTTAAAAAATTTATTTTATTATTTCAAAAATATATAACTTGCATACTCTTTTATTATTATAACATTAACGATATGTGATTTATTTAAAGTGATAATCGTATTTATAAAAGTAAAATTAAATTGCTTGTTTAAGCCTCAGTCGAGAATTATTGTTAATTATATCCAATAAATATTACTCATTATATACTTAATAAGTAATATTTACTTGGTATAATGAACGATCATTTAGAATTGTTTCTTTACAATAACGGTAAAATCTGAAAATAAGAAACGTCAAGATATTATTTATAAAATTAATGATTCCTTTCCTTTTGTATTTTAAACTTATTCTTCCTCAAATGAGTATATAATTGTTTTTCTTTCATTTTTCACATATTTTCTATTTTAGTATTCTAATCATTTCTTTTCAAATTCATGTTAATCCGCTTTCAACAAGACATTGTTCAGAATGATTTTAACAGAGAAATGAAAATCAGCTTCAGTAAACATATTAAAAATAAAAATTATCTAATTCCTTAGGTGCATTGAATTAAAAAATCACAATTTAAGAATTGCAGAAATGCAAATGTATTTTCTTTTTTCCAAGAATTAAAAAAAGTGAATTTGAAACAATATATAAGCTTATCTAAAATTGTTTTTCTACCAAGCAATTTTTGTTTTTTCATTCATCTCTAAATTGTGGCCCAATAGGGAATGAAAAATTAAGTCAACTTTTCCTGGTTTTGGTAAACTTCATATAGGTGGAAGATTTATGCTTTGCCATTTCTTGGATTGAAAATCATATCGGTAACTATTGCGCTAATCAATTTATTTCTTTTGTTTATCTTTCAGTTGTGTTTAAGTTTGCAGTTTTGTTATAAACATAACTTGAAACTTAATATCGATGCGCATTAGATCAGTAGAACATACAAGCATTGCAACTTTATTTTGAGTTCATGAGCGGGAAAGTCGATTTAAGGTGTACGTGTGCACTAAAAGATTTTTTTTTTTAATTTTAACTTTAAAAATCCAGTTTTTTCACAGTAGGTCATTAATATATGTTTAAACTCACTTCAATGAGAAAAAAAACATATTACACTAATTATTAATTAATTAAATAATATTTAATGAGCTAGTTAACATATTTTTTGAAACATGATATCTTAAATTCTAATTTGTACAGGCACACAATTCTAGTTGCAGTTTATGCCTAATATTATATTGTCTAATATTATATTATGCCTAATATTATATTCATATTGTCTGCCTCAATCAAGTTATAAAAATAGTTTTTAAAGAATTTTTTCATCAACGATGAATAGAAAAAGCGAGATTTTTTCTGTAATTTTAATTTTTAAATAGCTATTAAAAATTTATTTCTATAAATATATTTTTCATTGAAGCATAAAACATCCGCTATTTCATACAGATTATTTTGATATATAAATAATTGTATTTTATTAATTTCTTGTTGAGTTATGATTGTTTGAATGAAGCAACATAGTGGAAAAATATCATTCTTCATAAAATGAGTTTTAAAAAGACCGTAACTAGAGTTTCTAATGAAAGCACCTCAAGAAAAATAATTATAACTCGAGAAATATTTCGAATAATGACATCTTGGTATTGTTTGAAAGCTAAAGGGTCAGAGAACTTTATTAAACAATAAAAAAAATATTCGATATTGAACGATTTTCGAAGTTTCAAGTGTGTACATACACCTTAATCCGGGATTTTATGGAAAAAAGCATTAAATTACATTTCAAATCAATTTACAAAGTTGAAATTAATGCATTTTTCTAACTTTCAATATTTGGACGATTATTTAATTCAGCTTCTTCACAAATTTTGTTAAATCATATACCATTTAAAAATTTTGTGACATTAAAGTATAAATTGTCTGCCGTCAAAATTTGTTGAAACAAGTTTCTATTTAACAAAAATAAATGCAAATATACATTTTAAATCTACAAACTATGATAAGTTTTTTTAATTTAATTTCGTTGTAAAAGTATCGTAGAAGCTTCTTTATTAAACGAATTACAAATACCTATGCACGAAATGGGGAAAATGGTTGTTTTGATAGCGTTATCACGGTTTTTTTAAAATATCTAAGAATTAAAATCATTGTATAAATGAATTCACGTATTTAAATTATCTCTTCCTAGTAAGAAGAAAAAAATCAGTGTAAATAATTAAAATTATTTTCAGTTAGTTCAAGAGTTTTCTTTATGCGCATGTTTATTTAAAAATGAATTGAATATTTGCTTCTAAAAATTGAAGAATATCTTCTTATTAAATCTTTTTTCAAATGTAATTACTTCCCTAATTTTCTATTTAATACCAAAATAGTTATGAAATAATTTTTTAACAAATAAGAATTTTTATAAGTACTATTTCATTGGGACTTAATTTTTTCTAGAGTTCATTTTAGATTATATTTTTGTAATATTCACTTTTAAAGTTTGAATAGGTAATGTTCTCCTGTACTCATTCAAATTTGAATCATACGTTGAATCAATAAAAGTAAGTTGGCTAATTAATTGTACTTATATCGAATCGATTTGTAAGAAAAAGGCGCACTTTTGTAGTTTCTTCTCAATGATTCAGTTTATCTCCAATAAAATATTTCTCCGGAATAAATCAATTTTTTCAAGAAAATCAAATTTTTATTATTTCAACAAATTTCTCATATTTTATATAATATACGACTATGTCTTTAAGAGAGTTGGGATTGGAATCTTTTTCTTGTTTTATTTCATCTCCATATGAGCGAAGTTTGCAACATATATGCAATTAGAAGAAAAAACATTATGCATTTTTCTTAACTTTTTAGTACATAAATAATACAAAGAAGTATTGTAATACTCAAGCTCGAATTCAAGATTTTGACGAATCGCCATGTTTTAGAGCTTACAGATTCATATTTTTGTGCGAGTGTGTACGAACACGATAATTGAAGTGTTTTGTGGCAAATTGGATAAAATTTGGTATTTGGTTGCTACTACCAATTTGTTTTTGAGTTCTATCAAATTTTGAATAAAATCTTTTCCATGGAAGTATGTCTCTCCGTCTTCCAAATATAAATTAAAATAATTACAAACTAAGAATGTTAGATTAATGAAATTTAGCACACAGATTTATATTCTAAAGAGTAGATTCGCATCAAATTTGAAACCAATTTCATCAAAAGATGATCATCTACCCCACCTGAACATTCACCAATATGTAAATGGGCTGACTCAAAAACTCACCGACTCGCATGCCAAATTTGATGTATTTATGTCACTAACTATAATCGTACGTTTGTGTCAATTTTTTCTTTCAGATAGTTTGAAAAAAGGTGTCCAGAACACAAATTCGATTTTCTGATACTGTTGCATTAACCACATCTCGACGATTAATCCTCAAAAAAAATCAAAGGCTACACTCGAGTCCATTCCTTCATAACTGTTGTTTTCCAAACGCAATCAGTTAATAATAAACGTTTTATTTTAGAAAATATACGAAAAATTTTCTGCGAGACAATTTCCACTGGTTATGAAAAGAAAAATAAAGAGTTGTATAAAGAGGCTAACAATTTAATAAAGACTACAATATTTCGAAAAATCGTAGAAGTATGAAGCACTCATGAAAAGAATCGAAATGTGATATTTTGCCATAAAATGTTTTTTTAAAAAATTGTTTGAGAATTTCTCCCTTATTATATAAAATATGGCTTGATTTCTTTATAATATTAAACCCAATTCAAAGATTTTATGATTCAGTATTACTATTTTCTTGATAAAAACAATTAGTTTTCAGCTTTTATTGCATGTGTAAAAACCACTACTATTTTTTTCGGGTTTTTTTTACGATATTTAATATATTTCCTAATTTTTTGTTATAAATATTACGAAACATTGTATTCAATTTTGCTTCTCGTTATCAAGTAGTTTCTCTTAGTTTTATCAAATATTGATTCAATATAAGTAATAATTAAATTTTGAAAATGTTTAAGTATTTCATTGTCATCTGAAATGCGCTATTATAAAAAAAAAATTCCAAACTTATCTCTAGCATGTTATAAAACGAATAAAATACCAAATAAAAATTTCAATCAGATAAAATCAATTAAGAATAAAAAATGCTTAATGAATTTTCTGACTTTAAAAATAATTATAATCAATCTCTAAAAAACTTTTGTTAACTTCCGAATTCCATAAATAAATTTATTATGTGATAAGTCAGATACTTCTACTTAATTATGAACTGAAATGTCGAGCTAAAATTGCTATTTGCAAAGTTTGTTCAAATATGCTACATACTTGTTGGGGATAAATAAGAAAAACATGAATGTTTTGAAGGTTTTACTTTCGTGTAAAACGGAACGAAAAATATTCAAATTTATTAAATTCTCTAGGGTAAGAATTTTTTATATTCGCTCATTCTGAAAAATGTCTAAGCAAGAATAAAATATTATAAACTTGAAAGAACATATGCAAAAAAAAACATTTCGGTGTCAAACGTTTATTTTCATTTATAACATTAATTTATTTTGTTTCAACCTCAATTTTTTTAAAAATAAAATAATGTAGCAGTTGCATTACTCATAACCAATAGACTTCCAGACAATTCAAATTCTGTCTCCTTGCCGGGAAGTCGTCGGAGCCAGAGGGGGAGGATGTAGCAGTTGCATTACCCTTATCTTCTCTTGTGGATACTAGATAGCGATGCCTGATTAGGCCATCCCATATGCCATCCCATAGTGCATTGCGATTGTAATTAGAATGAGATGTGATGCTGAACTGTGAAGCCGCGCTCGTGAATGTCTTGTCTTTGTGTTAGTGTATGTTTAAATCTGTGAATGTGATTATTAAAGATATGTTTCCAACAACATTCGTCCTGTTGCTTCCTGCACAGATCATAATAATCTACATACCACCACAATAATATGAAATAGACGGGCAACTAAAAGATATCTAGCTTATTCGAACTGTTCAAAGAAAAAAATGAATATATGTTAAATTTTCTGTTACTATTAGTGAATTAGAGAAGAGACAAAGAAAAAAAAGAAAAAATTGACTAAGGGAAGTTTCAGAATTTTGATCAATTTGATCATAACAAACAGCTTTACTTGTGAAGGAAGGAACAAGTATTTGAGTCCAATCTAATTCTTGTTTGGTATGTATTTCATATTATCATAGTTTCAAGATAAATAATAACAATGCCAGATGGTAATATAATTGCTAAGAAAAAAATTTGTAACATCATTTTGCTCACCGTATGATATAATTTTAAATACATACTTGATATTTGCTAAGTTATAAAACATTTTACCACGCTAAGAACGAGTTGTTTAGTTTATTATAGCTTTACTTGCATTTCAGAGAATAGGAAGAGTTTCGAACTAAAATATGGAATTATTAGGAAGCAATTTCAGAAGAAAATATCTTCGATAAAATAATCCAATTTTATTTGATAGCAATTATTTTAAAAATTGCCCTTTTAAATATTCTTCTAATCCTATTTGACATGTCATATATATCAATGCATTTCCTAATAAAGCTATGTATAATTTCTCATTCAGAAGTATCATCAAATTTAGATTATCTTAATACAAGCAATTTTAGAAATGAATCTCTAATTTCAGAGGATATGTACTTACTTAGAAAATATATATCCCATTGAAATATGTGTATTCACCATTCCTTTCTTAATTTAAAACTCTTTTCTGATATTTCTATTTTGTGTTTTCAAACGACTATATATCCATTATATTTACTTTTTCCGTAGTTATTTGAATTCAGTTAATATGCATTTTAAATATAAATAATAAATGTATATTATTTTCATATTAATGCATTTTTAATACAGTTCATTGATTTTTATACAGCATATCTATCTACATATAAAAAATAAATGAATTGTTTATTAAGTAAAGTTTTTTCTTGTATATAGTTCAAATTATTTCTTACCTATAATTATAAGTAGAATTTGCTTTATTTTCCATAAATTATTTTTTGGTTAGGTGTAACATAAATAATATATTAATAACCAATTAACTTACTATTACAGAGCTAAAATAATTTTTATATACATTATTCACTTCTACATTCATTCATTATAGTTATTATTCACTTAACTGTTTCATATTTCAATGTTAAGAGAACTTACTCTCTTTTATTATAAAATGTTGTTAAATTATCACTTTTCTTAACATTATTATTGCATAATCCATTTTAATAGTTTTATATAAAGATATATTCTTATTTTCGATTTAAATTGAAATGTATCTGCATTAGAAGAAAGTTTCATCATATTGGCGTATAGTAAGTACCAAACAAGGCACTTAAAATTGAATACGAGGAAAATACAAATATGAGAATATTACCAAATACAAAAAGCAGATTGTTTTCTTAAAAAGGACAGTAATATTGCCATCAAAAGCGATTTCAATTGTTTTTAATAAAATTTGAAACTCGATATAACTTAATTAAAACTAAATAATATTTAGATTGTTCGTAATATACTAAATTGACTTTTCGGTCATAAATTGTATTTGATTTGAACATTTACACAAAATTAGATGTTCTAATTTTAAAGCTGACTAAAATCATTACATTTAGGGGATATAAAGCTCTAACTTCCTTCTTTTGGACAACGTTACAAATGGAAATATACCTTTCTCTGACTGGAGTAAGCAACTTAGATTTTGTTTTCTTTTTCCTATTGCTCTTAACACTAATAGTTATTGCCTTTTTGCTAGTTTCTGTTCTTTACTCCGTGTTTTCGCCTTAGGGCTATTGCGCCGATGACATCTAATTATCTGATCCCTCTGAGATTGCATGGGATAAGAAGACATAGAGAAGAAGCTGAGTTAAAATCAACAGTGCCGAAAAATACGAGAATGGGTCTACCTTAGCAAATGTGATCTGGTTATAAGGATCAGGGCTATAATGATTAACATCCGTTTTGTTTTGTCGAATATGCTGAATTGTTTACTTTATTTGAAGCGAATTATTCTGGTGCGTGTCATAGGCATATTGTGTTGCTTATTTTCTAAATTAAGAGACATACGAATGTTCAATGTATGATATTCTTTATTTTGTAGTGTTATTATCTGTTAGAACATACATTTCTTTTGAAAAGTATAAGATATAGCCAATTATTGTAACCATCAAACAATCTTTAATAATTCTAGCTATTTATTTAGAGCAGAAACTCACTTTTTTTATAATTGAGTGTTTGAAGATGGTTTGCGATTTTGAATTAATTGATTTATTAACCATTCGCTGATAAATGAACATGAGTAAAAGCAGAATTTAAAGATGAATTCATTTAGATCTTGAACTGATGATCAACTCCAGACTATTTTTAACTAGTAAAAGTAAGTTGTCATGGTGGTTTATAAATGATTTTTCAAATCATTCTAATTTTGTTCAGTAAAAAGATATTAGTAATTATCAATTTCCAGAATTATCTACCCAATATTTTTAAATGGGGATATTTCTGGGCTGATTATTATGTTTAAATAAACCGAGCCTTTTGGTATTATTTAACTGCATTCATATAAGATCCATTATTAATATTACAGCTTGGACTATTTATTTTGATATTACCTCAACTTCTTTCATGCATCACCAGTTCACATAAATTTCTATCTGAAACATTTGTTTTGATCAAAACTAGAATAAAATTATTTTCGAAATGCTCTTTCTTCTTACCATTTCATATTATATTAAACCAAATGGAATTTATATTCTTTATTTTTTTCCTAAGATCTTATTTTGTTTTCTAAGTTCAAACATTTTTTTTTATAAATTTGCTTTAAATTTAAATTCTTGTTTAGATACCTCTTTTATTTTACATGAAGATTTAATAGCTAGATTGATTTTCATTATAACAATAAGCTAGATTATAAAGTAAATATAATTTAAATTCTGAAAATTTCAGTTTTCATGTTGTTTTCTTATATATGTTCTTCCATGAAAATATTAAATTTAAGTACATGCCTATCCAAAATATATTGGTACAAGTGATTATATATAATATGGTTCTTAATTATCTTAGTAGCGTATTGCAAAGTATTTATTTTTAGTAACCTAATAGTAATACTCGAATATTTCTTGATCTTAATTTTTATATTTTTGATCATTTTCCTTTCAAATGGGCTTGGGAAACACTTCAATCTCAATTAGAAACACTCCTAAAAATTGGATTTCAATATCATCCAAACTAAAATAAAGCTTCATGTAAACCAAATTTCCATATTATCCAACGCAATCGATGCTATAAAATAGGGGCTTTCCTCTCTCTTCTTACCTGGATAGTTGCCACAGAAATCTTTGACGTCCGAAGATGTTTTATTTTGACAAAAGTAACCATAAAAGGAGCATAAACTAGTTGTCTCCAAGAAAAGATGAGATGAATCCCACATTTATTTCCATCTACTCTTAGCGGATCAAAGGAATGCCAGATTTCCTGTCATTGAAAAGAGATGAGGAGTCGATTTAGGAAAAGAGATGTAGATGCTATTGAGAAGAGATTGATTGAATTCAAAGAGTCGAAATTGAAATAAGCGTGTCATGAATGAGTATAAAGAATGTTTTGGTGAGTAAAAATGGTACAGGAAGTTGAATGATTACTATCAAACAGTATATGGTGTTTCATTTGCCGAATGCTTGCACATATTTGTAAAAAAATGAAAAATGTAAACCTTGGATGTTGTAGCTGTTGTACTATTATTGAGATGTTGAGAGAAATTATTATAAGTAAATGGATTAACAAAAACTCTTTAAAAACGATTAAAAATGATTTTTTTAATTTATAAAAAAAATTTGTTCATAAATGAAAATCTTACCCAATAATAGGGAATAACAAAATTGTAAGCAATATGTAATAATATAATTTTGCATTTTCGGAATAGAATTATAGCAATAATAAATCGAAGAAAAAGGCATCAATAATTTTGAGTTCTTCCTTGAAGTACTTTAAAACGGGAATTTAAGTGTTCAATCAAATCAACTTTCAATAAAATAAAACAGTTATTGCTTCAGCCATAAAATTATAATATCATTTAAATTATGAATATAACAAATAAGGAAATATTTGACATTATTATATGAGTATAAATATTTAATTATGTACTTACAATAAAGGAGAAAAATGATGAAATATTTTCTAAATTATTTTATTTATTCAAGTATATAAATTAACTTAAAAACTGTGTTTTTGTAGTTGGATGCCTTAAAATAAAAGATAATAGTTTTCATATTGTATTCTAACAATTCCATTTAAAATATAAAATACTTAGCATATAAAATCTAATCAGCAAAATTTCGAATTATAAATCAAAAAATAGAAATGTCATTCTAAAATGATTCACTTGATCATGTCTGTCATTAAAATAAATAAGTTAAATTTAATTTCAACGCCAAATTAAAATAAGATATCCACTAAACATAATTTCCTCAAACCCTGTATTAATTTGAAATTTTCCACTCGCTATTATACTTCCCTATTCATCCAAAAAAAAATTAAAAATTAAAAGCAACTGCAGAGACTTCCTCGCCAGCTTAATTGCGCTACTTTATTATCGTTGCTTTTTTCAAAACAAAGTAGGTTAAGCTATTGTTTGCTGATGGCTAGAGGAAAGATTTTAATTAAACATCGATTTCCAAAATATTAACACCAACTAAAGAAGCGAGCGTCGCATTTCCACAAGCGCGAAAAAGGAACGTCCAACAAATAAACAAAGCGAAACCATTTGTGATAATTTATTAGTGTTTCATTTCATTAACTTTTTAATGATGTTTTGATAGCATACCTTTTACTTATTTATTGTTGATTGCAAATTGTACATATAAAGGACTTGTTAACTCTGTTTTAATAGCAAATGAGGGTTACAACGTGGAAACAGAAATTGAGGAAAGTTGAACAAAATAACTCCGTTATCTTAAAAGCCAAATGCAAAGACGGCTTAAAAAAAGAAAGTTCGTTTAGGGATTTGTATTTTCGGTTCATGGATTTAAGGCAATTGTTAAATTTTTCGGAGAGTGATATTTTTTAATTGAAAGGATTAGCTTTTTAATTTGATTATTGCAAGATTATGGTGTTGCTCTTTTAAATTGATTTGGTTCCTTTGAACTGATTGTGAGTTTCAATGGCAAACAATGTTAATCTATTATTTTTTTAAAACAATACCATTAAACATATGTGTTACAATGATTAATTTAATTTTACAAGAATTGATTCGAAAAAACTGTCTGGAATTTTGAAAATTCTTTGATTGAAATTTTATTAAATAAAAAAAAGAGACCTACCATGTACTGTGGCATTTAAAATAATAATACTGAAAAAAAAACCGGTTTTATTTATAGGAAAAATATTCAAATTTCAATTTTTTTAATAGATTGAAATAAGTCTTTCTTTTGATTAGAACATGATAATGAATATCAAATTTTTATTATTTTGTGTGCCTTATTTATAATTTGTAAGAGACACATGGCTTTTAATATTTAGAAAGCATAAATGAGCATTGGCATGCCAAATGTTCTCTTTGAATTTTTACGAAACGTATATTATAAATTCAATATAGAATTTATTGTAACATGTATCCTGCAAATTTATTTCAAGTTAAATCATTCTGAAAGGAAAGCCTCTTTCTTTAAATATTTAAACAATAACCTCACAATCGGTTTACAAAATGCTGTAGTCGTAACATCAATTAACCGTTTAGCCCAGTTGTCGCTATAGGACCACGAACAAGAATGCTATATGCCCTCAGTTTACTTTAGCGCCATAATAAGGTTGTGTATGAAGAGCACGTGTTCTGGATTGCAGTCACGTGGTACAAAATTGTGTTTTAAATAACTAGTTTGTTTCGGCGGCTGTAAATGCGATAACTCAAAAAAGATCAAATAAGTCACATGACTATCTTTCCACCCTTATATAATTCGGCATAATATCTTAAAAATACAAAAGTTAAAAGGGTGAAATTAATCATATTCGTTTATCATCAAACTTTTTTAGCGTCAACAAATTTTAATTTAAATCTATTCAAAAAATTGCCTATCAATAAACTTCTCTATGAATTAAAATTTCCAGAAAATATATGTATTTTTATAATGTATTATTAATATATGTATTATTAGCTGGTACCCGACGCATTGCTGCAATAGTTTTGGAAATATCGTTTGAAATTTGAAATTAAGAATGATACCTTGTTTAATTAAAAATGATAGAAAGAATGTTTATTTTCTTGACAATAATGAATACATTCCTCTGTTTGATCTTCTAATCTATTTAGAGTGTTACGAAGAAACACTTAAATTAAAGTGCTTCAAAAAAGTGATGCGAGTGATACTGGCAACTTGCTTTTGAATGTATGAATAAGAGAATTGATAAGTTTCAAGAAAACAGAGCAGGGTAAGCGTAATACTTTCCTAAAATTGTTTTATGAAATTTCTTGGAAATACATTAAATTAAAATGCTTTTATGAAAATCAAATTATTGATTGAAATATCCTAAAATTCAAGGTGGTTATAGTTAAACTTCTCCTGTAAACAGCATCCTACAAAGCAAAAGGGTGAACGAATTGCAAAGGAATTTGGTATATAAAGTATACACAAAATGCGCTCAGGGAATTACGAAAATTTTTTATTTTCAACATGTCCACCAGAGGGTGCAATTTTCGGAAAAACATAAAATTTAACAAAATAAACAGCTAAAAAGGAATACAGAAACAATATTTATTGACTAGTTTTTGATCACCTTGTCATTGAATCACATTAAGGAAGGTAAGAAAAGGTAAGGAAAAAATAGCAGTAGGTTGTTTAAGAAAAAATAAAAGTTGAGTTTGCAAAAACAAGAACAGATTATGCACAAGATGAGCAGTTGTTAATCGTGCTCTGGACGATGTAGGGAAAGGTGCTCCATGTGATCACCCTCATTTACCTGCAGAATTTCAAGTCCATGGGCAGTATGTTCAACAGTAGATCGTAACTGATGAGTCATGATGCTTCGCACATGAAGCGTTATGGAGTTTCCAGCTTTTGCCGGTTTTTACTACTCATAATTCTTGTCTGGATTCTTGTACGCATTCCGGTTTGGTCGTTAAATTTAAAGTTTTTCGGAAAAGGCGCCATCTGATGGACATTTTGGAATTTATTAATTTGTTTCAAAATTTTGTGACCACATAGTCGTGTATAGTTTATATAACAAATTTCGTTGCAATCCGTTCAACCGTTTGCGTTGTAGGATGCTATTTTGCTGTGGAAGTTTAATTTTAACCATCCTGTTCTTCAAACAAAGTGATGCAAGTGATACTGGCAACTTGCTTTTAAATGCGTGAATAAAAGAATCGTTAAGTTCTGGGAAAACAAAACTTGGTAAGAGCGAAACTTTCTTAAAATTGCTTTATGAAATTTCTTGGGAAATTCTTTAAATTATAGACTTTAGAATGCTTTTATTAAAATCAAATTATTAATTGCAGTATGCAAAAATATATGCACGTTTCATGCTAGAAATGAACCGTTATTATAATTTATTCAATAATATAATACAATTTAACTAGCAGAAATAAATACTTGTCGTCAGAATTTGTTGGAGCAGTCCTTTAAAGCAAATAATAGATTTATGGAGGGAAAAACTAATGAATAAGTTCTTAATTTATGCTCCATATATTTCCTTTAAAAAGGTCTGAAAACCTTTTTTCTAAAATTCGATAACAAACATTTTTAAACAAATAATCTTTACAAATATCCTAATTCAGTTTTGTTTTGATTTTTTGAAAGGTATCTTTTTATGCTTTTGTCAATAACAAAGAAAAATTAAAACAATATATAAAACAGAAATTTGCAAATTTTGAAACTGATTATTTATAATCATTAAACCTTTGCAATTGGCAGAATGGGATTTCCAACTATTCTAATTTTTTAGCTCATTCATTCAGTAGAAATACTGATGAATACTCTAAAACTCCATGTAAAAAATTGTGTAAACGCTTTTAACGTACTTCACAGCTACCATTGCAACCTACTCTAAGAATCTGGATCCTAATTTGCGTTCAATGACTTAATGCCATTGAAAATCTATTCCACACAAAGACTGAAGTGATCGGCTTTCACATTCCTATTTGGCGTGGATTGGCCGATTTGAATAGAAATATACTCCGATGAAAGATCAACTATAAAATAGTACATATTAAATATATATATGAATTCATAAATAATATTATTCAGACATTAGACCCTCTTTCAAGCCTGCTAAGTATAATCTTCAACTCTTTTTATTTGCAATTTTTTCATTATTCTCTTAGATTCCAAAAAACGTGTTCTGATTAGTCATTTCTTGAACTTCTTTATTTTCTTCTACCAAAAAGTGCAATAAACATTTTCTTTATTTAAAAATATTTTAGTTAACGTGGAACACCATATTCCATTTGTACAATTTTGAAATAATAAATTAAATAAATGCATAGTGTATAAATAAAATTTTTCCTCATAATACGGCTCAATATTATGTAATTTAATATCGATTTTTGAATCTAAATTTCGTTATCATGATTTAAAAATTACATCAATAAAATAGTCAAATATATAAAGAAAGTTATTCAATAATTATATAATTGCAAAAATCTCTTCTTAAACATTAATCAACTTTATATTTTAATAACTATAATAACTGGTAAATGCATCTTATGTCAAAAATGAAATTACGGTATTTTCTTCTACATAAATCGTCGTTTGTCGAATTTATTTCATAATTTTGTTAGATGAATGTGAAGTCTAAAGAAGTGTTAGGTCACTGAAGACTGAGACAATGATGTCATTTTTATGTGTCATAACAATACTTTTAAATAAATTTGATTATTTAGATTTATATTTTGACGTAATAAAAAGGAATAAAGTATATAAAAAATAATACATTGGATACAAGTTTAAGTTGTTCTATAATGTTAAATTCTATACAATACAAAATTCCTACTGACTACAAAGAATCATTTAATATTTTGAGTGAATATATTGTTAAATAATTTTTTAGCTATAGATAATTTATTTTACTTAATTTTCTATTTTTATTGCTTTTATATAATAATTAAAAAGTATCAATTTTAATGAAATTTTAAAAAAGATCTTAAAGCAGCAAGCTAAAATAATATTCCTTTTCTAATTCAATCATTTTTAGAAAAAGTTTCGAACTGAAATTTAAAAGCAATGAATAATTCATATGCCTATATTTTATAATGTAAATAGTTTTAAGATCGTTTTTTCAAATGTTTATAGGATGTTAAAACATCTTATAAAGCGATATTACTGGATAGAAATCTGATAAGACCTTTAAAGATGCAGGTTAAATATGAACGTATGAAAAACATCTTGAAAGTTCTAAAATATTTGCAAACTTGGAAAACAAATTCGATAAAAAGCGAATCAAGTTTAAATACAAAAAAACTCATTTTTTTGCATAGTATCTTAATTAAAAAAAGAAATCTAATCAAAAAAAGATGAAAGCAAAAGTAAAATTTCAACTTTTGTAGATTGGGTTGAAATTTTTTATCAAATACATCTTTTTCATATCTATGCTTAAGCAAAAAATTATTTTCTTTGATTTTTCTACTTAATTCTAAGAAATAAAGTTTTGTTGGTTTGAAACAAAGATTATTTTCATTCTTTTCACCTATAAATGCAATACAAATACCTAAACAAATCATCATCTGATTGTTTCAAACAACTGTTGTATTTCCTCCTCATTACTTTTCCGCCTAACACTAATAGCTTTCACCTCGTTCCTTTGTTTTTATCCAGTATTTTTTTCTACTGTGCAAATTACGCTGATGGCGCGTATTTATCCAATCCTCTGAGACTCTAAGGAATAATCCGAACTATTATCAGAGTACAGCTGACTACCAAAATGAGAGAAAATAAAATGTCTTTAGAAAATAAGACCGCGGACCATAAGAATGTGGCAAAAAAATACAAAATGAAGCTCTTGAAACACTGCTATTGAATAAATGAAATCAATTGGTTCGTTTGAAAATATTTTTGTTTCTTGCATTTTTGCATATTGATCGCAGGTCGTATTCCTTTTCACTGTAAAGAAGACACATGAGAATCATGAGGAAGAAGTATTCTCTGTTAATCTATGCATTATTTGTCTCTCATGTCATTATTATCATTAGATATTAGTCATTTATTTGTTGTGCCATTAGTTATTATCTAAGAACTGCTGTTGCATGATATATAGACAATATTAAAAGTGTTGTTTATGGTCACGTGATTTTGAATATTCTAAATGGTAAGTTATTAATTATAGATAGTATTAAAAAAATCCTTAAATAGGTCATTTAATGACGATCAGAATTAGACAGATCATTAGATTAGCCAGTCATTAAATAGATATAAAAATCATTAAATAGGTAATTTAATGACAGTCTGAAATACATACGTCATTAAACTATCCAGTTATTAAAAAAACAATCAAATCATTAACTAGATAACATTTTTAACTTAAATGTGGGTTAAATATAATATCAGAATAATAAAAAAGGAATTCATTATTGTTTTTATGTAATCCATAAAGTTTAGGTAATTCTGCTAATTAATAAATTATGAATCAAGTTTCAATTATTGATTCATAATTTATTATTTCAAATTATTCAATTTTCAATTTATGAAAAATGTTTTAGATTAAAATAAATATTAATAGTGTAAATGCTAATTTCATAGTGTTGTTGTTGTTTCTAATGTCACTTGCCATGGATAAGTTCGCTGACGAAATCAGAGATTTTAAGCCGAGTATGTGTCTCTTGTTTTTTAATAGCGCCAACTAGGGCCAAGAGTACGCCAAGATCACGCTCAGCCCCTTTTTACAGGGGGGCACATTCACACATCTCATAGATAGTGATCTCATATTCTTTTGCTTATCAGTTTCCAGAACATCACCGCTAATAACGATCAAGAAGGCGGGGCGTTCTTTGATCAAATATTAAGTAATATTTTTGTGTTATGTATTTGAACTTTCGCCATCATCTTACGATTACTTATCTAGATGAACAAGAAACGCAAAAGTTCGCGTTAAAGAATATATGAATGGATAATTTCAGAATGATGATAGTTATCGGATCGCAAGATTTGCGTTAGAAGTTTACTAACGAAATTATTATGTAACAAGATGGATACCCAATTATTTTTTTTTATCTCAAAGCAATTGCTCAAAAGAAAACGATTATAAAATCTTAAATATTTTGCAAGAAAAGAGTGTGAAGAATGAGACATAGAAAAAAAAGTTGTCATTATGGCTCAATTTACTATGTGTTGGTTTTCGAGACGGGTTTCAGTGATATGTAGACCGAAATTTGCACTGTATTTATATTACAGAAAAAATTGATAAAACATGTTAGAACTTATACTATTTCCAGTAGAGAAGCTTCATTTAAAAGAAAATGAAAATAGCAATAACTTAATTCATATTAAATAACAGGCGTTTCACGTATCATTAAGCGTTGTATATGCTTAATCTATGTATATTTTTACTGTTTGATTCTTCCCTAAATATTAGTATTTATTGATTATCATTCAAGTAAATCTAAGAAAAATAAATAAATAAATAATAAAAGTCAAGTGGTAAAAACTTACCTAACAACAACATACCTCTTTCAAAATCAAGGCTATGTAAAAGTATGTATCATTTAATATGGATCATTTTATATATTTTAAAACAAATTTATAAACTTAGAAAAACAATTTTTGCTTCCTGCGTATTTTCTTGATATGATGTTACATTCTGGCTTCTTCTCTTTCTGAAAAAAAAAATGATTTCTAATCTTAATATATTTATATAGGTAAGTCAATTTTAAATTAATTTTCGTTTCCAGCTTAACAGAAACAAACTTAATATCTATCATGCGACATGGGTTTCATTTTCCCCCAGCATTAAAAAAAGCCATTTTCCGAAAGATATTCAAGGTTAAAACTGTCGACTTTACTTTTATATTTTAAAGCATACCTGTCATTGATTCTAGAGATTTTTCAATCTCGATTCCTTCAATCCAATTTCTCTTCTGTCCGTTAAACTTCGATTCATAAATCAGGTTCTCATTCTCCAAAGGAGATCTGACACTCCTTTGATCCTTATAGAGGAGATCACAATCAATCTTGGATTTATCCCATCTTTTCTCGGATACGCATTGCTTATACTCCTAAAGCGGGTTACCATGAAATAATATAAACAATTCGCAAACTCCAAAATTTATCAATCAGTCAGATATGTTGGTGTGAATAAAGTGGGGTTTACTTATTTTATATAATGGTTTGCAGAGACTACTACCTTGACTTGACTAACTTGAATTGTTTCTGCACTCGATGCGGTGTCAATGACTGCTGAATTTTGTGCTAATGTAGGACAGCAATTATGCCTCTAATTGATATATAAATAAATTGTACTTTAAATCATGATTTCAGCTAGTATTAGTAAAATATGTTTGATACATAAATATTAGATGGAAATATATTTCAAGAAATGCATAAAGTATTTTGAATGAAGACTAACTGACTGAAACTTGTAAAAAGCAGTTCTGAGTAATTTGTAATATTTCATTCAAAGCACTTATGGTCCTAATTATATTTATTCTAATTGTATTGTTGTATTTAACTATCTTGTTGTTCGGTGTCCTTGACCTATATTTTGGGGTATTTCTTCCTCTTAACATTAATTATTTTTACTGTACTCTTTATTTTTGATTTTTTTAAATTTATTATTTTATTTTTATTTACTGGTTATTATTTTATAATGTTCACGTTTTACATGTAATATTTTAATACGACATTGTTATTATTACATGTAATATTTTAATACGACATTGTTATTATTACATGCAATATTTTAACACGACATTGTTATTATTACATGTAATATTTTTTATATGAATTTAAGCTATTATATGTATGATTCAGTAATTTCGCTCCCAAGGCTTAAATAAAGTTCCCATTTGTGGATAGATTTTATTTATTTTTAAAAATATCAAATATTATATCTGAAAAAAACCCTACAAGACAATATAATTCTCTAAAACGATTAAAATATGCAGCAAGTTAATTAAAAAGGTGGTAAATGATCAAAACAAAGGATAGTCTTTATCAGACATTTCTAAAAAAATTAGATATCAAATATAAAAAATGTATCATAATTAAATTGATTAAACAGATTTGATCCCTATGAACAAAATTGAAATTCTCATATAATTATAAACAGCATCATTCTTTCATTAACATAAATAAATTATATTAATTTAGTCGCCAAAAGAAAACAGTATATCCGCTAAGCCTAATTTACAAATTTCTTGTATTAATCAGAAATTTTTAAAAAAATTCCGAAACAATTTCAATATATATCTTTTACTCCTAAATCACTTTGGGGAAATTTAAAGCAACTGTCGAGGTTTCTTTGCCAACTTAATTATACCACTCTATTATTGTCTTTTTCAAACAAAGTAAGTGAAGCCATTGTTTTCTAATGGCTAAAGGAAATACTTTAATTAAACATCGATTTACACGATATTAACACCTAACAAAGAATAGGGCGTCGCATTTCCACAAGCGCGAAAAAGGAACATCCAAGAAATAAACAAAACGAAATGATTTGTGATCATTTATTAGTGTTTCATTTCAGTTTTAATGATGTTTTGTTAGCATACATTTTACTTATTTATTGTTGATTCCAAATTGTAAGCATGTAGGTCCTATTAACTCTATTTCAATGGTAAAATAGGATAACTAAGTGGAAAGAAAAATAGAAGGAAGCTGAATAAATTAACTCTCTTGTTTTAAATACAACGACATGTAAAGAGAGATTATGTTCGTTTAGGGATTTGTATTTTCGGTTCGTGGATTTAAGACAAGTGTTAAATTTTTCGGAGAGTGAGATCTCTTGATTTGAAAGGATTTGCCTTTCGATCTGGCTATAGAAGGATTGTGGTCTTAAGATTTTGTTATTTGAACTCTTCAAGAATCATGAAAGAAAGATTATGTTATTTATACTATTATTTTCATATTTTGTATAAGGAAGAGTAGAATATGTTTATAATGAAGATTTGTTGAATTATCCAAGCATTAATTCTGGAAAACAGCTTAGAATTGAATTATTTTTTTCTGCTTTTTTTTCTCAAATTTTAAATAATAAGATGAACCAAATCTTTTTTTAGACTAAAAGAAAGTATATCTTCTGAAATATTTTTCTTTGCTTATATTAAAAGAAATCTTTCTTTCGAGAGGAGCATGAGAATAATAGCCAAATTATTATTATGTTTCATGTTTTCTGAACTTCAGAAAGGTAAGTTCTTTTTAGATTTTTAATTTTACAATAATTTTTAAAATCTTTTCCAATGCATTAAAACATATGATAAATAAAATTATTTTTTATTATTTGTCAAGAAAAGGTTAAATAGATATTTGAAAGGTTAAATTTTTTTTAAGTCAACCCATTTAGATATAAACGCCAATTTCTGCTTTTATCTAACAATAACACCGCCTTATAATGTGCTACAACAGAAATGTTCTTTAAATGAAATTATAAAATTCTCCACGGATTATTCGTTAATCTTATAAGTACTTGAAAAAAACTTCCCTGTAGTTATATTATATTATATTATATTATATTATATTATATTATATTTTATATAAATATATAATATAAAGTTCCTATAAGGTTGAATTCAATCAAATTTTACACATTTATTATTTAATATTAGAAAAAAACATTTTCAACTTTCCGAAATAGGAAAGGGTATTAAATATTCAATTAATTCTAAATCATCATAATTTTATTTTTTATTTCGCCCACCTTAACTTAAAGAAATTTTTTTCCTGAAAAATATTTTATAATCACCTTAAAATTCAAACTCTATAGTTTCAATGATATTGTTCTTATTTTTACACAATATTTCTTTCAGTTTTTAATTTTTTTAAACAATTAAATGCAATAAAATCAACCTTAAACTATTTTGCCACTGTTTTTAAATTTCTACTTTATTTTAATACATAGATTATTAACCTATTTTTATTTCCTTCTAAGTCGTAATTTAACTGTGCCTAAAGTTAGACATAAGTCAGTCACTCAAAAGTTATATACATATGTAAGAAGAAATGTAGCGTAGTTGCGATATTCGACGACAACAGCGGCTTCAATTTCTTGAGATATTCACCTATATTTCACGCATTGAAGCTTTCGATGAAAGTATTCGGAAAAAGAACCATCTTCAAACTAAAAATGTTACGTCTTTAAATGATACTAATATTCTCTTTGTGCAGTTCTTTTTTTTTCAATTTTAGTTATTATTATTTTTAATTTAGAGCAGATGATTTTGAAATAAGGAAATAAGGTAGTACCAGAAAATAAATTATTAGGTATTTTGCTGCTGTGAAGAATTAAAATTTTTAATTAATTTAATTAATTTTTCAATCACTGTAAGCCATTATTTTTTTTGGTACTGTTTGGAGGTAAAATATTATAATTTATATATATAATTCTATGTGTAAAATTACATTATCCATTAATGAATGGTATCGTGTTTCTTAATTAGTAGAAGAATATGCTACAATATAATGCTAAAACTCTTGTAAAGATTGGATGCCGTCACATGTCGTTGGAGCACATCTTTCAGGAGTAAATAATAGATATTCAGTGAGAGTATTAAAGGATAAATTTTGAAGCTTTGTTTTGATTTGAAGATTTATTTAATAACAGACTAGATTTTTTTTAAACAAATAATCCTTTCGTAATGTTATAACTTATTTATTTTTTCCTTTTATAATGCTGCTTTGTGTTCTTCTTCCCATACTTAAGTGAAATCAAAAGAGTGCGTAATAAAGAAATATTTAAATTCCCACGTCAATTATTCATGATCATTGAAACCCTTGCAAATGACGGAATTTCATTCCCCATTATTTAATATTTTAATCCTTTCGTTCAGTAGAATTATTCATGAACAAGTAAGGACTGCATCACTCTAAAAATATTCTGTGAATGCCTCGTAAAAATACAGTCTCCCTCCTCGTCCTCCCGCTTATCAAAATATTCTAAGCCTCTGTGTTTCAATTAGCATTCAACGATGTAGTAGCCATATATATCTAAACTTACAATACATGCCACTTCGCAACTATGTTGCAACTGTTTTTCACATTCACACTTGTGATTAATATGGAGTAATCGGATTTGAATGGTACAAAGTGCCCACAAATGAGCAATTAGAAAAATATCTGCTTTGTAAATGTGCGTAAATTGATAGTGCCTGTTTTATATTTAAATCCGACATTCGTTTAAGCCTATTCTAATAAATCAAATATTCATTCCACTCCTCTAATTAATAACTTTTGCATATTTCTCTTAAAATCGATAGTTAATTTGACAATTCAATTGTTATATTTCTGAATTTTCTTCTGACCTTCAAAATATGATATGTTTATTTTTCATATAAATTCCTTTTAAAATATAGGCACAGCCAGAAAGAAATAATAATTTTTAAAAAGAACCTTCATTTAATATTTTAAGTGTAAAAAAAATATTGAAATTATTTCCCATGTTCAAATTTTCAGAAGCTTGTTTTTTTTTTGTTTTTTTTAGAATCTAAATTTTGCTATGTTTATTTCGAAGTTATATCGATAAAGTATATTTAACATAAAAGAAACATATTAAATAATTATATTACTATACAAAAGTTCATTCGTATTTTCTTGAACTATTTTGTTTAATTCAAATATATCTATTAAATATTTGTTTAGTAAATAAAATGACTTTTTTTCCTACATAAATAATTATTTCTCGAAAATATAAAGATGAATATGAAATCTAATAAACTCAAAACACTGATACCATGTTCAAATTTTAAAGAGTTGCCTTTGATTATATGTGGTTTGGGAACATTGATAAAAGCATTTTAATTCGAAGAGAAAAAAAAAATCTATTGGCTAAAGGAATTTTTAATTTGCCCTTTTTTAATGTATACGCCTATGAATGAAATTTTCGACTAGCATGAGGAAATTGTTTCTGTTACCCATAAACTAATATTTTTGTATATTAAAATCCTGTATGGAATAAGTATAAAAATTTTAGCCCACTCATTCCTAAAATTCTACAAGCAAAAATAAAAGCAGTAAAAAAAAACTTCAAATACCGCAATGACAGCCCCTGTTTTTAATAGAATGATATACAATAGTGAGTTCCTGTCTAACTGATGACTATTAATCAAATGTCTAATCTGATATTCTTTAACAGTTCTTAATAAACCTCCCAATTTGCCAAACACGAGCGTTTTCTAACAAGCAAAGAATTCGCCATGGGCATTCATCAATTAATGATAAGATAGGGGATTGGCAGAGATATTCGGATGCCTTTTTGTTTACTAATAGAGTTGGTAAAAAAAAAAAAAAAAAAAAAAAAAAAAAAAAAAAAAAACCTTTCTCTTTTTCTTTCAATATTATATTTCAGTAAGAATTTGGAACCTAGCATTGAAAGCCTAACAGAAAAAAATCATGCAACCATGTTTTATAATATTGTTAAATTCGAGATCAATTATTCATATTTTTACAAAATTAAATAATTTTAAAAATTCGAAAAGGCGTTATGCTGTTGTATTACACACAGAAATTTCATAACACCCTCTTTAAGATTCGGATTAAATATAACCATATGAAAAATCTTGAAAGTTTATAAATATTTCCAATCATAAAAAACACATTTTAAACCCTTTCATTGGCTTAAAATTTATTTCGCTTTTTATCTTCTGAATAAATAAAAGAAGAAATTATATTTCATCAAACGACAGCGCGAATTATTTATTTTTACAGAATACATTGAATTGTTTTATAAATCAGTCTCTTTTATATTTATCCATGTTTAAATATTTTGGGGGAAATTCTTTGATTATTCTCCATCTGATCTTGAACAATAAAATTTACCTAACATGTAGATCCATTTATTTTATCCACAAATGCAATATATACAACTAAGCAACATCAAACTAAAGACCTTTGACTATATCAAGCAACTATTATATTTGTTTCCCTTTACTTTTCCTCCTAACATCAATAACTTTCACCTCGTTTAAATTGCTTTTATCCAAAAGTGTTTTTTTCCACTGTTCAAATTAAGCTGATGGCATCTATTTGTCCAATCCTCTGAGACTCTTAGGAATAACCTCAACTACTATCACAACTGACGACGGAAGTGTAAGCAGTAATGTCTTCTTTAAGAAATTATATCTTGAAAAATAAATATGCTGCAAAGTAAGACGAAAATGAAACTCTTGGAACTGTGCCGTTGTATAAACCAAACCGATCTCTCGAAAGAGTAAGTACCGTGTCGCATATTGTCTGCTCGTCGTTTCACTTTTCAATGCACTTATAGAACATTAGAACCAAAAGGAGGGTGCATTCCGTGCATTTTTTCTTTTCTTTTTTTGACATCTGTGTCGCGTCACCCATTGTTATCTCAGAGCCTCTTGCTGCAATGAAAATAAAGATATAAGCTAATATTATTAAATCAGCAAAAAAGAAAGAAATTAAATCAGAATATCGTGAATTTTAAGAAAACAGCCAACGGTCTTGGTGACACATTACACATGATAAAATCTCGAACTCATTATAGAAGAAACACATTATATTAACCCTTAACTGGGGACGTGCGATCTGTGAGACCGCTAGCGATGGATTTTCTATCACCCATATTCTATTTTTAGATCAATTGAATGGATTGACCCTGCACCTTCCTGTTTTGTGACTTTCAATACATGTGCACTTTTTCAACTGATTTCAGCAGATACTTTTTTAAATAATTCAGTTATTTCTTCGAGCGCGGTCTCTAAGACCGCATCTCCCCGTTAGTGTCCCAGTGATAAACAAGACTTAGCAGATGGCGCTAAAACTTAGGGCCCGAAATATCATCCAGTTTACTGATTCTATTATGAAGCAGAGCTCCAGACACTTTTAAATGAAGCAGAAAGTGATTTTAGTGATAAGGATAATTGTACAGAAGAGTTTTTCGATGAAAGTTCGCATTGAACTGATTTTGATATGTATGTTCAAACATAATCAGATTTTCTAGCGATAATGTATTTTGAAAAAATTATAAAATATATTAATATACCAAGAGATATATATACAGAATTTATAGGTTGATCTTTATACTAGTTCTTAACCAGTATGTTTAAAAGGCCCTAGAAAACAGTGCTATGAAAGTCACAGAAGCCGATAAAAAAAGGGTCAATTTTACCCATTGTCATTTTTTTTTATTTTTCATATAATTGTTGAATTTTACATTATATTGTCTTCAATATACCTTCATATACTGCAAAAATAAATGTAATTTAAAAAGTAAAAAGTAATATGCTTTTTCAAGAATATTATTTATTGTAACATGCAATTTGACAAGAAAATGTATGTTCCAAAGCATTTACTTTTTTCAATTACAATATATTTTGAAAAATTTCTAAAACATAGCTATATATCAAGAAAAATATCTGCAAAATATATTGGCAGTTTTTCATACTAATACATTCATTAGAAAATTTAATTTGAGTCTAAATGAAATGCGGTCACGTAGACCGCACCTCCTCAGATAAGTCCTAAAATTTCACCTCCCCAGTTAAGGGTTAAACTTATCTTATGTTTAATATAATGATTTCTGTGATTAAATTTTTGCTTTATATTTAAATTTTATAAATATATTAGAAAGAAAAGAAAATAACATAATTATCATTTCTTTATCAAATTAATTTTATGGGCTAAATACAATTTAATTCATTCTAAGCGCGAGATTATGAAAGCCTTTCAGAATGAATAATTAGATTTGAATTCATTTGAAATTAACTTAATATAAAATGAAATTCAGAAAGCCACAATCATATTACAATTTTCACAAAAAGGAATAACTAACAGGAAAAAAACTAAAGTTAATTTGAACCATTTTAAATCTGATGATTAATTCTTGAAAGTTTTCATAAACTTTAACGAGAGCGGAACCACTGCTCAGAGTTCTCTATCCAACCGAAAAGGTGAGTAAAAACTATTCAATTGGATTAACTCATTAAAACCATTTCATACGAAATATTCTCCTAGAATGTAGAATTTTAACCATTACATCCTAAAAACAATGAATGATGGATTTCCTAAATACGAAGAAAATTTGATGTTCATTTTTTTTTAAACATATAGGAAGCGTAGATAAAATATTGTAACCTTTAAAAAATTCAAATTTGAGATTTTGATAAATCTCTTGACTTTTCTGAATTTAAAAAAAAAAAATTGGCATTACATCTGTCTATGTGAACGCTTATTTTACAAAAACTTTGATCTAGATAGATGAAATCTGGTGTAACAAGTTTTAAATAAATTTGTGTATTTATATCACATTTTGAATGAAATTCATTCGCAGGAAGTACGTTTGGACTTGCTGTTTGAATACAAGTGAAAGTAAAGATAAAATGTAAAGAACTAGATAAATAAAATCTGATACATAGTAACAAAAAAAGATTTTTCTTAAATTTTAAACCAACCCTCTCAAAGTAATGACCATCTGTCGATTTATACTTTCACATGCATGCAAAAGCAACAACTGATAAACGCAATTACTTAAATTAATTAAATTCAGTATGTAATCTTGAAACTATAATTATATTTCTATGTCAAATTTTCAATCGCCCGTGAAAATAATGTCCAAATTATATATTTCCTCGATAAATTTTCTAAAATACATATTTCCTCGATAAATTTTCCAAAATACATATTTCCTCGATTGAAAATCTATATTTCGTTTTCTTCGCCAATGCCATGCAACATATTTGCATTCTCATTAAGTGTTCACAATTTTAGCCGAGGATAAGGATAAGACCATTTTACAAGAGTATGCAAGGAAGTTTCGGAGAGAGCTCTTTATAAGGGGAATTATTCTCTTTAAAATTATTAGTAATTATACCTCCTTTAATAAAATGATAAGAATATAATTTATTAGCTAAATCAAGTAATTTATTAATGAATTTCTCTTTTTCAGTTTGGGAACTTCAGTAGAAGAGTGTTCAGAAATTTTTCATGTTTCATAATGTTATGCTCTATTTATTTCTCAGAAGAAGAATTTTTTAGTTCTTTCAAGGCAAAATTTACTTATATGTTTCGCAGAAAACAATTAGAAATTTAATTTTTGGAAATTATTTATTCGGTCCTTCATTTAAACGGTTAAATTATTCCTAATATGGAAAATGAAATATTAGATTGTTACTCAGCTAAGATGCTTCTGAAAGATTAATAAAATTTCTCAAATTATGATTATATAAAAGATAATAAAAATCGTGGCTGTTAATCTAAAAATCCCGAAATCTTAAAAATTTTTGTGAATTATTCGTTCTGTCAAGTTTAATATTTTACAGATAAGTATTCAATTCTGGGGATTTTTTTTTAATTTTAATTGTGGTATTGTTATAACTGCAAAATGTCGTTGCATTTTTAAAATTGCTACAAATCACACCGAGTTAACTGAAAGGTTTAGTTGCTACGTTTATTGGCAGGCGAAAATTGTTTGTCACATTTATTTATGGGCATTTTCTCGGGCTTCAAAAAAATAAACTAAAACTATTCTAAACTATTCTAAACACTAGCAAATAGCTAGTGTTTAGAATTTAAAAATATATTAAAAATCAAATCAAAGTTAATTTCTAAAATTGACGATATAATACATCAAAATGACTAGATGAAAAAAATATTTGTGTAATTTAATGTAATTCAAGCATTTTTTTTGTAACACTGTCTAAATTTTTCAAAAACTTTTATGCCAGAAAATATGCTACAGATTTAAAATAGCTTCAAAGCCATTACTATTAATTTCAATTATTTACCTAATTCCATTTGTTTACTTATTTTCCAAGTGCCACTGATATAAACCACAAAAATGCTCGGATGTTCCTTCTCCAACTATAAATATGTGGTTTTGATTACGCGTATGATATTTCGATGCCATCATGCGAATCAATAGCAAAGTATGTATGAAATGAAACAATTAATGAGAAAGAATTCCTAGACTTTAAAGATTATATAAAGCACAGGCGAATCAATTCTTTCCACGGGATTTTAGGATCTTAAAGCTTAGGTGAGAAACGTATTAATCCTTAGGATGTAGTACATGGAAAAAATAGCTCTTTTATTTAAAGCAACGTGCCCAAAGCGATACTGAAAATTTATGAAAGTTTAGAGTATGGAAAAGCCTTATGAAATAGAAAATATCCATAATTAATTATGAAAGATACCCAAAAATTACTGTGATTCCTCTTAATTAGATATGGTGTTTAAGGCTATTTGGAATGTTTGCATAGCTGAATCCCATGTACTTCACATCAAATTTTGATATTAGCTATGTCATCGAAGCCTCATTGAAAATAAATGGAAATAACGATGATCTGTTGCAGTTCAGCGTTCATTTAATTTTTTTTTTAAATGAATCGCAGAAAAGAAGAATTTTGCTACTTCTTATTCAATAATTTTTAAGAGCTTTTAGTTGGTTTTCAGCCATCCTGCGTTCATCTATAAGGTACTGTAATCAAGATTTTTCCATTTTTTTTAAATTTTTATTATGTTGATTCTAATTTTTACATTTTAGAATACAATAGGAATTATTTATACTTTCGTTCTAAAGCATTATGATATATTTTTTTAAATATGTCAAAGCCCAGCAGAGATAATATTTCCTTCCAATTGTAACATTCGCAATTACTAATACTGTATGTAATGATGTAAATGCATATAAGAAATATAACAACTGATAATAGCATTATAAAAAGGTATAAGATTTAAAATAGCAAAATATTAATCAGAAAACAGATAATTAAAATAATACATTTTAATAAACTTAAAATAAAAGATATAAAATAATGATAAATAGGACTAAGAAAAAAATAATAATCTAAGAAAATAATATATAAATATAATAATCCAACTGAAATAACAATGATTAAAATAATAAATACTTTGAATGAATAATATTCTAAGTAATCCATACTTGTATTCTTTACACCAATTTCAAACAACCATCTTAAACTAAGTCCAAAATACTCATGGTGAAAAATTTTATTGAAAAGTATTCATTTAATATTTTTGCGACAAAGATATACGTATATTGGTACAAAGTATAATTTAAAATACAATTTATTTATATTTCAACACCAAATATAATTTTTCTCTTAAGTTAAAGCAAAATATAGCAACAAAAGAACGGAAACTAAATTGAAGTAATAGCTACCGCAAGCGATGGCATAAAATAAAATGTCTTCTTTCATCCCACTGTCTGACTCACAGATAAGTTTTGAGCGTCTGGGGGTAGTTTATTTTTTTCATGGCTAACCGCACCAGGAACATAAACAACATGTCTCTGAGAAAAGATGGGATAAATCCAAGATTGATTTTGATCTGCTCTTTAAGGATCAAAGGAGTGTCACTTCTCCTTTGGAGGATGAGGACCTGATTTATAGAGCGAGATCTGGATGCCAGAAAAGAAATTGGATTGAAGGATTCCGGATTGGGAAGTCTCACTCGAATCAACGTCAGACAAGTTTTAGAGTATAAAAGTACAGCTGATCGTTTCAACATTGAATATCTTTTTCATAATGTTTAATTTTTTTTAAATTGTAGGAAAAAACAAAACAATATACACAAAGTATTTTTTTAATTTGTTGCATTTAGCAGTTGGTATTTCAATAATGATTGCATAAACTAAAAAGAATGGGTAGAAACTTTAAGAGAAAAAATACATTGAGTTATTTTAGTTATTATTAAATATACATGAATATAAAATGCATTAAAACATATTATTAGTAAAACTGAGCGCTAGCCACAGCATTTAAAACTATTTTATAATTTTTATTGGATAGAGGCGTTTGGCACTAATTGACGTGAGGGACAATTTTTGAATTTGCTTTTCTTCCTTTTGTATCCTGAAATTTTTTCCGAGAAATTTTGGATAGTTTTATCAGTTCTTGTCAATTACATATTTTCTCTCCTTACAATATTTTCACAATTTCGAATTCATAATTTTTAAGACCTTGAGTCCACAATTATCGTTACAAAACTTCAGCTTATGAAGAGAAATGAAATGAATTTCCAACCATTTTATTCATTATTAAAGAACAGCAAAATAGTATTTTAAAATAAATTAATGCAATTTTCACCACATGAATATTGCCCAACTTTGAATGAAGTTGCTGAACATGGTGTCCGAATGCTTCGTTTCATTAAAATCTTCGAAAAGTAACGAATGCATTTTTAAGTATAACTGATATGCTAAAGATAAGATATTCGATGGAGTTAACAATTATTTCGTATGCCAGTTTTCTATGTATTCCCTGGGCAAGCAATCCAGATAAATCAGAAGCAAGACATTTTAAAGTAGACTCACAGGTCGCCGTGTATCATCTTAAAAAGCTTATCAAACGGTAGCAGAAATGATTATCGAGTTCTATAAAGCATAAGTGTATTATATCATGTAATAACTTTGTTAAGACTTCTATCTTTTGTCATGTTAAAAATTATATTTTGAAAACATTATATTACAAAAATTTATTAATTGTCTGTTGTGTTCAAATGAAAATATTTTGTATTTTTGTATGTTTGTCATTCGATATCATGACATTACATGATTGGAGTTCAGTTTAGTTATATTAACGTCCCGTTGTAAAGCAACACTAGGGCTGTTTTGGGACGGATCTTGTAATTTTGAACCGCGGTCAGATGACGAGAATGACGTCTCAGCTGGCAGCCCCCTCCTCTCCTCACCACACCATACCAGCGAGAGGACGTTCGGCCTTCACGGATTTAACGTGCAACAGACACCCTTATACGACGGTTTTTCGGTGAAACCCTACGGCTCACTAGCCGAGACCTTACCATCAGGTCATCGCGGACGTTCTATGACTGGAGGTAAGCTTTATTGACAAAAAAACTATGAGCAACAGCCAAAAAAAAGTTTCAAATTGCAGTCAAATGGATGTTTTCGCCGAATTTAACTTTTCTATAAAAATTATATCAGTTTTTACTTTTAATTGATTTAAATATAAGCTTCGACATACATCAGTTTAATAAAAACACGAGTCAAATATTGTGTATTCTATTGCCATCATTAAATTTTTATAGCATGTTTTCACCACTTGTAATTCAGGAGGATTTAATTGATATTCTAAAAATCTTTCTTTGTAAATTGACATTCTAAAAATCTTTCATAGTAAAATAACAAAATAAGAAGAAAGTTTGCTTTTCGTAAGAAAGTCAACTTACATTTAGATTTTTTTTTTTTTTTTGAAAAACATATGATTTTTTTGTTTAAAAGATCGCCTATAAAAGTCTTTTCAATTCTTGACGCATAAATAAATTTTGTAATTAACTAATTATTCAATTGCATAAATATAACATTTTTCCGGTATAAAAAAACAATATTGCTTATATATGTAACATTATTTTGTTTGAAGCAGCAGATTTGAAGACATAGACGAGACGTTTGTATATTTAATTTCGTTTTATTCTCTTCTGGGTGGCAGGTATGACTATTTACAAGCGCGTCACAAAAACAGAAATAAGAAAAAGAAAGGTCGAACCAACTGATTGCTAGTCTTATATAAAGATGGGATTTTCGGCCATGCACCAATTCAATACACGTGTTTACCTTTGAGTAGTGCAACGGAAGTATCACTTTCACTCGATACGTAGATTGATGGCGCAGTACTTTATACACAGCTTCAGTTGAATTAATTAAACCGAAAGTGGAATTGGATCAAGAAATAAGAGAATGAAATTACTATGGGCTAAATTAAGATAAGCTTTGGAAATTAGTTCGGTTTAAATTAAGAGCTTAAAAAATCATATATATATATATATAAACAAAAATCCTATCCTTGAGCCTGTCTTTTGCCCTTTTTGCTGTCTAATATTCTTCTATTACAGCTTGATTCAAAGCTGAAAATAAAATAAGATTCATTATAAAGTTTTGCTGTGCAGTCTAGTATTTACATTTAATTTCCTCAAGAAAATATATGGATGTTTGGTTTTTATCTTGAAGCTCGGAGGGAAATAACAATTCTTTTTAATATATTTTATTTTCTTTCGCTCTCAAGGTTTAAGCACTCCCTGGGGGCAATAATGTTGTATGATTCTTTTTTCATCACCTTATTACATTCGTGCTTCTAAAACCAAATCATTTTTATATCCAGAGATACAAAGTTAATGTTGAATATATTTTATGGTGAAGGCTCAATATTTTATCGTTTTATAATAGTCATGCATTATTGTTTTTTCTCCTGTATTAGTACCATTTATTTAATGTGTTTAACAAATTGTATTAGTTCCAAAAAGTACATTATGGTAGTCAGGAATGAAAATATCATGATCTTCGTTTGGTATATAATATTAATCGCATTTTTAATTTATTTGAAATCCCTGGAAATATTAGTAATTAAAAACTACTTTAAACGTATCATAAAGGAATTAAGATTTTGCAGATGAAATTAGTGTTGCAAACTTAAAGCTTTTAGTAATCAGTTCTTTCCGGCGTCCTGGCATAGGGGTAGCGCATCTTCCTGTGATCTGGGCGTCCTGGGTTTGAATCCAGGTTCGGGCATGGTTGTTCTTCATCTGTGTTCTATCTGTGAGGTGTGTGAGTGTGCACCCCTGTAAAAAGGGGTTGTGCAAGCGAATGTGTGAGTTTCAGCTTCATATGAGTTAGAAGTCAGACTTCTGTCCTCGGGCGCTCAGGGGTCTTTACCCTCAGAAGCTACTGCACCCCCTTTCGGTGGTAACACGGAAACGACATCATCATCATTAATCAGTTCTTAAAATTTTACAAAACTTGTACAATAAAGAATCTTTTTTTTTTCGATAAAGATAAATCTAATGCTACTGATACAAATTCATTTAAAAGAAATAATTTTATACATATTTAAGATAGTACTAGTTCATATATTGCTATATAGTACTGAAAACTATTAGTGCATTTAAAAAATAAATATTTATTGCATAAGTGAGAACTTTTTTTTTCAATCGTATTTTTGGAACTGCAAATCAACATTTATATAATTTCAAGAGAAATTTTAAGTTATCATTCGTTAATAAACTTCTGCATTTTCAAATAGTGTTTGTGGTAAAATTCATGCAAATTTAAGAAATTTTATATTTTAATATTTACGAATCTAGCGTTTAGTATAATAAGAAAAATTGAATTCCTTTGGAAAAATTTTAAAAAAAAATATTTACTACGATTCTTTATTTTTTTTGTAAGCAAAAATTTCCTGAGTTTTTTTTAATTAGCCTAAAAGAAGGTAAGAAATTTTTAATTGAATCAGTTTTCAACTATACAATAAATTTGAAATTCTGTTATCAATTAATTATAATATGAGCTTCAACAAATTTAACAAAGATTGTTCTTAAACATATATATATTAAAGATTTTCATTTTTTTAAAGAGACCAAGGGAAAAAAATTAAATTGTTGATCATTTTGGATAATCTGAAATCAAAAATTTATTTTTAATGTGGACGCTGTTTTCTGTAAATTTATAACAAATGTCTAATAACGTGATGTATTCAGAATGCGTCAAAAAAGTAAAACAATTTTTTCTTTTCTTAATTAGGACACTGAAGTGCAACTTCCAATTACAAAGCTTGATTAAATAAAATGGACATGAATTTATGAATACTTTTAGGATTCTATGAACATTCATAATAAAAAATGAGTTTTTTTCCCGGCTCTAGAATATAAAACTCTCATTTAAAAGATTTTTTTTCTCCCATTCATCTATAAATATACATACACTGTCATGCTTCTGTTAAAAATATTAGCAAAGGTATTAAAAATTTAGTACCTTAAAACATTTTTTTATGTCTCACACTCGTATTTGAATGAGTATCTCTTTCAGGGATAATATATATCACAATAAATTATTAATACATTTATTGATTTCTCAAATTTTAAGAAATGATCAAATAGTACAATAATTCATTTAAAATTACCATTTTCGACACTTGTTCGAATTTGCATTCTTCTAACAAAGTTTGCATATGGTTCAGCTGCAAATCAAAAATCAAATCAATCGTTTTCAAAACAATGATCGGTACTTAAATACAATTAATATTAATAAATACTACACGAGTAAATTATAATTAATACTATAAAATTTTTAAAATTTAACATCATGCATTCAATTGAAAGCAAAGAACTTTAATTTCTTAAAAATATATTGTATAAATAAAATATGGTAACATTTATTATTTTTAAAGATTTGTGTATTATTTCATTGAAATATCTTACATAATCAATTTCTTCTCAGTGCATCATTAAGTCGAACTGATAACTATTGACCAACGAAAGTGAACAACAGTATACTTAATTCACAAATTTCTCTCAAGTCATAATGCCTGTATTGTGAATTACTAGACAAATTATTTGCATATAGTAGTTTATCTGTGTTGAAATATTTGGAATTCAAAGCAAATTTTTCCGCTTACAGTTGTGTAAAGCTCCTCTGAATCAAGAAATAAACGTATCTTCAGTAAATTTTGTTGATTGAAACATGAAACTTTGAATATGATGGTCAAAGTCAAGAAAATATTTTTTTCTAATTGGTTTATATATATATATATATATATATATATATATATATATATATATAT
>JAPMOR010069416.1:63354-78491 GCA_026543865.1 Argiope aurantia | reverse complement strand
ATAATATACATGGACCTAACGATAAAAAATGATATTTTGTCAATTTGTCAATAAACTTACGTGTTGATGGATTATAAATTCATGATTGGGCAGAATAAAGTTATTAATACTAATACAAATTAAATTTGGATTACTAGTTATATGCTTAAAACTGTTCAAAATATATACGAAGGAACAAGATTTTATTGAAATCGAAAAAAAATCAGTCCAGCAATAATGGCCAAATGCTACTTCGAACAAACAGTTATTTCTCTCCTTTATTAAAAATGAAACAATAATAGAAGATCTCTTACACCTTATCTTTCATCACCAGCTTTATTTTTCAACATTCCCCACCCCAAAATTTCCGGATAGAATATAAAAATGATGCTTCTTTTGATAAATGATATTCATCGAAGTGAGATTTTTGTAGTCTAAATTTCTACGGAAATCAAGTTAAATTGTATTACCGCAAGATAACGCAGTGATGTGGGATTTCTTATCTTAAAAAAGAGGAGAAAATATCACTTCTCTCCACGTTATTGTATTTTTCTTTCTTTTTTTCTCTCTCTCTTAAGGTTTAAGTTCCCCCGGAGAGCAATATTTTCTGAGATTTTTTTTATTATTTTTTTTCCCGATCGATGAATTGTTTAAGTTTTTCTTCAAGCAATTCATTTCTTTATCTAGTGCTACAAAACTTTCTCTAGTCAGCTAGCGTTCTAGTTTTGCTCCACAATTTATCAGTGATTTTTTTCCTTTAATTATGAAAAAAAGTCTTATGTCTATATATTTTTTTTAATTCTTACTTAATATTTATTGTCATCGCTAATTAAAAATTTACTCCCATTTCTTATATTCAATTCAATATATATTCAATATAGTTCTGATGAGATATAACATTGCTCTTAGGAGCACATTTTGCTATTAAAAGTTATTTTTATATGTACATTTTGTGATATGTTATTCAGAAATAAAATATTTATATTTGAAAAGAAAATCATTTGAAAATACTATGACTAAGTGCCGCCATAAGTCATACTTAGAATAAAAATTTCAAAGATAAGAATTTTATTAAAAATTTGATTCATTTATTAATTTTAAAAACTAAGTTTTTATAAAACTTGCCATCGAATTGTATTGCTAGTAAAATGAGAAATATAAACAAAAATATATAAGATAATGTAACCTAATAATAATCGAAAACGTAATGTTTGAAAATAAACATACTAAGAATTTTTTTTTCATTAAATAAGAAATAACAATTTTATTGAATTAATATTATATAAATTTATTCATATGGAATAGTAAAAAACATATTCACCAAATTTATATTCTTAAATGCCCCTTTAATCTGCATTGAAATTAATATCATTTATAAATATTTATTTTTAATGGAACTTGATGGCGTATTATTTACCGAAAATAATATATATTGCTTTGAAAAATAATTACCGAAACACAATGAGAAAATGTTATTAAATATAATATACCTTTGTTGAGAGAACTGGATGATTACTTTAACGGTAATTACAAAATAGTACACAAAAGGATTCAATTAGTGGGTTCTTTTCTAAACAAAATACTTTCTGACAAAAGAAAGACCAGCTAGAAAATTAGATTTTGTATATTCTTTTCATTGTTGGGATTTAATTCACGGTTGTTTAAAAATGTTCTGAGTTACGGACATAAGGAAGTCCTACAACTAACCGAACATTTAAATAAAAAGAATATTTATAAAAATGTTTTATTCGATAAATTACAATGACAAGCTCGGAATAATCATATTAGTGAAAATTCTATTACTTAATCGAATGAGATTCTCAGAGCATAATAACAGAATTCGAAATTAATCAGAACTTGTTTTATTTATAAAAAAAAAGGCTTAGAAAATACTCAGACTTTTATGTGATCGTATGACAAGTTAGCATAGTAAGTAAATAACATTTTGTAGTTGTTTTCATATTCTGATAGTCAATTAAAAAGGATACTTGACGAAATTTTTATATTCATGAATCTTTTTCTGAAGATATGTAATTGTTTATTCAATGAATTTCGTTTGAAACAATTATTGAATATTGATGTCAGGTAATTTTACGATGTTCTCTCAAAGAAAAGAAAATTAGTAATGATAGTTGAATAAATTTTCGAATTTCTATAAATTCTAAAGGAATTTTTTAAATCAATAACAAATAAAATAAGGAACTTATTTTGTAAAGAAGCATCATTTCATTTTTAGAATTTTACTTTGAATAATTCAAAATATGTTTACAATTAATAAAGATATGAATTTATTCATATACTAATAATTCTTACTTTAAATTGTCTTTGTATTCTTTCTTTATTCCGTCCATAATTGACTTTTATTCTCATATTCTCTTTTCTAATTGTTTACCATTTTAGATTTCAATCGCAAAAATAAGACTTAATATTGACCTGTTATTGACTTTATATTGATAAATATAATGTCATGCATTTTCATATAAAATTCAACAATATGTTGTCTTTATTTATACTTATGTATAAAGTTCTTAAATATTTCACATTTAAAAAAATGCAATTTAAATCAGTTCTTTCATCTTAATTTCCTGTAAATGATCTTGAATAAGATTGGTTAGTAAGGTTTTATAGGAGCTGATTGGCTTAACGAGTTTTTATAAAATATACTTTTAAGGTGACTGAGAATCTTTACTATATTTTATGGTATTAGATGGACTACAGGCATAACAAAGTTTTATCCTGTTTCCTGTAATAGGTTTTATCTTATCATGGAAAAATATTCTCAAACGCAATGATGAATATGATTTCGTTAAGCATAATAATATTCTAGTACAGATTCATTCTCCCATATTTAATAAAGGTTATAGAAATGAAAGCAAAACAGCTTTCATTTAAAATCATTTTCAACATGATAAATGTTCTCATACTGACATGATGACAATGATTTCTTTAAACATGGTAATATGCTATGCAAGGATTCTTCTAATTCCTTCTCCAATATTTAAAAAAGATTATATAAAAAAATAAGCAGCTTTCATTTAAAATTATCTTATCCTTTGGTGGGAAATATTCTTATACATACTGACAGCAGCATGATTATACATTATGTATAGATTCTTTTAATCCATCCTTCTATATTAGTTAAATTTTATAGAAATGAAAGGAAAGTAGCTTTCAATTAATATTTCTTCAATGCATAAATATTTTTTTCAACATTATGCTTTCGCTAAAGTCATATACTTTCTTTTGTATTGACAGGAATTACTATTGAAAATCATGAAAATTCAGTCATCAAAAAAAGTAAAAAGGAAGGTAGAAAAAAATTATAAATGTAATAGTTTGTTTTATATATTTTCATAAGACTTCTGTTTGGTGCAGTGGAAAAAAACTTTATTGCATATCATATAGATAATTGGTATTTCTAATTACATAGGCAAGGGAGATGATACAAGGAAACGAAGGAAAAAAGAATTCAATTTTTTCTATTTTTGCCAGTTTTTCTGTTTATTTTATCCCCGAATTCTCATTTACCGGAATATTCAAATCGGAAAAAAGTATATGAGTTAAAATTTTATTTTGCTATATATTATTTATCTTTTTTATAGATAAGTATTATATTTCTCAAGTGAATAGAGATAATATCTCCGACCACGTACTAATTTTGATCAATAAGATCTTTAATCCAATTTTTATAATTAATTACCAAAAATATTATAATGCATGCCAATTTTGACAATCTCGCTCACCGTTTATAGCAACCCCGCTTGCATGACGGGGAGTAGGTTAGAAAAGCGGTGTTGAAGAGAGATATCGATCTGAAATCGCTAAAGAGTATGGTGCTCTGTCAGTGTGTTGGTGTTTCTTTTCGCATTTTTATGTTTTATTTTGTGCTGTGTTCCGTATCAATATGTGAATAAAAATTTGAGATTAAATTTGGAAATGATCACTGTCTCTACCACTCACACTAAAGAAATCCCACGTTAAGAGGGGTTTTTACAAATATGTTTCTTGAAATGTGCTGTTTTAGCTCCATAATATCTGAAAATTTAGAAAAAAATTATTATTATAAAATATACATTTTAAAGTCTATCTTGTAAATAAATTCCAAATTGTACCAAACAGTCACAATATAAAGTTTAAAATAATTACAATAAAAAACTTGGAACTTTGGGTGCAACGATCTTGAAAATGAAAGTTATGGCTTCTGACCTTTGATAATGGGTCAGCCTAAACTCCCAAACTTAAAGCCCTAACTCCGTTAATATTTCTGCCCGATTATTTACGACATACATTGTAAAACTAACAATTTATATTAAGGAGGAACATAAATTTATACTCGCGTCATTTCTAAAACCACCTGAACCTATCATTATTACATTAAGGGGAAAGATAATCAAACAAAATGGATAATTTATATTGCAAGAGGATAAACAATTTTCAAAATCAATTTTTTTATCAAACTTCACTCAAATTTCAAAAATGATTCTTGCATAATAACTTTTTCGAGTATTTTGCTTCAAATCTTAATAAACAAATAATTTGAAAGACAAAAAGAAATTTCTTTACATTAGAATTGCAACAATTACATTAGAATGTACCGGTTTAAAAGTAGATGTGAAATTTAAAAATTGGTCTTGTCTTTACATGATTTAAATCTAATAATAAATGACTTATTTTATTTTTGTTGTGCTTTGGACTATGACAAACAATGCCAATGTTCAAATCATTTCAGAAAGCATTTAACGAAATGTCCTTTCTCCATTCCTTTGTTATTTAATGTCTAATAATTTTTATTTTAACTTCTGAACGTAAATAGAAAATGTTTCTATTAATCTATGTATAATAATGGCATAGATTTACATTTTTTAATTAAGAATCTTCTTCACACTGAACTCGCTTCTTTTTTTGTGATGCATTCAAGAATCTATTATTAGTTGATTTCCAGTGTGATACACCGTCTAAATTAGGACCATACCACAGAAGACGACTTTCTAAATTCATCTTCTCTTAACCATGAAAAGAACAAAGTAAAACAAATGTTATTCTTTAATTATAATTCTGAATTCTATTTAAATTTAACAAGAACCAAGCGATGCAATCATTTCACTCCAGAGATTTCCAAACAAAATAATTTATTTCTCATTCTATTTTGAATATTTTGACAAGAATGGCTTATTAAAATACATCTTTAAAAGTTCACTAATGAGCTTATTTTGAAATTGTTATCAATGGGTGTTAAAGAAAACATTTCATTGTCTTTAAATTGTATTATTAGTGTTTATAACTAGGGATATATGTCATGCTATAAATAATTTTCATTATAACTATGATTTAAATTGTTCCAGTGAGAGATTTTAATTGTTCCATCCTAAGTTTTCCAAAATCTAACTTGCTAATATGCTTTTCTTTTGTAAAAAGTAAATTTTATTTTGAAACGAATCCAATTATTGTTTTCTTTTGTAAGCACTTTATTAATCACCGAAGTTATTCCCTTCTCAAGAATATTTATTTAATAATGTTTGTGGATTTTTTGGGGGGAGAAGTAGCTGCAATACAAGACAATCAGCCTTGTTTCCCGGAAGTTATCAGCAATAATATAATTTGATTTCGTTAAAATAAATAATGAAAGAAAGCGATAAGAGTCTGTCAAAAATTAAAGTTTGCAGCGGTCACATAACTCTCCTACCGTCTCTTTTGATACAACAGATGGCGTTGCCTTATTAACATCAAGGTAAATTTCCCATGATCCTTTTGGGGGGGGTCATTATTATGTCGTATCCTAAGTGAGTATCATGCTCGTGTTTGTTTTGTCTTGTGAAATGGGGAACTTAGAAAATAATTTTAAAATAATGCAAAATAGCGGCATTAATGTTAAAAAATAATGCAAAATAGTGGCATTAATGTTAAAAAATAATGCAAAATAGTGGCATTAATGTTAAAAAATTAATGCGTACAAAATATCAGTTGAATGGCATAATATTCATTTTTCTACATGTACCTTATTCTAATTCTTTAGGTAATTTAGAAATTATATGAAAGGGTTAATATTTATTTTTGTTTAACAGTTGTCCCCCTGTTCACACCTCAAAAATAAGGATGAGAAGCTTCTGGAATGGTGGTTAGTTCCCGCTGCCGTGGAGGGTACAAAAATGGTATGGGGTGACTGTCCTCTACCGATGAATGGTTGTACTGTGGCCGGTGGACTTCCTTTAGAAAAAAAAAATGCTTTTTTTTTCAAACAGCAATCTTGAATGAAGCATTTTTACATACGTATTAAGCATATAAAATGAAAGTTTAAAAAAAATTCTTCACCAAATGTGATATCTTTCTCATCCGGCCATATTAAAAATTTTGAGCCTTTCTCCCAAAATAGCGGCATTTTTGTTTCTTTCAAAAAATTAATTAATTAAACAGTACTAAGCTTTTTCTCATTATCAGACATTATTTGTCAATAATATTTTAGCCAAAAAATCCAAAATCTAAGTAAAAATATTTCATTTGTCTGTTGTTATAAAAGGATTTTAATAAAATCGGGGTGATTAGTTTTAATGAAAGTTAAGTTTTTAAAAAATTTTCATAGCTCTTACAACACTAAAACTATGATCCTAAAATACTGAAATCACATTATTAACTAATGCATCATATTCTTCAGCCTAATTCATTAATAAATTTTCAGGATGAAAAACTATTTAAAACCTGTAAAATTAAAGATAATATGTTTGAAATAAAAACGAAACATGTATGTTCGTTTCTTTTACAAAAATAACTAAATTTAAACCATGCATATTGAAAGAAATTAAATAATACATTTTTTCTAAACTTGAAAAGTTTATAAAAAATATTAAATATTTCAAGTTTTAAAAGCAATTTAAAATTTTAAATATATATTAAACAAAACATTTAGCATCAATTTTTCTCACTTTCGGTTTTAATATTTTTTAATTATTATTATTCTTAAATATATATATATATATAGTATAATAAAATACCAAATGAAAGAAATTCTATTTAAAAAAACTATATTTTTTAAAAAAAAGTTATTGCTGAAATTTCTTTCAATATCACCGAACTAGAAAAAAAAATCAAGATTCGTCCGACAGAGGGAAAAAAATGAGAGGGAGTTGGAATAAAGAATATAGAAAAAAAAGAATAATCTTTCTAAATAGCTACTGAATTCGGGTTTAACTTGAATTTTAAATGAAACTTTTTCATTTTTGTAAAGCAGTGCAATACTGCACTCAAATCTTCTGCGACATGCTTTTGGTCAGTGGTACTGAGTGAGTTTACGGACTTCTCAGGAAAAAAAGAAAGAAAAAATAATAATGCTTCAAGTGGTTCTTTAAACTCTACGTAAAAATTTCCAACCACATTCTTCGTCCTGCCTACAAGCACTTTATAAAACATTCTTTAGATTTCCACCTTTCAGGAAATGTGGTCATGAAAACATCTTTTGAAAACATCACTACTTGAAAAGATCTTTTCTGAATAAATGGGATTGATTTGTTAATAACACATTTTTGGGAATATTTATGAGAGTGAAGAGTACAAATAGTTGGAAAATGCGTAATTTATATTAGCTAAAGTTTCATTAAAATATATCTTTATTTATTTGAGATTAAAGCATATTTTAAAGATATAATGTCTCTAATTTTAAATTTCATTATAAACAGCTCCTATTTCAATTTTTTAAATTTTACATAAAAGTACATACATTTAAACACTTCACAATCAATAATGAATATATAAGGGTTTATATATATACAAAAGTATTAAAATCAAGTTAATAGGAAAATCAAATTAAACCAAATAAAAAGAATCCGGCCTGAAGACTTTTTCAAAGATCACCCTCAGGCAGGGATTCAAAAAAAGGGATTTTTTCTGTGAGGGAATGCAGACAAAAAGTCTAATAATGATTCCTCGTGACCCGAAAATCCCCTGAAATTAGGCCTAAGAGACATACCATCTTAACAGAAAGGACAATAAAAAACAACAAATTAGAAGAAAATAACCACTAATAAGTAAAAATACAATAACAAAATAACAATAAACACAAAAGCACTTAAACCACTAAAGAAAAAATAAAAAGGAAAGAACATACCAACAGCAGGCAAGGAAATTTTAAGCTATAGATTGTGATTCCCGCTTTTTAAAAACACAAAGCTAACTTATTAAAGGTAAATAATGATTGTAGTCTCCCAGCGCCATCTATCGAGTGATCTAATATACAAGGACAGTTTTATTTTTATTTTAGGTAAAGTATTACTCCCAAACCATACCTTGTTTAATTAAAAAGTTGACATTACTGTAATTTTTAGGAAATTCCTCTTTATTAAATTTTTAATGAGTTTATTTGATGCATCAATATAGGAATTTTTGTTATTGCAAACCCTTTTGATCCTGTTAACTTGGAATGGAGTTTAGATTGGAGTTTAGATTGGAATGATAGTTACATAGTTTTGTATTTTTAAAGTTGAATTCATCCCTTTTATCGTAGATACCAACTATTGTTTTATCATTATCAATTTCGATTTTTAAATCCAGAAAGGTAGCCACAAGTTGATTTTTATTTGTTTCTGTTAGAATTAAATCTTTTGGATAGCAATTGGTAAGATTTTATCAGTATTGTTTAAGTTAATTAAAAGTAGGTCATCAATATACCCCCACCAGTTTATTAAATTATATTTAATTATTTTATTCTCATAGTAATGTAGAAAAATATTAGCTAAAGCACTTGGGAAAGCTGTTCCCATTGGAATGCCCTTTGGTTGTTTATAAAAATTGATTCCATTAAAAACGTAATCGTCAGTAATATTAAAATTCCATAACTCTAGCCAGTTATTTTTAGGAATAACATCTTCATTTAAATATTCATCATATAAAAAGGTACAGACCTTTATAAATTTTTCATGAGGTAGATTGGTGTATAAATTTTCGAAATCATAAATATTAATTTTATTAATGTTGTTATCTTTAAGAAAATCCAGTACTTCTTTGTTACAAGAAATTATAAAATTGTCTTCATCTTTGATTTTGTCTAAGATAATTTTAAGTATTTAAAGAAATGTTTTCCAGTATAATAATTATAACTGCCAGTGCTACAAGTCACGAATCAGAATTTTAATGGATTTTTAGGAAATTTAACTGTTGGGAATAAATACGGATAGTTTAGAAAACAAGTCTTAATTAATTAATTTATTTATTTATTTTGCGAAAGCTAGCATTCTTTGATCTAATTCCTTTTTCCCGGTGTCTTTTAAAATATAAATTTCGTTATAGTTATATTCATTAATTAAAAGTTCTTTATAATAATTTTTACAAATTAAGCAGAAATTATTTGCTGGTTTATCTATTACTGTAATAACAAATTTTTCTTTTAAATTTTTTATTTCGTTTTTAATGTTTTACTAAAATAAATCTCGCGTTCTTTAGATCTGTCAATATCAGTATTCATTTTTATTTTTATTTCCTCTAAAATTCTCACTTTCCATTCCCCGAAATCTTCCACAGGCCAATGGTATTTTCTAGATAATTTAACAATAAAAATATCCAAATCTTTACCAATAGAAATTAAAATTTTATTATGGTTTATTTTTTCTCTTAATCTAAATTTAGATCCTCTTCCCATTAAATCTCTTAAAGAGTTGGATTCAATAATTTTTAAATTACCTGTAATTATATGACCTTTTTCAAAATCTATAAAATCTTTAAAGTTTTCTTTATTGCAGTAACAATCTGTTTTATTTATTTTATCTAAATTTTTGCTATAGTAATTATAATTACAAATTTTTTTTCTTTAAAGTTGAAGTATAACTAAACGCTATTGAAGCAGTTGTTTTATCTGTAAGAGGAAAATATATATTATTATTATGTACAATTTTGGGTAATTTTAGATATTCGATCAAATATCCAAGAATTTAATCACACAGAATTCTTTGTAAACATTATTTTTATTATTAAAAAGTAAATCGTTTTTTCCAATGTTAGGCTTACATTTAATTAGATCTAGAATAATACATTTTGTGTACGAATTTTTAAACTCTAAATCCCCGAATTTATTATTTAATAACCATTTAATGTTATTATTTCTAAGACAAAAAATGTATTTCCTAATTTTGTTAATGTTTTCACTATTGTGTTCCAGATTACAGTAATTTTGAAATTCCTCAAATATAATTTAAAAATTGCCCCCTTTTCCTTTACCTCTTTTAAATCTTTTAGAATAGTTATCTTTATTTAGAAAATTTTTAAATTGTTAAATTTGTATTAAATGCAATTATTGTTTAAATCTGCAAAACCTTCCCCATTTAATTTACTATTGAGACCATAAGGGAATAAAGTTTTAAGGTTACAAATATAAATGTTTTCCAGATCTAATATTTTGCTTAATTCGTTAACTTTATCTTCTAGAATGTAGATACTTATAAGCATTTTAAAAACCATAACTTTAATAATATTACTACAAATTTAATACATTTTGTTTTCAAAATATTTCTTACTTTAGATTGGTACGTGATGTCACGCGAGATCGGAAGAGCGTCGTGTGACAAAACCATATATATATATATATATATGATTTAAACACTAGAACCGCACATTCACTTATATATCGTATTCGTTATATATATAGTAAAAAAATATTTTTTCTCCTCTTGTAAAATTTAATGCATATTTTATCACTCTAGGAAAAAAAATAGCACTTTACACAAAAAAAAACTTTGTTGTATTAACGAGACAACAAAAAAAAAGAAGTTAAAAATATTTCTCAAAACTTGAATCTTGAATGAAACTTGAATCAACTCTTGAATGAAATGGTTGGAAACATTTGACACAATGTCTTAAATTGCATTTTGGCACAGTTTTTTTTTGTACATTTTTAAGCTGCCGTCTGTGTTGTTTCCCATATGAATTTCTGACTGAAACGTGATCATTTTGCATTTTCAAACTGTCTGTTTTTTTTTAATTGAATGCCGGAATTCCAGAGTGACACAATTATGTTGTCATTCCTACAAACAGCTACAATTTCATTTTTGTGTCAAACTTTTATTTAAAGTTCCAAAATCATCCTTCCCACTATTTTGGATTTGGATATTTTAAGGTAATTTTCCTATTTTACTTTTATCTAATTGTTCCCTTACAAAAGAAGTTTTTGTCTCTAATGCAAAAGAAAAAAATCATGCATTATAAAAAAATTATCCATATAAATGTTGTGCTTTGCTGGAGTTTGAACAACAGCCACCAAATTTTTAACAACCGTGTGGGAAAATAATTTTTTTTATTTTATTTTTATAACCTTTTGAAAACTGTCGGATACGTTCTTTTTCTGTGCTCTTTAATATGATGTAAAAGATAAAGCTGGATATTAGTCTGTATCCAAATCTTAGGGGTAACCTTTTCATATACATTTTTAACCATATTTCCTAAAATGGCAAACCTCTTTTTTATCAACATTTAAATGTTTGGAAGGCACATTAAAATTTTATAAAGTTTCATTAAACAATTTATATTTTTATGAGTTTTATAATAGCGATCTGATGCATCAATAATAATATAGTCATTGAAATGTTAATACTTCTCAATACAGCTTTCTTGACATTGCTTGACTAACAAGCATTGTTCCAGTATCAAGAGAATTTTCCAAATGCATTCTTTTCTCTGCAAAATGTATATCCACTATCGAATGATATTCCCAAAACATTTTTCAACTCATTAGTTTTAAGTACCAAGAGCATTTCCCCATTACATTATTTATTCTAGGCAAAAGGGATATTCACAATAAAATAATGTACCCAAACTATTTTTTCAGTTCATCAGTTTGAGGACAAGCATCGTGGGTTCTTATAATGTTTAATTTTCTTGTTACCTTCTTCCAGAATTTTTGCAATTACATTATAAGCTATCATCTCAAAAATTTCCGCATATGACTTTCCTGAAATTATATCCATTATTTCCTGATAATATTCATTGCAAAAGAATAAGGAATTGATATTTAATATGACATTAATTCAATTTGATGATGAAAAGCTTCATTCTTCATCACTAATTTTTCTTTTAGAAACTCAATTATTCCTGGCTGTTTGTAATGAAATTAATTCGTCAAAAATAGCATGAGTATGTGCAATGCTATAGAAATTATCACCAGTTTCTTCATTATCAGTGTGTATGTCTAGCTAGTTGGTATTATTATCATTTCTGATTCATTAATCGCTCATCATCATCGTCTAATGATATGTAAATTTGGGACTAATATTTAATATTTCTTTTGAAGATATGGATGTCAATTGAAATCAGCTCATACCTCGAACTGCAAGTAGAAGGGGTGATCCAAAAAATAGTTTACAAGGCAAAGGAGAAATGCTTTATCAGCAATATACACAGGATACAAATGATAATTAAGAGACATATGTGGCGGTCACTTCTCTACATAATCACCAAACCTGTTGAGGCATTTATTACCCCGCTGTACCAATTTGTTTAACCCGTCTTGGTAATAATCATGTCCTTGGTTATTGAGCCAGTTCTCGGTACCTTTTTGAACATAACCGTCTGATATGAACCTTGTTTCGGATAAAGGTTTCTTCAATGCCAGGAGAAGTAAATAGTCACTGGGACCCAAATCGGGGCTATATGGGGGGAGGTGACTCCAGACCTCCCACTTAAACGTTTCTAGCAATCTCCCTGCCTGCATCAAAAGAATGACACCATTTCGCCACCTGTTGTCTATTCATTACTTCGCCCCTGTACACTTCAGCGATTTGTGTGTGAATGCCCGATGGGGATACATTCTTGGCTCATAGAAATCATATCACGGCTCACACCTCTGTGAGAGACCACTTCTCTAGACGTCTTGCCCTTACTGTCGCTGTTTCAGGTCTCAGTACTAACACTATCTGCTCGAACAACCGGTCTAAGACAACTAGTGTTATCTGTCTCCACTCTGAGTAACAATATTCCCATATACAATTTCTACTTTCCAAATGCTGCTGCTTGTAAACTTTTTTTTTAGATCACTCCTCGTATATTTTCCTTCCAAAAGATATTATCGTCTCATGACTCAAACTCACGATCAATGGAAAGTGAGAGCAAAAATGTTTCACGATCTAACCTTTTTCCATGAAAACCGGTTGTTACTGAGCTTTGCAAGGAGTAAAGCATCAATACTCTAAAACCCTTTATCGAAACATGCAATACTTCCATATGAATACATTTGGTAAGAATATCAGGAAATTTTCCTGTCTTCCTATATAGAGCCTAGTTTCTAAAACCTTTATAAAATTTGTTTAATTAAAGATATTTTTACGCAAAATTTGTCAGCAATAATGTATAAGATTTGTCATATTCTGTATTTCCTTTCACACTTATTAATCTTTTTCACAGTTTTCTTAATTATAATATAATTTTTTCCAAATTAAATAATTAAAAGTAATCTTTTTTCAAAATTCGAAAATAATGGAAACAATCAAAACTTTACTTAAAATTATAATACACAACTTCTGTTAACCTTAAAATATATTATAAAATCAGAACATAAATAAAAAATGTCAATATTTACTGTGAAAATTGAACAAATCCAGACTGTCTTCAATGATAAATTACAGATTATAAAAATAAGATAGGTTGTGTTTCCTTGTTAGAAACAATACAAAATTACAAAATTTCTTCTCACAGTATGGAGCATCAATACAATTTTTGAAGTGTCTAAACTTTCCTGCTTTATTAAATGAATGTTGCAATGTAATTAAAATTTTGAACTGATATTTCGTTCAATGTTGCATGGAAATATAAGTAATTTTATATACGCTCGAATATTTGAAAATTTTATTGTAAGAAATTACAACTTGTTATTATTAAAACCCTCACTCAATTCTTTTCAAAATAAATTAATTCAGAATGTAGTATTGTTTTTCTATATCATAATTTTACTATTTATAATGGCATTGCTCTTTAAATATTATGTAAACGATTATTTTGTAATCATTTATTCAATAAGATCATTTCTATTTTTCTTTCTAAATATGTAAATCATTATTTTGTAAATACTTTGGCATATCTTTTTTTATCGTTAGCTGAAATCTTTGAGTTTCTTTCCATGGTACGTACAATGAATGACCAAATTATTATGATCATTTGATAACATCTTCTGAGTATCAAAGGATATATATCGCAGATGAAATACATCCTGTAATGTTAATGGTGCACCCTGCAGGGGATGAATTATTCCAGCAAGACAGTGCCCACTATCATAAAGCTGATATATTCCGAAGATGATCTGAAGAAACCTTACCTGACTTAGTTGGCCGGCACAATCAACATATCTTAATCCAATTGAAAATGTGTGGGACGAGATCTAACGGGCATTTAGGGGCATCTGGATTCAGTACCATTAAAACTTGAAGAATTCAAAAATGTTCAAAGGTGCTATACATCGGATATGGTCTCAAATTTGGTATAACACCTACAAACAACCCATAGAATCCACACAGAATTAAGAGCAAAAGGGGTCTGACATTATATTGAGTAGACGATCATGATAAATTTGCAACTCAATATATATTTATATTTTACTTCATTTTATTATTTACTTGTTTTGGTGTTATGCACAGCATTTCCACTCTAAAATACTTTTAAGGTTTAATCATAATATTTCTGAAATGAAATATTTCTTTCTGAACTTTTAAAAATATTAATTGAAAAAGAATCCAAAATTAGAGATAGTTGGAAAATGTTAGAATCATTATTGTAGTAATGTGATTATCAGTAATCATACTGATATCCTTTTTAAATTATTGTATTATTTCTGCAAGAATTAAATCAAATACTTGCAATTTCATATTTATAAGATCTATGTCTTTTTATGCTAATTGTTTTTAAATAATTCTCATAAAATGGCTATGTGTAAGATGTAAGATGTTATAATGCAATTTATAACATCTTACATATTTGCTCCTATGATATTCTATCATAAATGTCGATACATTTGTTATTTGTCTAATTCCTAACTTGATAAGGACAGTTAATCCAGTCTAAATATTTCTGAATGCACATGACATTTTAAATATTAAGCATAATTTATTATTCTTTTCAGGTAATTTTAATTTATGGAGCTTTATTTTATTCCATGTATAACTATCATAATATATATATATATATATATATATATATAT
>JAPMOR010069416.1:27145-63254 GCA_026543865.1 Argiope aurantia | reverse complement strand
ATAAACTATTCAGACTTATGATCGTAGGTATAGTAATACAGTAGTACGATGAACATATCTGAAGGAAGAAAGTTGATAGACTTGAGATAACGAAATTGTAACGATATGTGACGATCTCCTCGTGATTCTCATATACCAAGTCTTAATGAGCTACAGAATAATAAATTAGTTTATTCTAGTTTTGAGTAGATATATGAAGGAGATAGGAGGAGATATGAAACAACAATGTATGAAATCCAATACATCTTTTAGGAACAATCATAAAGAATATGTGCTGATAGTAATATCATGATGAACCTTTCGTCTTATCATGGGTGAATTGAATAAACACATAGCTTGTGAGAAGGGTAAAATTAGAATTAAACATAATTCTTTGTGTAGTTCGTTTACAATAGAATTTGTCTAAGGATTAATTTTAAAACTGCTATAATTGCCTCTCAACTATTAATTTGATCCTTTGAGGCAGTTATTATCTATATCATTTGCATTTACAAGCAGACATTGAAAGATAAAAAAATACATCTTCCGTCTATCAATACATCTTTGGTCCATACAATTTCACTCTGAAAACAAAACAAAAGTCTATTTTAATTAGGAGTTCTAATTAATTTTTTCATTAATATCACAAATTATGCTAAAAATAGATTAGAACAGATAATATTGAAAAATGGTCTTTTTCAAAAATAGCTAAATTATGTTCATAAATCATAAATATTACAACATATATGTATATCATGAGAAAAAATGTTCTTTTTTTTTTCTTTTACAGCTAAAAACATAAAAGAAAAGAAAACTTACACGAGGCTTCAGCGTATCTTCCAGCATATCCACAGTTAAATTTTCTTATTTGAGAGGTGATTCATAAATATATAAATGTTAATTCTTTTGATAAGTTGCACTTAAAGTAGCGAGATTTCTGAATCCAACTTGAAAATTAAATTGAATTAAATTTTCCTAGGTTTTAACGGAAATTCAAGACTATTTTTTCAAAAGGGGCAGAAAAAATATAATTTTTATCTGTATTATTATTTTTTTTTTTGCATTCTCTTAAGTTTTAAGTTCCCCCGGAGAGCAATATTTTCTAACACACCATTTTTTTGTTTTGTTATTATAAGCTTTAATGTTTCTTCAAACAACTGATTTCATCATCCGATGCTTTAAAGTTCCAGTTACAAAGATTTCAAGCTCGTTTGCCATTTTTTTTTATAATTTCACATTAGCGATATTCTCTCTATATCTGTCAGGAAATGCCATATATTTTCATTTTCAACGAGAAAAATATGCTTAAGATGTGAACTTAAATATAATGCTTTGCTACATCAGAAGTAATAATTTATCAACACTTTCTTATGGCCTTGCCGCATTCAGAATTTGAAAATCCTGGAATGATTTAAAAAACTGGATATACTTTGTAATTCTTATTTTTTTTCAGAATCTGATGAAATGTTATATTAAAGCAACTATATTTATGTTATTTGGAATAAAGCTTTGAAAATACATTTATTAAAAATGAAACCAAATCATATTTGCCTAAATAATAAAAAGTTACATTCTGGCGAAAAATTTATTTGATAGTCATCTTACTTCTCTAATATTTTTTGTTAATTAATAAGAATGACCTTCAAATTCATTTAAATAAATAAATGAATTATTTCAAAAATGACATAAATTAGAAATTAAAATATTTTTTTATTAAATGTGATTTGATAATTGATTCATACTTAAATATATTTCTCATGTATTTTATATTCATAATGAGATACTTGGAGCTAAATTATATAAAAATCTCCATTTTTTTAATTGATGATGTACTTTGAGTATAAATTAATATCTAATGACACACAAAATGGAGTTTCTTCCGAGTATACGAAACAAATCCAAAAAAATTTAAAACAAATATTTCAATAAATTTAAGAAAATTCATTGTTCGTCACTCTATATTTTTATTGATGTCGGTTTAATTTTAAATTAAAACACGAAGTCCAACTTTATTTATTGATTTATAAAAGATTATTTTTTAACTTTTGCAATTCTTGACTAGAAGAATTTTGTTCTTAAAAAGTGCACTTAATTTGAAGTAATAAGAGAGCGAATTTTAGGTATATTGGGAAAGAAAATTCCAAGTAGAACATTTTTCTGCATTTCGAAGTTTCCAGAATCTATTACATCCTACTGAAAAGGAAGAGGATGACATATACAGGATTATATATATATATATTACAAAACAAGTTAACTGAGAAACAAATCAGATTATTTAACCAAATTTTCTTCGTAAAATATTTTTATTTCCTGAACTTATATCATAATAAAAAATAAATTAGAATTACAAAACAAATTCGATACTTACTTGGTTTTCAGTAGACTCATCTTTTAATAATCTCTGTTATACAAATCATCCAATGCAGAATATATTTTAGCTGTCAACTACTGAAACTCTAAGTAGTGAATAATTTATTAATAATCAACAATTTTTAACCTTCGTTAGATAAGGAAGATGGCCGTTGAATCTATAAAACCCTTTAACGCTTCCAAGCTAATCTAGTAGGAGAGCGTATATCTGTCAATATCTATGCAGAAAGTAGATATTTAGAGGAATTAAATACCGAACTTGGATCTAAATTTACTATGAGTTTTAAGACCAAGAGTACTATTAGGTTATTTTACTTGTGAAATTTATATGAAAATTAGAAATTCTAGTTTATTGATGACTGTAATTGCTTATAAAAAATGAAAACATGTTAGTATATACAGAATTCTTTATTCCTTTCAAACTTACTTTTGTAAAGAAAATGGTATCATAAAAAGATAATTATAGAAAAAAATCAATCTAAATCATTATTAAATTAAATTAATTTATCAAAAATTGAAATATATCAAAGAGTTGAAGAAATATATTCTTCAAACATTGCAAAAATATGAAGAACGTTGGCCGTAAAAGGTATTGTACACCTTTATATATTACTAGCTGCCTTTGGCCGGCTCGCCAGTATTACCGCTCGCTACAATTTTCAATTAAATATTTTAAATAACTGGTCTCTTAATAGATTTTCAAACAAAATATTTTTAATCTTCAAATTTTGATAGTCATACCAAACTTATACTGTTGCTTAGATCGTTTCGTTCAATTTACTACTTTGTTCAATTCTGCTAATTTGTTTTCATTTCCGGTAAAACTTCAACATTAATTTAAAGTGGAAATAATGAAATTGAAATTAATATAAAGATATTTTTTAATAAAACCAAACGTTTTATTTTATTTATCATCTTTATTGTTATTTATTTATTATTATTATTATTGAATATGAGTATTGCAAACATAATAGCTCGGTATTTAAGTCCTATGTAAACTACAAAATATCTCAAAGAATAATTTAACAAAAATTTCTCAGATTCAGCATAAAATGCAGTTTCTAGTTTTGCTTTCAAAAGGATTGAAATGAAATCAATAATAATATTTTGTTCCGGATTATAAATATATTTCAAAAATTATGAAGTCTAAATTTAATGCAGTAAGGTATCATATTTTGAGAAATATTCTGGACACACCAAATTTTAAATAAATGAATGAATGTTTCTGTTTTCCACGATCAACTAAGTCTTATTTATAAAGTTTTGAATGCTAAAAATTTAGAAAAACTCAACATTTTCATAATCTTAGGTCAATTAATCTTGAGAAACCTGCGCGCTGATTGGCGTATTTTCTTTGAAACGATCGATGGAAAATCTAAAATTATTCTTTTTTTATTGAATAGTGATATTCAGATTTTCATAAATCAGTCAGTTTAAGTGATTGATTTAGTTGATTGGAAATTAACTCTTTTTATTTAAAATATTAGTGTTTCAAGAACATTCTGTAAATCGTGATTTCCACAGCAGAAGCTTTATGTAAAATCAAAAATTCGTTATTTATTAGAGCATTTATTGAATCAAGTTACATAAAATATAATCATTTTCCATTTAGACCATTTTAGCAGATCTGTGTCTTACTAAAGATTTACAAATTAGCTGTGTGGCCCTGATTTGAATGAATATCCTGTTCATATTAAACAAAACTTGCCTTCAAATAAAACTGATTTATTGGATTAATAATATAGAGAGTGTAAAAGATCATAAAATAATTTTTCTTGAATTTATTTTTTAGAAAAAATAATAATTCTTATTTGTTTCATTTCCAGCAGACACGTGCCGAAAGTTATATTTTTGCAGATTTCATTTACAAAAAGATTTAATTTATTTTTAATTGGAGCTTTAATTAATGTGATGGCAACACTTAGAAAAAAGCTGTTTTATTCCCATGAATGCGAAACGTGCTCGTGCAGCTTAAATTTTATTTTTATTTTGTACAAAAAAAAATTGTTGAAAAATATAGTTAAAATATTTATTTAAAAATTAATTAAAAATAGAAATTTTATTTTAAGGTTAAAGCATTGGTATCATTTAAAAGATAAATTTTTGATTTTTAACTTCATGTAAAAATCTTTTTTGTGCGGTAATATTTTCGGAAGTTAAAGCAAAAACAATCCAAATTTCGCTTAATTTTTAAATAAATAAAATTCTAATTAAAAATTCAAAAAAATAACCCCCAGGTGCACATTCCCGACCTCCAAGGTACACACGTGCCAAATTTGGTAGCTGTAAGTTGAACTGTCAGACCTGTAGAGCGCCAACACACACCCACACACACACTTTGAGCTTTATTATAAGTATAGATAGATAGATAAGACAAAGAACTTTTATCTGAAATAAAGACCAACTTATATATTTTCCTGTAATGCATATACTATATTTCTACTTTATTAGAAATGTCAAATAATTAATAATTTTTAGATATAAGTAATGACAAATAATTACTTATATCTAGATAATCACTTATTATGCTATTACAAAATACTTACAAGGTTCATTAATTAAAATTCGAATTTTAGTTTTAAAGTTTCTTTTTCTAATGAATTCTTAGCTATAACTAATTTACTGTTAAGTCTTAAATAAAAACGGTATATGGTGGTATAGCGAGAATAACAGACATATAACGTGTAATATAATCTCGATGACAATTGTTTAATAAATATAAGAATGGAACCAGATACATGATATTATTTTTTCATATCTTCGTGATAATTAAATATTTCATGTAGAAAAATAGCTTCCAGCATTACGAGAGTATGGACAATTTTCTTAAAATGATATAAACGCACTAATATTTTGATTCGATGATATCCTACAAGATTGCCACTCGAGGCATCAATACAAACTTTGCTTCCCTTTCTCTACGCCTCTAATTGTGTAATAAAAACATAGCATAACTCCATACTGAGCTCACAGTGCTTCTGGTATAGAGTTATTCTATCAGTTGGATGAAAACAAAGTGGAAGAAAAAGAAGAGGATGTCAAAAAAACTGAAAAGTGATAAAAAATGATAATTAACATTAAAGGATTACATTTAAGTGAGAAGATTTTATTTTGATGAGTGACTTTTGGTCTTAGTTATTGAGAAGTCTTGAAGAAGTTTTGGTGTTTGTGAATGTGATTTATTACAGCGGGGATCCTGCAGCGAGAAAGGGTATTCTATGCAAATATCCTGTACCATTATTTATCGAGGTCTGTTTCTGGCTTTCTCATATGCATGATAGAATTAGCATGAATTCTTTGGCAAGTGAATTGGAGATCCTATCTCTTTCCAGTATGAGAAATAGTCCAGTGGACAGCAAACTGCAAAAATGTTGATGTAATTTCAATTTAAAGATGTTATTCAAATTTTTTACGATAATCATTTGTTATTAGTTTAACTAATTTAAATTGGCCATATGATTACTTTCAAGTAATATCTTAGAAATAACTAGAAGTAATTTCAACTAAAATTTATTAATAGCGAAATGGGATTTTCGTGAACTATGAGGAGAAAAGTCTTATATGGTACATTTCTGTAAATTTGAATCGTTCCATCGAAATACATAACTTCTGCTCTGTTGTTGTCGTGTCCATAGAAATGCAAAAAGTGAGGAAAGAAAGTCTCGGATATTGTCAAAGGTTCGGAGGATCACCGCCGCCGGCTTTGGTGTGTCAGGACTGTAAAGGATCTGCCGAAGTAGATCCATCAGTGGTAACCAGAGATGTTTAAGATATCTGCGGTAACTCGATCTGGGCACTCGAAGATGTGTCTCGATTTTAACTGAGTTTCTGGACAATTCTTGCCGTAAATATAGGTTTTTGTCCCTCAGGAAGGCTCTCCATTTAGGGATTTGCTCTTAATCTAGCTAGTGTAGTTGTTACATTTCTAGGGGAATCAAAATGAGTGATTAAAAGCTTCCTAGAGGGCTGATTTATAAGTCTACATCTGGTCACACTGTTCGCATCTGCAAGCGTAATGGTGGAGCTAGGTTGGACAAGATTTCCTGCCTCTTTGGTAAAAACATCCGCATACTCATTACACTCGGTACATGTACGGTTTACTCGGTACATGTGTACATGTTTACATGTGCGGGTATCCACTGCAGCACACAAAATTTCCTCTTGCAATGCAGTTGAACGAGTAAGTCATTTACAGTAGTGGTGATGATTGTGTCTCCGTTTCCTAGAGCCTCTAAGGCCGATTTAGAGTTTGAACTCCATATAATTTAAATATTAATATAACACCGTCAATTATTTATAAATAAACAACACAATTCTACATTAATAAAATTTAAATTATTTCCTGAATTGTACTTTTAGAATTGAATTTTTAATTGAATCACTAAGAACTGGATAGGGTCAAAATCGTAAATATTACCTTTAATCGTACTGAAGTAGGAAAAGGATTTTCTTTTAAAACCATAATGGAAAAGAATCTCGTGCTGCTTTTGACCAGATAACACCAGTTGTTTAATGTTTCACTTTCAGCATTTACAAAAGAGAATAACTAATTCATCTTAGGAAAATTGGAGGTAGAAACACTCCAATTTTAAAAGCCTTAGTAAATTTACTGAATATTGAGAAGAAATTTCAGCTTTTGTAAATGAATTTATTGGTATTAAATATTCTTTTCTCATACACTCGTTATATGTAAACGTTTACGAACACTCATTAGAATTTTCTTTATTGAAATTCATAATTCAACAAATAATAAGGGAAACAAGCATACTTATTAAATTCTACATTAACTATTCAAAGCGAATCTCCGTAATTTAAACGATTAATATTTATATAAATTATAAGTTTTGCAATTCTAGAAATAATAATGAATTTTTTTAATTATGCTTAAGATTCTGTATAAATTTATTTCTAATTATACAAATGCTTTTTTCAACATAGATAAGCTCATATTATATGTGTAATTTATTTATATATTGCAAAATTAAGATGTTTCTAATTCTATGAATTTCTTTGATATCAATAACATTAAAAAAAAGTAAAGATATGTAAAGAACGGAAAGTTGAGTTTATTCGTCTTTTTTGATATTCATGAAAGTAGAAATATTTTCATTTTTGGAGACTTAGGACCGAAAAACTCAAAAGATAATTTCTGCAGAATATTTATTGATTAATGATGAATACGCGCTTGTATGTGTGTGTGTGTGTGTGTGTGTGTATGCGTGCGTGAGTGTGTGTGTTGCAAAGTAGTTGTAAAGTTGCTTTAAAACGGAACTTTAGTATAACTCAATTGAATTGAATCGTCATGAAATGAACTTCATTTTGAACTATAGCCTTGTGATTTAACATTTAATATATATTTTTTAAATAAATTTTTTCGATAATATTTATTTTATGTGACAGAGTATCATAGAATGTCTGTATTAGAAAAAATGAAAATATTTTATCATTTATTTAGTTTCAAGGATTATTATTTATTTAGTTTTTAAGTTTTTTTTTCTTTTTTTATTGTTGCATATTGAATATTTTATTTATTATACTGAAATTTTTATTATATCAGCAAATAATCAATCGTCCAAAAATATTCAGATAATATTCGCAATCAATAATCCTAAAGAGTCAATTAATTACCAAAGGTGGCAAGTGTTAAATAACTTTAATTACGAAAATGAAATAATGATTTTCGTTATCCATAATTTCTCTTAATCTGATATCAATCAGAAACAATGTCCTCTTCCAGAGCCATCTCACACGCTATTATGTTCCATAGGAAAAAATTAAAAGCTACCAGGCAAACTACCTTCTCAGATTAATTACGCCGTTTAATTATTGGTATCTTTTTCAAAATAAAACAGATGACAGCAGAGAAAGTCATTGTTTGCCAATGACTAGAGGAAAAACTGTAATTAAACATTCATTTCCTTAAAGTGAGCACAATCGGAAGAATGAATAGTCATTTCCCCATGGCCAGAAAGCGAAAATTTTGAAAAATTCTACAAAATGGAACAATTTATGATAATGTATTAGTATTTCGTTTCATTATGCTTTTAATGAAGTTTCGATAACAAAGTTTTTCCCTCTTTTATAGCCTCCAGTAAATTATGCATTTAAAGACCCAGTAAATTCTATTTTAATGGCGATCTAGGGCAATAATAAGAATCGATAACTAGATAAAAGTTAAGAGAAATGGCTTTTAAATTTTAAAAGGCATGTACTCACCATGTTTTGAAAAGTATTGCTTATTTCTGGATTCATTTTGGCTTAGATGTAATTATTTAATATTTCAAAAATTGAAATGACAGGTTTTGTAAGCATCGAATTAAAATATCATTTTATACATCAATATTTTGTTTTTTAAAGCGAATAAACAAGCGAAATCATCACAAAATTCTATTCAATTTCATGGAAATATGCATTTAGCAATGGTTTATATTTTTAAAAAAATATTATTATTAAAGTCTGCAGAATATGTCTCTTAGTTCAATTACCATTCTGTTCATTCCTGAACCAAAAATATTTTTTCTGAAAGAATAATAAAAACTGGACCTTTTAGAACAAAAATAAGTTTTAAAATATCAATATATCAAAAATGTATTTAAAAATTATATTTTTCTTAATTATTATTTATTTATTATTATGTATTGTGGTTTAAATATAATTATTAAATTTGCTAAAAAATGGGGTATCAGATATTGAATGTTTTTAAGTGTTAGATTGATTATAGTAAATAAAATTATTCGTCAAGACTAAATTCATTCTTTTATTTCTAGTAAACCAAAGAAATCATCATGAAATATATATTCAGTTTTATGAGAACATGAATAATATATGGCTATTTGTTTCTGTTTCCCTAAAAAAATGTTATTAGATTTGCAAACTCGTAGAAAAGGCCTCTTAGTTTAATGGTAATTCTGCTAATCTAATTTAAACAAAAAACTCTATTTAAATCAATGTATTAAAAATTAGACTGACAGAAATTGAACATTGTAGTGCAATAATAAATTTTAAAATATCAATAACACAAATCTCTAAATTCTTAGTCTTAGTTTATATTAATTATTTTTCAATGAAATTATTACTAACCTATAAATAAATAACAATTAACTAATTATAATGTCATATTAAGCAATTTCAAAAAGAAAGAACTTATTTCACATGGAACGAGAAAACAAATTTTCGAAGCAAATTTTTACTAGTGCATCATAAGAATATTGCTGCGAATTTGGGCTCTAGTTTCTTCGTTTAGCTAATCTCATAGTAAAGAATAACAATTTACCATTATTCTTAATGGATGGTAAATGGACGTCAGGGTAACAATCTACGGCCCTGGCGTAGAATTTGATTATTTTGGCGATGCCCTACAAATATTCCTGTAAAGAAACCCATAAAAATAAGTTGTTACTTACTAATGCCAGAGTAAAATTTTACACAATTTCACATTTTACAGACAATATTCACAAATTGTTTCAAAAAATGCTTCATTGTTCATAATGCGATATATATTTATAAAGCTCACAATAAGATTAACTTCCATGATTTTTTATTTATTTATTTATTTTACTTTTATATATATATATCCGTTGATATATACATATTTCGTAGAATAATACGATGTTCCATTTTCCTATGAGAATACAATGTAATGTGCTATGTAATTTTGGAAAATTTTGTTTCAAAATTTCGTTTCCTTTTAATTGAAATGAAAAAATTTATTATGCAGTTATCAAATAAATAATGCTCTAATAAACTGCATTTTCAATTTAACTATAATGTCCACAGAAATTAATTTTTGAATTGGTCCAACTTCGTAGGAAAATATATTGTAGAAACTTTCTAAATATTTCGTTTTTCTAAAGAACTGAAATAATATTAGATAATAAGGTAAATATTACGACACATTCACTTCGTAATTGGTTTACAGAAACAATGAATTACATTTGCTATATCATTTTTAACCGGGATATTTCATTAAAATGCATCTTTGAAAATTCCCTACTGGTTGCGCTTTAAATATACTATAATTATCTGTTAAGAAACTTATTTTATTTAATTCTTTTACATTAACAATGCTGAAATTTACGAATATTTTCTGTGCCCTCCAGTTATTCGGTAATGACTTTGATTTAAATAGCAAAAACCGAACAGCTTCTGAAATCTAATTTTCTGTTACGTCTTCCTTTAATCAAATACTGATTGTATTCAGGAATATAATCCAAACAATGAATTACATTCTTTTCAAAATTATGCTTTCTATTTATCATCGAAAAGTTATTTCTTCCCAAGAGTATTTATTTAATAACTTTTTCCAGCGAATAATTGCATTTTAAGACAATCATTCCGATTTCCAATACATCTTCAAGAAGAAAATAATCCGGTTTCAATAGAAACAGATTATTTGTAATCGAATTATAAAAAAAAAGCAGATATAAAAGACGATTAATTTTCAAATAGAATTAAAAGTGCTTAGAAATTTACTACAAAGTAGTTTTGATGAAAGTTTTTTTTTAATTTGAAAAAATGAGATTGGAAACTAAAATTTCATATCTTTTATGTTTGAGATTCTTTGAAATATTTGGAGATAGCTAGATTCTTAATTTCATTGGTATAATATTTAATTTAAATAATTAACAGTTAACACATCAATAAAAAGATCAGCTATAAATGTTATAACTCTGCTAAGAAATCATTCATAAAATCCAATCAAATAAAATTAAGATCCCTGTTTTTGGAGTAAAAAATCTTATTTCAACTTTCAGAAAGGCAGATAATCAATGCAATTATAAAAGTGGAAAGTTTCTAAATTTAACATTTACGGAAATAAATCACTTTTACCATATAAAAACTGGAGATTGTAATTAAATTTCTAGATTTTGAAATCATTATTAGAATAAAACATGTAAAAAATATAAAGCATATAATAATATATTAATTCATATTTTTATATAATTTGCTTAATTTTTTAATATCTATTATTTCGGACGTATTATTATCAATTTGAGAAATTTCATTTCACAACTATTTTTAAATCAGACAAGCACAAGAATAAATTGAAGTGTAATATTTATTTTGTTGAAAATCTGCAGATTCTGTTTTCAGTTTCATTCACTGCATGTATATAAAATATCTTATATTTATTCTTCTTTCGTGGTTTGATATGGTGTATACTCTTTATCAAAATAATAAATAAATGGCATATAATATAGAAATTATATAGAACTGTAGATAATTGTAAATATGCAATTTATTTGTCATCGCCAACTAATTCTGCCTTATGAAATATAAAATGATCTTTTCTTATATAATTTTGAAAATGTGATTTATAAAACTCAGATAAATATAATTCAATTTCTTTGTATAACTTAGAAAAAAATTTGAAAAACATATCTTGCTTCCATCTGAATATTATTTAGATTACAAATATTAAGCTCTACACACTTTGTCAGATATTTCTTTTTAATTTTTTTGATCAGAGAGATAACTGGATGATCACAGTCTCAGCTTTCAGGCTGAAAAAAAATTCAAATTTAAAGCTACATTTTAAAGATCGATGGCGTATACAGGTTGTATATCTGATGCTGTAAGTTAAATACACTAACATATCTGTGGTATTAGGTTTGCCCATTTGAAACATTATTATTATCCTCAGATAATTTATACAAACTATTAAATCCATCTCTAACAGCATTTTTAACAGAAAATAAATAAACCGGAGAAACTCAAAAAATAATTAATTTAAGGCAAAATTAATCGTAATAAACAGAATACAAAAAAAATTTCTATAATAATTTGTTAAATAATTTGATTAAGTTATAATCAATTATTCGTTACAAAAAAAAATTTTAAGAAAGCATTATAATTATGTTAGTTGTGTGTAAAATTCCTAATTACAAATTATAAGTGTTACTTAATAACGCATATACTAATTTTATTTCAGTAAATTATATGCGCACTCATATAGATATCACATTTTAAATACATGTTTGAATGGTTATATGCTTTCCATATTTTAAGTCACTCACATATCATTCTTTTCTTTTGAGAAATGCATGCCTATGTTAAACAGAAAAAAAAGAGTTAAGAATATATTGTTTCTATTTTCTGAGTTCAACATAAATTCTCCTTTTATGTTCACCATGGTGTTCCACTTCGCATTTGAAAGACAACTTCCAGTGTAATCTCTTGGTGAAACGTCGCACGCTGTCTAAGCGAGCTTTGTTGTTTTTTATCGTTATGATGGAAGAAATATGGTACAATAAATAATGAATCGTACTCTCCCACTCAAGCAAAGCATAACAAATTTCTATATCGCTTATTACACTCCATATAATTGTCATAAAAAGAAATAGAAAGTCTTGGGTATTTGTTTGGATATCCATATTTGAAAGCGATTGGCAGACAGACAGAACTATACTCCTGTTGGGTTTGCTGCAGGTAAATCGCTTGAAAGTACGTGAATGGCATCTAAAATGCTTTTGAGTAGCGATTTCTTTTTACTTTTTCGTAAGGCTCGTAAAATAATGAAATGATGAATGACTTCGTTTATGTTAAAGGCGCGTATAGAATCAATGCTTTTATGTTATTGAAAATGTTTGTCTGTAAGTAATAAGCAAACATGAATAGAATAAATTTCTTTAAAAAGGGTGCATTTTGTTACTGTAATCTTAGAATACAAACTGATTTGTCTCTGTCAGAATAAATAAGTTTAAAAAAGGCGATGTTGTTATTTTATTGTGTAGATATTAGAACTCGTAAAACGAGTTCTCTGACATTCTGAAGCTTTAAAGGTATATAAAAATTTTCTTTTATAATCAAATGAAAAATTGCAACAATTTCGTTTAGATGAAATTCTTTTTTCTTTGTTCTTCTATTTTTTTTAGAGAGTAGCGTTTAAGCTTCTATTTGAAAAGCTGCATTAATTGACATGAAGCCTCCTCTTATCTTTGTGTGGTATCATGTTATTGTCAAGACAATAGTGGAAAGTAAGCGGTTTTGGAGATTTTAGCTGAATTTTCTTGTTTCTTTCCCCACATTTCATAGTATTTGCAAATTTTACTTTTTCAACTTTCTAGAACTTCACTATATGTTTTTTTACCTTCAACCATGTGTTTGACGCAGCATGGCCAGATAGTCATGGCTCTTGTGCCACAAAACCATAAATAACTCTCCATTTTTTTTATCAAATTATGGTATTTAAGGCAATTATTTTTCTACCGAAATCATCATATATATTTATTAATCTTGATTTCTCTGTTAAAAAATAAAAAATTCCTGAGCATAGCATGCTTTTCGAAATTCCTTGATTAAAGAAGGAATGTTTTATCATGGAAGAAAAACCAATCTACATCGAAAATTGGTATAATGTTTACGGAATTTTTTGTAGTAGTTAGGATTATCAACAGGTCTGTAATATTCATATTATTGCACGAACATAAAATTTCCTAGCAAGCGATTCTAAACTCCAATATTCTTCCATAATACTTGAGACATCAAAGCATAACAAAGTGTATTACCAGAACGGAAATGAAACCTACAGTGACAAGCAGCAAACCGCAATCTTGAACATTAATAAAATGTTTGATTATAATGACCGAATTGATACCTAATTTTAAAGTATTTGATAGAGTTTACATACAATTTTCGTACCTAATAATTTATTAAACATACAATAAAACATTTTTTTCTAAATACTTTCCAAAAGTTAATATTGCGTGATTTATTACATTATTTTTCCTCTAATACAAATGCAATAAGTTTGCATAATTCTTGACATAAAGAAATGCAGTAATTTCTGAGAAAAATAATTTTCATAGTTGTAACTATGTCGTTTGAAAAAAATTCTTCTCACCTTCTTTATAAAATATGAGTTTTTCTGTAAAAAAAACTTGTCCATTTGCATCTTATATTTTGCCTAGTCATTTTCTTAACATTTTGTACTGTAACCTGATTCGGAGCTGAATATAAAACAATAAATGTTTTGATAAACGAATTTAATGGTATAAAATTTCTTGTAGTTTATCCTTTTATTAAATTAAATTTAATTTAAATTAATTACAGTACGTTACATCATGCTTCACAGTATGGGAGCCATTTTCTAAAAGAGACGAAAACATCACTTATTCCTAATTTGTATTATTTTCTGAACTATTTTAAGATTTAAATTACCCCCGAGGAACATTATTTCTTACTTTTTATTTTATTCATCAGCATAAAACTTTAGATGCTGATTTCCTTATCGAAAATTTACGTTTTGTAAATATCATGCTTGTTTATTTCACATTTTATCATTAACATTATTAATCCTTACTTTTCATTTCTCAAAATATCAATAAATATCTTTATTAAAAATATCTATTTTCATTTTGATTGGAAGAACTGATAACTGAGTAAGATATGAAGATTCGCCTTATTTTTCCATGCTTCATGAATTAAGTTTTGGTATAAGGCATATATCCCACTTTTATTGTACTTACTATTGAGGTTTTAATTAAAAATTTAAAAAATAGTGTTTAATTCTATGTCCTTTTAAAGTGCTTCCATTTTCAAACACTGCTGCTCTTTCCTGTGAAATAACTGTATGCATAAAGATACAGACAAAATATTAAATAAACTTATAGAATTTTGAGTACAATAAAGTAAGGTCTCTGAAAAAGAATAATTTATATGTCAATCAAAATTTAAAGTTCAAAAATGTTTTGCCAAAGTAGCCTTTAAGATCATTAAGACAAATTAAACAAAATAATTAATTAAAAATTTTAACAACCATTATTCATTTTGAACCAATTTGTCTGTAAACCACTGTCTGTAATACCAGTGCTGTCATAGTTTTACAGCTACTGTTCGTTTCATTATCCCAAGACTATCACTTTTCGACGATTCTACCTTCCTAACTTATGAGATGAGGAAGGATGATAACATTTCCTAAATTCTATGTCTATGTTTTTCCCAAGAGTATGAAAGCATTGTGTCACTTTCTTATTTTAATTCAAAACTGCATACTGATTACGTGTATGGCTACTTCAAGTAGCAAGGAAATTATCAGGAGGGTATGAATATTGTATGTAATATCATTAAATGTGATCGAGAGCCTCTACTGTTGTTAATTTGAAAATGTTAAGAAAAATCCAATAATAAATAGAAAAAAATTCTTTTAACATAAAAAATTATTATTCTTTTATACAAAAGTGATTTACCAGATTGTAAGATTAGAAATCTTCCACTTATTTATCATGTATTGATGTATAAACTGCTCACGGTAAATAAAAATTAATAAAATTAAGATTCATAAATTTTAATAATTTAAATAATAATTAATATTAATAATAATAAAAATATCAAAAATTAAAATTAAATTTAAAAATTAAAATTAAATTATTGCGAAGCTTGCCTTTTTACCGACAGTATGAGCTATCTGCAGTTTTTACGCCTCCTAAGTCGGAGCATAATTCGAGTTTACCCTATTGTTAAATGTAAACATCTATTCCTCTCACCCCTTTTTTAACTAAATAAATGCATCCTGACGCATGCGCTAAAGCGGGTTAATGCATGATAGGGATTTATGCATGATAGGGATTTATTTTGGGGGGGGGGGGGCAAGGAATCGGGTTTGAATAAGACCCCAAATTGCACTGTTTGTAATGTTGTAATGCAGATGCGAACAAGAGATGGTGTGTTGGATGGTTGTAGCTTTGTTTGCCGTAGCAGTGTTACAAAGGATGAGTCATGGAAAATGTGCGGGAAACAAATAAGTTTTATGTTTGACTCTTGGTTTAATTGCAGCAAATGGACTCTGTTTGCTCCCTTTCGAGATTCTCATAGGTACTAGGACTAGTGAAATTCAACAACAATATTTTTTTGATAATAGTTCCTTGTCAAACTGGAGGCAGTTCGTTAACGAACGTATTTTACAATATGTCGAGGAAATTCAGAAAAGATTGGAGGTGTTGGAAAAATTATGGAAGTTGAAGAATCGAAATTTTGCAAGCGAAAGTATAATAGAGGTCACAAAGTTGAGGATCAGTGGGGTTTTGTTGGTGTTGAGAGAGGATCTGGTCGCTTGTTTCTTGCTGTCCACGATGGGACAGCTGGAATTTTGGTTGCTTGTGTAAAACATTGGATTGAACTGGGTACGGTTATTTATAGTGATTACTGGAAAGCATACGATAGTTTAGGTAAGGAAGGTTACGAGCATTTGAAAGTTAACCCCAGTTTGCATTTTGTTCAGATAGATTAGCTAATGGAATTCCCGCTGTCCATACAAATATTGTTGAAAGCCTGTGGAATATAGTAAAAAAGTCCTTGCCATTATATAATCGTCAAGGGGATTTCGCATTTTATTTGGACATGTCCCCTTTTGATAGATCTTGTAGAGACCAAAAGGTCCACTTTTTAAATAAATTTTTAGAAATTATCAAAGACATTTCGTGGGAGGAGTACTCCATTAAAATCTCTCATAAATAAAGGTTATTTCTGTAGTCAGAGGTCAATTTGTAGAGCCATATTAAAAAAATAATAAAACGAAAAAAAATTAAAACAATAAAATGACCAAAACATTTAATAACTAAGTGTATTTTTATAAGGAGCAGCTCCTATATGCTGCTATTAACTATTATAAACTAGGCTTTTAAAAAGAGAAAAATACTACTGTTTTCGTGTTTCATATCGGATTTTAGTAGTACAAGTAGTCATCAGAACATGTTCAGAATAAAATTAAAAAATCATTTAATAAAATCCTTCACCGTCATTATTTAATATAACTTTCATAATAATTAATAGAAAAATAAATAATTTAATTTGGATCTTCTTCTTAAATGTTTGAAGAAATGAAGGGGCCGGGGGGGAGGCAACGCCACTTAAAACAGGCTCCTGTATCTTGTAAGTTACAGGATTAATCCTAATATGGCCTAAATATTTCCGGTCACGAGTCACAACATACTAAATACGCATTATTGGCGAATTCTTGGCGAAACAAAAATGATGCCAATAGGTCGATATGTGAGCTGCTCCGAAAAATTTATCTCAGTATTTTCTACAATTAAGAATACATATAGAAGAAAGCGAATCAATATGTAAAACCAAAAATATGTACAAATAACGTTAGTATTTTGCATTCAAATTTTAAAAGAAAGGGAGATACCGAAGATTGAATTATTTTCTCACTGTCACCATTATAAATACAAAACTTATAAATGGAAATAACAAAAACTGCTATTTCTATAAAACACAATCATCAGACAACAGGAACACTTTCAATCAGGAACCATCTCCTCGTTTAGAAACATTTAACTCTTTCTGATGTCGCTATAATTCATCAATAAGCCTTAAAAATCGAAAGACATTAACCTTAGACTATCTTTCCACCTAATTACACCCCAATAATTTTGTTATATTTTTAGAAACAACGCAGATAACAAGAGTGCGAGTAAAGTCATTGTTTGCTGGTGATTGCCTGAAAAAGTAATTAAACACTGATTTCATTAAAGAATCTTAATATTTCCACAAAAATGAAAAAAGAATACCTCCAAAATAAGCAAAACGGAAGCATTAATGAAAATTTATTAGTGCGCCGTTTCATTAGATTTTTTCAAAGATGCTTAGATAATACACCTTATCCCGCTTTTATTGTTAGCAGTAAATTGTGCTTCCACAGGACATATAAATTCTGATGCAATTGCAGACTGGGGTAACAACGGGGAAAGATAAATAGATAAAAGTTAAGCGAAATGACTTTAAAATTTAAAAAGCAGGATACTCGCTTTGTTTGAAAAAGATAACGTTTGTTTAGGGATTTGTAATGCCGCTTGGTGGTTGTGGAGCAATTAGTAAAATTTCGTGAGAAAGGAACTTCCAGATTTTAAAAGGATTTCCTTTCTTGTCTGTTTATGATAGGATTTCGGTTGCCAAAAAAATGTATTTTCTGCAACTCAAGGAAAGAGTAAAGTATTGATTTATATGCATTAAACAAAAAGAAAGAGAGAGACAGTTAAAATATCTTGCTAACAAGTTATTTTATATTACAAAGAATTATTAGTAAAAATATTTGTACGGTTTCTCAATCAAAAATATATAATTTTTTCTTCAATTTAAGAGAGATAAATTCTTGTTATAATTTTTATTCATTGTAACGAATTTCACAATAAATTTGGGTAAAATTATAGGAACCGATATTTTATACAGTAAAAATCAATAGAAAAAATTTTAAAAACAATTATTTGCACATCTTAGAAGAAAGGATAATAAATAAATATAGTAGTGCTTGATTGGTTGTTTAGGTTTTCTGGCGCAAAATCCATATCTTGGTGCTTATTAAAAATTGTTTGAATTTACATTAAGCAAAGTGAAAACAACATGCAATGACGCAGCTATAATTTCTAAGATGTAGGCATCTGAGTGGGCTTTATCTATTAAATGCAATTCAAAATGGGTTGTTACTTTAAAAAAATTGCTATAAGAAAGACTTATTTCATTACATATCCTTGGACTGAGATATGAAGTACTCCATCAATTATACGATTAAAATTATTCGAACAAGGATGGTGAAAATTGGACTTCCCGATGAATCAAAAAATCAAATATCAATATCTCTAAAGACTTAATCCGTTATCTCAAACTAGTTACATTAATGCCGCCGACGTCCTGGCCTAAGGATAGCGTGTGTCCTCCTTGGTCTAGGTGTCCCGAGCTCGAGTCCTGGTTCGGGCATGGCTGTTCTTCACCCTGTGCTCTATCTGTGAGGTGTATGAAAGATCCCCCCCCCCCCTGTAAAAAGTGATTGTGCAAGCGAGTGTGTGAGCGTCATCTTCGTATGAGCTAAAGTCAGACTTCTGCCATTTTGTACTCATGGGTCTTTACCCTCAGAAGCTAACCTCTCTTTCTATGATCTCTTAGACTTGATTTGCTCAATCGAAAGAGGATAAGCAACAATAACTTTACTGTCCCTTTACAACGCATCGTTAGATTAATTTGAGACGAGCTTCGTAAATATCAATATATATCATATGACAAGTATGGTGCCAAGCTTCTCTAAATTTCTGCACCACACCATTGGTAGAGTATCTGAACAAAGCAAATTCTTCACGCACAGTAGAGGCTTATTCTGCAGTTGTATGTTAGGATTTTGGTCTCAAACCCAAGATCATACTACAAAAACAATGCGTTCCTATTACATTCGATATAAAACTACTTTATACAATTTAAAACATTATCTTTTGTTAATTTCATAGAAATTTTTAGTAAGTATTTATATCAATTTAGAATTTCTGGATGTTACAAAAAGCATAATAATTAATTAAAAAAAATTTTTTAAATAACATTTGAAATAGAAGGATTTAGTTATTTTTAAGAAAAAACTTCGTTGCTGTTCTTGGACAAATTATATTATTTGTCAGTGTAAATATAATTAACTTTAAAATAGTGATAAAATGTAAATATGAAAAAATTCCACCGATGAAAGTATTTTTAATGGGCTAATTCCATCAGGTAAATTTTTCTGTTATTGTTGTTGTTACTTATGGCACTTTGCAAGCAGGCCGGCAGTTATCTATCAGCGATTTAAGCCGAGTGAGTGTCTCTTGTTTTTTCAATAGCGCCAACTAGTGCCAAAAGTACGACTTGGCTACTTCATGCGCCACATTCCCTTGCACAACCCCTTTTCACGGGGGGGGGGGGCATTCACACACCTCACAGATAGAAGAACAACCATGCTCGAACCGGGACTCAAACCCGAGACACCCAGATCACGAGGACGCCGGCGGAAGTTTTTCTTGCCTTCAATTCAGTAATAATTCATTCAATTCTTACTTACATTTCAATTTGAAAGCAATTGTGACAGCGAAATTCTTCTAGTAAGAAGTTAAAAATATATTGTTTCATTCCATAGAGTTCCTATATAGCAAAAATACCAGTTTTAATTTTATCATATTTTTTAATTAGTTGCAATAAATTTATAAAAGTTTTCCAATTAATAAAACAATGAATTGTCATGAATATACCATAGTAATAATATATTAAAATAATAAATAATATTCTCAATCGATCACTAATTTTATATACAGTAATATTTAATCAAATAATTACTTTCTGCTTCATGGAATAGCGGTTGCAGAAATGCCTTTTAAATTATTTTATTTACGATAATCAAAAGGATATAAAACATCAGGTTTCTAATATAATTTAAGAGCCAAACCAAACATTCATTTTCCATTTGCTTTTGAAAAAATATTTGTTTTACACCAAGTTATTATGTTTTAACAACGATGTTTAATTAAAGCACAGCGATGAGAACATACGTAAGAGTTTGTTTTGAACTTGTTTCCGTTGGCTGTTACGGAAAACCTTTTGTTTTCTTTCAGTGGTATAATTAGTACCAATAAGTGCATATTTATATGTTGCCTCCAAGCAGTTTCATAATAACTGTGATTTAAATCTCAATAATGGGAAAGGTTCTCTGAAATCCAATGCCCTATTGTTTCTTTCTTTAATCGAAGATGCAATGTATTTGCTAAATCATCCACTTATTATTTCTTTTTTTAATAATCATCGAATCTGTTCCCAAGCGCATTATATTTAATATCGTTTGCGGATTTTGTTTTGTCGAATGACAATGTGTTTTCTTAGAAATCATTGGAAATAATTGTTTAATTTATTCAGAAATAGAAAAAGAGCTAAGTAGATTTCCAAATATATTATAATTATTTACCAATTCACAAAAATAAATTATTTGATTTTTTTTTATTGTGGCGTATTTCATAGCTATGGTAAAAGAAAAATGAATATTCGTATATTGAAATAAACGCAACACTATTACTAATTTAATTTCTTTGAAATAATATTAAAGTTTATATATTAGCATTATGCCAATATTAAATTAATGTATATGAAATAAAAAGCAACACTTTAAAGAATGAAATGATAAGATATAATCATATAAGTTTATAGATCCTTATTTCAGAATATGATGAATGATTTCATTGCAAAAGACTGCACTTGTACTTTCCAATAAATCTATATAAAATCGCTAATAATTTTTTAGTATTTGATTTGTTCTGAGAAATATTTATATTTATCCCTTTTTTGATCTAATATCAAAATATAATATTTAAATATTCCAAAGAAATGCTTTGTAGATCTTTAAAAAAGAGCATTTTTATATTTGGTTGAAAAAAATTAATAAAATTTGTATAAATGTTTTTATTTATATAATTCAAATTAAACAGACACACTCTAGGTTTGTTTAGATGATCAATTTTTATAAAAAAATCATTAATAAAACAACGAATGCTTTCATAATATCGACAATTTTGCTGGAAACAAAATAAACTATATTTCCTATATCGACTAATGTCACGAAAACAGCATGAAATAAAAGAATTTAAAACTTAAATAAAAGAATTTCATTTACCTCTTAATGAAACTAAAATCTTGAACAATCAAATATTTGCAGATAAAAAAATTATATTAACCCTTTATTTACCGAATTATGTTGCCATCAATTTTTCAGTTTTATTTTTGCACTAGTAAAGTTTTCTTGCAGAATAATTCCAGGGAACTCAAGAAAAATGTTTTAATTAATAGAAATATCTTAATTAATTTAATTATTAATTAAATATTTTTAATTCCTACTTTTAGCTTATATTTACTTATTTCTATTTGGGTTACATTCTACGTGTTCTTTAGAATACCATCAGCAAAAATTGTCATATTATGAAGATGTAAGCCAGATTTAAATAGTACTTTTAAGTACCGTCAGTAAATAAAGGGTTAAACCCTTTTATTGAATTTTATTTCTCATTTAAAGTATCAATTGAAGAAAATTATTAATAATTGTTTATCTCAATAAGTTAATCGGATTCAATATAATAAAATTGCCCATACTGTTAACCTGGTATGAACTTTCGACTATAAAATTCAAAATCATTTAGTAAATTATGCAAATAATCTGTATACGATGTATATTTATTAAAAGAAAATATTTATTTAAGTTATTAGAATTCCCTAAAAAATAAATTATCAATCAAAACTAATCTTTCAACCTATTAATTTACAAACAGCTCTATTTTGATTTAGTTGGTAAAAGCAATTTCTGGATATAGATTCACAAAGTTTAAACTCTTATTAGATTTTAAACTTTATTTTAATTATTGATCCGAATAAATTCAAGGATTAGATTAAGGAATTTGCATATTATTCCTCACAAAAAAATCAATAATATTTTTTTCTTTAGAATTTTTAAATATACAAAAAATGATAATATCGGCACACTTTATAACAATTTGCAAATAACGAGGTCAATCGCTACGATTTCTTTTTCTTATGAAAAACGAAAAAATACGCTCAATAACGAACTCTTTTTTAAAAGATGCCATATTTTTACTTCACTATTTAGAGTTAATTTTTAGAAAATCTCTTTCCAAGCTTCATTTATTTCTAGTCAATCACAAGGAAGGTGAGTCTAAACGGAAGCCGAACGACCCTATCATACAAACGAGCCTCGAAGATGGTTGAGATGCATCGCCAGGAAATCCTGAAGATCGTTTAGGGAGTGGGAATTTCTCTCTTCTTTTTTGAATTTTATTTCACTCAGATTTATGGTCATTGAGCAATATATCGCTATAGCAGTGACTGCAAATGTCTCATTCTGGTGCGGTGCTTAAGTTAGGAACCTGTTATTTGATGTAAATGGATATGGATATGTTCCGGTCGGAGAACGCCTGAATTTAAAGTTTCAGAGAAAGAAGTAATTGTGTATTTACTCTCATTATAATGTATGTATTTCTTTTTGAATAACACAATTAAATTAGGATATCATACCTGGTGCTTCTTTTAAAAATATTTTGTTAAAATATATATTTAATCATACGTATCTTTATAAATTTTGATTTTTTTCTTAGTTTTTAACATTAATCTTTTGCTTGTCGAGATTTAGTTCAGTAATAATTCAAATTTTTGCAATCTGTTTCTAAATTTTGGAGTATGAAAGTGAGGGTTTGATGAATTGCCAAATGATATAATCCAAAATTATCAGTTGTCAAAATATTCAGTTGTCAAAATTATCAGATAAGCTTTGACTCCACTACATTTAAAATGCCAATTAATTAACTATGAATTCAATAGGACTTAAAATGTGAAAAAACATTCACATTCTACGGAAAAACATTCTAATTCTCAAGACATTTACTTAATATTTGGCACTTTAACTTGTTTCGGAGCTGAATATAAAATTGTGAATATTTTGACCAAAGAATTTCAAGGTAGAGAAATTCTTGTAACTCATACATTTATGAAAATACATTATGAGTAAATTGTGCTTCCACAGGACATATAAATTCTCATGCAATTGCATACTCGGACCACAACGGGGAAATATAAATAGATAAAAGTTAAGCGAAATGACTTTAAAATTTTAAAAACAGAATGCTCGCTTTGTTTAATAAAGATAATGTTTGTTTAGAGATTTGTAATGCCATTTGGTGTTTTTGGCCCAATTAGTAAAATGTTGCGATAAAGGAAATTCCTGATTTTAAAAGGTTTTCTTTCTTGTCTGTTTATGATATGATTTCAGCTTTCAAAATTCTTTATATATTTTTTCTGTATCTCAAGGAAAGAGAGAGAGAAGTATTTATTTCTATCTATTAAACAAAAAGAAAGAGAGGGACCTCTTGTCAAAGAGTTATTTAATATTAGAAATGAAAAGAATTATTAGTAAAAATATTAGCCCGGTTTAGCTATCAAAAATATATAATTATTTCTGTAATTTGAGAAAGATAAATTTTTGCTATATTTTCTATTCATTGTAACAAATTTAACAATAAATTTATATTTTTGATATATTTTATAGTAAAATATTATATGTTTTTACAGTAAAATCTTTAGAAAAATATCAAAAACATTCATATGTACATCCTAGTAGATAGAACAGTAAATAAATATAGTTGAGTTCACTAAAAATCTGTTTAAATTTAAGCTAAGCAACTTAAAGACTTCATCTGTTGATACCATAATTCGAAATAGGCAGTTGCTTTAAAAGAAATTTATATAAAAACACTCATTCCATTACCTTTCCCTGAATGGGGATATTAAGTACTCCAGCGTTTATACAATTAATATTATTTGAAATACAGGAAGAAAATTGAACTCCCCTTATAAAAATAAATTTGAAAATGCAGTTTCCTGTAAATGTGTAATCTACTGTCACAAATGCATTGGTTAGCTTAGTTACATTAACGTCTCTTTACAAAGCGTCTAGAGGTTAATTTGAGAAAGACCTCGTAAATTTGAACACAGAACAAAAAATAAAGATGGGGGTCATTCTTCTATTAGCTTCCGCACCATACTATTGTTAAAGCATCTGAGCAGGACGAATTTTGCACTCAAGGAAGCCGCTTCTATAACACTTCTACAGTAAAAGCTTAAATTCAAACTTGGATCCCTTTAGCACCACACCCCAAATCTTTCCACAAAGCCACCGCAGCATTTTGCATGCAATATAGAATTCCGTTATATAACTTAAAACATTCTCTACTATTTCTTTCCTTTATATAACGTAAAACATTCTCTATTATTTTTTTCATAGAGATTCTTTAATAAATATTTCATTTCGATATATATCATGTATATCATTTCACAATTGCTGTTTTTATAAAAGATATAATTAATACAAATGTTTTGTTAAAAAATTAACATTCAAAATAGAATGGTTTAGCTACGTTTGGAAAGAAAATGTCACTGCTATTCTAGGACAATACATATTATTTTTCAATGCAAATATAACTAACTTAAAATAAATAGTGATAAAATGTAAATAGAGATAAATTCAGCCAATAATTGGAATAATGGCATAATTCCAATAAATTTTCCTGTCTCATTGTAAAAAGAAAGAAATGATTTGATGATGAATATTTTTAAATATTTCAGACATTCTGTGTTATTTTTCTCCATAAATTTATAGTTTAAATAGCTTTCATGAAGCACTTAATTGATTAGAAAACCCACCCTGAGTAGCAATAAGATAGTTTTCAAACTATTATGATAAATATTCAATAATTAATTTTTCGTTTATGAAATACAGTAATTAACTCATAAAAAATGTTTCTTTCTTACTTATATTTCAAATAAAAAACAATACTGATGGCGAAGTTCTTTCATTTTCTTCATAAAACGTATTATTACATTCTATGTATCATTTGTATAGAAAACTAATATGAAATTTTTAGTATATTTTAAAATTAGTTCTCTAACATAAACATAAATTTACAAAATCTTTCCAGTCAATAAAGTAATGAAATGATATGGATATACTTATAATAAATACCATATTAATATAATAAATATTGTCCTTATTCGATCACTGATTTTATATTTAGTATTGTTTATTCAGATTATTACTACCTGCTTCATAGAATATTGTTCTCAGAAAATGCTTTTCAAAATAGTTCGCTTACAATAATCAAAAGGATATAAAACATCAAGTTTCTAATATAATTTAAAAGCCAAACAAAATATCCATTTTACATTTGCCTTTGAAAAAAAAAATATTTGTTTTGCACCCATGTTATTATGTTTTAACGACGATGTTTAATTAAAGCACAGCGATGAGAACATACGTAAGAGTTTGTTTTGAACTTGTTTCCGTTGGCTGTTACGGAAAACCTTTTGTTTTCTTTCAGTGGTATAATTAGTACCAATAAGTGCATATTTATATGTTGCCTCCAAGCAGTTTCATAATAACTGTGATTTAAATCTCAATAATGGGAAAGGTTCTCTGAAATCCAATGCCCTATTGTTTCTTTCTTTAATCGAAGATGCAATGTATTTGCTAAATCATCCACTTATTATTTCTTTTTTTAATAATCATCGAATCTGTTCCCAAGCGTATTATATTTAATATCGTTTGCGGATTTTGTTTTGCCAAATAGTTGCCTAGCATGACAATGCATATTCTGGGAAATTATTGGAAATAATTCAATCTAATTATTTTACAAATGGAAAAAGAGAAAAGTGGATTTCCTAATGAAGTAGAATTATTTACTAATTCACAAAAATAAAACTATTTAAAAGTTTTTCTTTTATTTCCATGTATTTCATCATTATAGTAAAAGGAGAATAAATTTTCGTTGACGGAAATATTGAAATAAATTCAAAATTAGAATTAATTTAATTTATTTAGAACAATATTAGAGTTAGGAGATTAGCATTATGTCAATATTTAATTAATGCACATGAAATAAAAAACAACGCTTTAAAAAATGTATTAATAAAGTATAATTATCTAAGTTTACGTATCCTTATTTCAAAATAGAAGATCATTGCAAAAGATTGCACTTATACTTTCCGATAAATATGTGTAAAATCGCTAATATTTTTTAAATGTTTAATTTGCTTTGATAAATATTTATCTGTTTTCTAAACTACAAGAAATATCAAAGCATTATATTTTAAAATTCCAAAGAAATGCTTTGTATATCTTTAAAACAGAGCATATTTTTGTTGATTGAGAAAAAAAATAAATGAGTTATAAAATTAATTAATTTTGATAATCTAAGTATAATAAAATAAATTAAAATAATTTTTACCAATATAATTTGAATTATTTAGACAAATTTTAGCTTTGTTTGGGAGGTTCTATGAAAAATCATTGCTAAAACCGCGAATTCTGAGATAATATCAACAAGTTTGCTTTCAACATAAAATTATAATATCTGATAAACCAAGTTTCGTTCTATAGTGGGTTTTTTTTTTGAGAAAATATTTAGATACGAATCACATTACTGATCACAAATGAATATTTTTCAGTCTTAGTAACAGTTGAACTTGTCATTTAAATAAAATATATAATAAATGCACTTAGTTTAATATGATACTCAAAACAATCTGCTATAATACAGTATTCATTTTCCAGTTTGTCTATCATTACTTATATTTTTGAACTTATACTCAGTTTAACCATGGTGAAATCGCATCCGAGTTGGCACTCATTGACATTGTCAGCTTGAAAGCATACAGAAAAAGGATCTAATAGTTAGTTATAGAAAAAAAATTTGTTTGTTTATGAGTAAAAGCACGTTTTTTCAGGAAAGACACCTATATCGACAAAATTAAAAAGCAAAGTCTTATCTAAATATAAAATTTGATATGCAATATGCTCTTATATATGCAAGAATTGCTCTTTTAAACTTATAAGATTTCCTAATATTGAATAATATGACGAAACAGCATTAAATAAAAAAAAATATTTCAAAATTTGAAATAAATTAATTTTATTTACAGCTAAATGGACCTAAAAACTTGAGGCATCAAATATTTACAGTATAAAAAATTATATTAAACACTTATGTTGAATTTTATTTATCTCTTAAAATAACAACAAAGGAGAATTATAAATACTTATTCATTCCAATAAGTGAATGTTTTATTTTTTAATATAATAATACACTGGTGTTCTAAATTAAGAGAATTTTCAGATTTGTTCGATTATCTACAAAAGTACTGGAGAGAGTTTAATGAAATTTGGTTTCTCAAAAGGTAGATAAAATAAAAAAAAATTACGATTCGACTGTTATAATGTACAGTATGATCGTGCAGAACATTCATCGGATCTATAAAACTATCGGAAGGTATAAAACACTTGCAGAGTAGAATAAAAAAAGGAAATAATAGGGATCATGATACCTTGTTACAGATATACAGGCCTTGCACCATAATTTCACACCGGAAATAAAGGATATTATATGTTTTTGTGGAAATTGGTCCCATCCTTTCAGCAACACTGACAAAATATGAAAATTCTCTTAATTTTGTACACCAGTATATGAAGATCCATATAGATACTACAGTATGAACGGTATGAGCACAAAATTGAAAATTAATTAATATCTCATACAAATAATTTGTGTATGATGTTTATTGATTGAAAAAATATTTATTTAGAATATTATAACTAATTAAAGATAAATCTGTTAGAAACTAAAACCTTTCTTTCAATCTATTAATTTATATGCGATACAATTTTGATTTATTTAGTGAAAACAATTTTTAATCACAGATTCAAAATGTTTAAATTCTTATTATACTATAAACCTTATCTTAACTATCGATCAAAAGGAATTCAAGGTTGGCTGTTCGATTCTGGTTTTTGGCACAAAGCCAAACCTGGCTTGCGGGCCAATCAAGTGGTAAAAAACAAATTCCAATAAAATTAAATTCTTAAAAATAGGTTAAAAAATAAGATTGCATAAGCATTAAAAAACGACAAATTAAAAATGTTTAAGAAAAGTTGGGAAAGTAATAATTACATGCGTTTGAAAAAAGTGAAATGGTTAAAATATCCAACGGTCTATAAAATTTTAAAATATTAGGCTGAGGTTTGTCACCCACTAGATCAGGCATGTCTATGCAAATTGCATTAAAAAAACCATAACCAATGATTGTTAAAAGAGGGACAATTAATTAAAACATGATGTGCACTTAAAACTGTAATGCATGTTTTGTTGGACATGGTTCACCAAATGAAAGGTGAAGCGGGCATGCCAAATGCGAAATAGATTTAACATTGAGTCCACGAACAGGAATGAAAGGAAATGAATTCAGGGATCAGATCAAGGAATTGATCTGATCCCTGGATATTGGATATTTCATCGATATTTGGATATTTCATCGATTTATTGGATATTTCATCACAAAAAAATCAATAGTATTTTTTCTTTACAATTTTTAAATATATAAGAAATAAAAATATCTACACATTTAATAACAATTTGCAAATAACGAGATCAATCACAGTCACTTCTTTTTCTTATAAAAAACGAAAAAGAACAAACCATAAACCTCCATAACGAACTCTATAAAAAAACCATCGTTTTCCGTCACTATTTATAGTTAATTTTCGGGAAATCTGTTTCCGAGCTTCATTTATTTCTAGTCAATCACAATGAAGGTGAGTCTAAAAGGAAGTAGAACGAGCCTATCATACAAACGAGCCTCGAAGATGGTTGAGATGCATCGCCAGGAAATCCTGAAGATCGTTTAGGGAGTGGGAATTTCTCTCTTCTTTTTTGAATTTTATTTCACTCAGATTTATGGTTATTGAGCAATATATCGCTATAGCCGTGACTGCAAATGCCTAATTCTGGTGCAGTGCTTAAGTCAGGGAACTGTTACTTGATGTAAATGGATATGGATATCTTCCGGTCGGAGAACGCTTGAATTTAAGGTTTCAGAGGAGGAAGTAATCGTGTATTTACTCTCATCATCATGTATGTATTTCGTTTTGAATAACTCAATAAAATTCGGATATCATACATGGTGCTCGTTTTAAAAGTATTTTGTTAAAATATATATTTCATCATACGTACCTTTATAAATAATGATTTTTTTCTTATTTTTTAACTTGGATCTTATGCTTATTGAGATTTAGTTCAGTAATAATAGAAAGTTTTGAATCGGTTTCTAAATTTCGAAGTATAAAAGTAAGGGTTTGATCAATTGCCAAATAAAATATTATGTTTTATATAATCAAATAAGCTTTCACTCCACTATATGTCAAATGACAATTAATAAACTACAAAAATATTGCCACTTAGATATTCAATGACGCACACAAGAAGCAGAGCTAAACCAATTTATCAACTCAACTCAGAACTGAGAATACAGTAACTGACAAATCTTCTGCTTTTATTCGAGCAGAGAAAGTTCCAGAATACTCTTCTGGAGACAGTAAGAAAAGTCCAGAACACTTGTCTGGTAAACTGAAGAAATGTCCATTATCTTCTAGAATATGAAATAAAGGAAAACATAAGATCAACGAATTAAGTATTTACATATACTATTTATCGCATTGTCTCTAGCGGGATTCGAACCCATGTCACTATATTATGAGACCAGTGCCATGACCATTCGGCCATGGAGATTCGACTGTATTTCTTCAATGCGGCAATATAAAACAATTCGTATATGAATTTATTATGTTTAGAATGTGAAAAACTTTCACATTCTAAGTCATTTTCATTTTATATCTTGTCTAGACATTTGCTTAATATCTGAATATAAAACAGTTTTTATTTTGATAAATGAATTTCGAGGTTCTTGTAACCCACACATTTATGAAAATTAAATTAAAATAAATTATAATACGATACATCGTGCTTCACAGGATGGGAGTAATTTTGAAAAAGAGACGAAACATTAATTATTCCTAATTTGGTGCATTTTCTAACTATAATGAAGAATAAATTGTAAGAAAAACATTATTTTCCAAAATTCCCTTTTTTTTTCATCAACATAAAATTTTAATGTGTCTTCTGGTAACTGATTTCCTTATCGAAAATTTGTATTTTGTAAAAATCATAATAGCTTATTCTATATTGCATTATTTGCATAATTAATGCTTTCTTTTTTTCTAATAATATCAATAAATACCATTATTTAAAATATCTATTTTCATTTCGAAAGAAACAACTGGCTGTTTGTTCTACAGTTGACGATTAAGTTACGAAGATTCATTTTTCCTGTATCCATGAAGCAAATTTTGGTATCGGGCATATTTTCAACATAATTTTTGTTTTACTAAAAATTAAAATTCAAATTCAAAATTAAAAAATGGTGCTTGATTTTGAATGTTCATTTAAAGCACATCTGTTTTTAAACACTGCTACTCGTTACTATGATATAATTGTATGCAAAAGATATATAAAAAATATTAGAGAAATGCATATCGTTATGGAAGGAACAGACTAAGGTCTCTAAAGTCGAATTAGTTATATGTGAATCCAAATTTGAAATTCAAAAATGGTAGACAAAATTGTACAAATATTTAATTAAATATTCTAGTAACTTTTAGTCACAGTTAAACAACACGTCTATAAAATATTGCCTGTAATATTAACACTGTTATAATTATGTTTTCATTTGCTGTACTATAAATAATATTCACGGAAATACATCTATTTTAGATGATTGATTAAAAAAATGAAAGATTGAGACTGTTTATTGAAAAATGAGCATGTGATCTAAAAAATTTCTTTTATGGTAGTATAAATCTTTGTAATATTATCGGGAGTGAATATGTTCAGCAGAAAATTAATTTTAGTTTTTTCTAAAATTTTGGAATACAAATATCAATAAATGTAAAAAATGCAGGCATTTTCTATTCATACTTTTAAAAAAGAACAAAAATGAAATAACGCAAGCTGAATTTTTTGACCCTCTGACTATTATGAATACAAAACGTATAAATTGAATTTGTCAAAATTTCTTTTTCTGTAAAACACAATCATCACAAATCCAATATTAATCAGAAAGCACCTCCTCGTCAGGAAACGTTTAAATCTTTTCTAATATCGTCATGAATCATCAAAAAGCCTTAAAAATCAAACTCTACCTTAAAACAATTTTACCACCTAATTACAGAGCAATAGTTTTGGAAACAACGTAGAAAATAGGAGCGAGGAAGAAGCCATTGTTTGCTTCTGATTGACTGAAAAAGTAATTAAACACTGATTTCATTAAAGGATCTTAATATTTCCACAAAAGTGAAAAAAGAATACCACCAAAATAAGCAAAACGGAAGCATTAATGAAAATTTATTAATGCGCCGTTTCATTAGATTTTTTCAAAGATGTTTAGATAATACACTTTATCCCACTTTTATTGTTAGCAGTAAATTGTGCTTCCACAGGACATATAAATTCTGATGTAATTGCAAATTGGGGCAACAACGGGGAAAGATAAATAGATAAAAGTTAAGCGAAATGACATTAAAATTTTAAAAGCAGGATACTCGCTTTGTTTCAAAAAGATAACGTTTGTTTAGGGATTTGTAATGCCGCTTGGTGGTCTTGGCGCAATTAGTAAAATTTTGTGGGAATGGAAATTCCGGATTTTGAAAGGATTTCCTTTTCTATCTGTTTATGATATGATTTGAGTTGTCAACAAATATTTATTATTTTCTGCAATTCAAGGGCAGAGAGAAGTATTTATTTATATGAATTAAACGAAAATAAACAGAGTTAAAAGATATTGATAAAGAATTATTTTATGTTATAAAGATACAGAATTACTAATAAAAATATTAGCCCGATTTCTCTATCAAAAATATATAATTATTCCTGAAATTTAAGAGTGATAATTTTTTGTTATAATTTCTATTCATTGTAACCAATTTAACAACAAATTTGAGCAAAATTATTACCACCTTTATTTTTTGACAGCAAAAAATAATTGAAAAAGCTAAAAAAAATTATTTGTACATCCTAGACGTGGGAATATCAAATTAATATAATTGTTCTCAGTAAAAATTTGTTTAAATTTACGCTACGCAAAGTAAAGATAACAACGTGCAAAAATGCAGTTATAATCTTTTTGGTACATGTGCTTCATCTACATGTGCTTCATCTGTTGAAACCACAATTTCAAATAATAATTTGTTTTTTAAAAAAATGCTGCGAAAAAGACTTATTTCATTATCTTTCATTGGACTGATGTACTCAAGCAGATATGCAAATAAAATTATTTGAGCTAGAATTAGGAAAATTGGATTATCCGACGAAACAATAAAATTGAAAATGCTATTACCTCTAAATAAATAATCTGTTAAAACAAATGCAATGATTATCTTAGTTACATTAACGTCTCTTTGCGACGCAAACAGACGTAATTGGACGTAAACACCATTGGCAGAGCAGCTGATCCGGACGAATTTTGCACTCACGGAAGACACTTATATAGCATTTCTACAGTAGAAGCCTAGATTCAAACTTGGATCCCACTTGCACCGCTCCACAGATCTTACCACAAAGCCACCGCAGCCATTTTGCATGCACTATAGAATTCTTTACATGACTTAGCACATTTACAACTGTTTGTTTCATAGAAATATTTCAGAATTACTGGCTGTTACAAAAGGCATAATAATTGATACAAATGTTTTGATAAAAAAATTAACATTCAAAATAGAATGGTTTAGTTACGTTTAGAAATAAAATTCCACAGCTGTTCTAGGACAATACATATTATTTTTCAATGCAAATATAATTAACTTAAAAATAAATAGTGATAAAATGTAAATAGGAAAAAAATTCAGCCAATAAAATATTTTAATGGCATAATTACAATAAATTTTACTTGTCTCATTATAAAAAGAAAGAAAAGATTTGATGATGAATATTTTTAAATATTTCAGACATTTCGTGTTATTTTTCTCTATAAATTTATAGCTAAAAAAGCGTTCAAGAAGCACTTAATTCTGATTAGTAAAACCACCCTGAGTAGCAATAAGACACTTTTCAAACTATTTTTATAAATAGTCAATAATTAATTTTACATTGATAAAATACAGTAATTGAAAAAATTAAATTAAAAAACGTGTTTTTCTTACTTATATTTCAAATGAAAAACAATAATGATTAAGCAGTTAAATACCATAGACAAGCCCCCTCACTTTAAGAAGTCATTTGTCGTTTTAAACCTAGGGTACGTCTGTTGTTTTTTCAGTAACGCCATCTAGGGCTTAGAACGACTTAGCTACACACACGCCACATCCCCTTTTCATGGGGGGGGGGGGAATACTTTCATGCATTTCATTCACACATCCACATATCCTAATTTAGATCTGAATCAGAAAACGATCACCCCTGATCAAGTATCCCCAGTGGTATTACTCTCGACATGGAGGGCTTTGTGACCACGACGTATTTAAACGCACGTCAAGTCTTTGGCCGGCGAGGTTCGAACTCGTGACCCAAGGGACGCGAATCCAACGCCCTACCAACCAGGCTATTTCGGCCTGAATAGGATTATTACATTCTACATATAATTTCTACAGAAAACTAATAAAAAATTCCAATTTTAATTTTAGGATATTTAAAAAATTAGTTCCATAGTAAAACATAAATTTGCAAAACCTTTCCAGTGAATAAAATAATGAAATGCCTTGCATTTACTTATAATACCATATTAATATAATAAATATTATTCTCAATCTATCATTAATTTCATATTTAGTATTATTTATTCAGATTATTACTTCCTGTTTGATACAACAGTGGTCACAGAAAATACCTTTCAAAATACTTCGTTTTCATTAATCAAAAGTATATAAAACATCAAACTTTTAATATAATTTGAGAACCAAACCAAACATTCATTTTGCATTTACTTTGAAAAAATATTTGTTTTGCACCCAGTTATTAAGTTTTAACAACGATGTTTAATTAAAGCACAGCAACAAGAATACACGTAAGAGTTTGTTTTGAACTCGTTTGGCTGTTACAGAAAACCTTTTCTATTCTTTCAGTAGTATAATTAGTACCAATAAGTGCATATTTACAAGTTGCCACTGAGCAGTTTCGTAATAACTCTGATTTAAATATCAACAACTGAAAAGGTTCTCAGAAATCTAATTCCCTATTTTTTCTTTCTTTATTCTAAGATAGAATGTATTTATGAAATAATCTAGTAATTATTTCCTTTATTTAATAATCATCGAATATTTCCCCAGGCATATTGTATATAATATCGTTTGCGATTTTTGTTTTATCGAATAGTTTTCTAGCATAATAATATGTTTTGAGTGAAATTATTGCAAATAATTCTGTTAAACATCATTACATATAGAAAAAGAAATAAGTAGATTTTCAAATAGATTAAAATTATTTACTAATTCACAAAAATTATTTAATTTTCTTTTTCTTCTATTGTCGTGTATTTCATCGATATGGTAAAAGGAAAATTAATTTTCGTATATTGAAAGAAAATCAACGCTATTAGTAATTTAATTTTTTTAATAATATTGAAGTTAGTATATTAGCATTATACCAATATTAAATTAATATATACGAAAGGAAATGCAAGGCTTTAAAAAATAAATTAATAAAATGTAATCATATAAGTTTACGAATCCTTATTTCAGAATAGGAGAAAGCATTGCAAAAGATTCTACTTTCCAATAAATCTATGTAAAATCTCTAACAGATAATTTGTGTTTAATTTCTTTTTATAAATATTTATATTTATCTGTTTTTAAACTAATTTCAAATAATTATTTTTTAAAACACCAAGGAAATTCTTGGTGCATCTTTAAAATAGAGCATATTTTTATTTGATTGAGAAAATTAATAAATAATTTATAAAATTAATTAATTTTAATAATTTTAATAATAATTATACAAATTAAAATAATTTTAGGTATCTAATTTAAATTATCCAGACAAATTTTAGTTTTATTTGAGAGGTTTTATGAATAATCATTTCTAAAACAGCGAATGCTGTGATAGTATCAATAATTTGGCTCTCACTATAAAATCATAATAACTGGAAGACCAAGTTTCATTCGAGAGTGGCTTTATTTATTTATTAATTGTAAACTCATTTTTTTACAAAAATATTTAGATACGAATCATATACTGATTACATATGAATATTTTTCAATCTTACTTACAATTGAACTGGTCGTTTAAAAAAATCATGAATGCACTTAGTTTAATATGTTATTCGAAACAATCTGCTATATTGTCGCATTCAGTTTTCAGTTCATTATTTATATTTTTGAACTTATACGCATGATAAAATAGAGTCCAAGATGGCGCTCAATGACATTGTCAGCTTGAGAGCTGATAAAAAAAAGCTCTAATAGCTACTTATAAAAAATGTAATTGTGTGTGTGTGTGTAAAATCTTATTTTATCAAGAAAGACATCTATATCTATAAACTTATAAAGCAAAATATTATCTAACTATAAAATTTCGTCCAAATCCTTAGAGTCGTTTCCGAGATACAC
>JAPMOR010069416.1:0-19405 GCA_026543865.1 Argiope aurantia | reverse complement strand
TTGAAAATTAATTAAATTGAAATTAGAGTTAAAATATCATTACATATATATATATATATATATATATATATATATATATATATATATATATATATGTTTAGTGAACTCTTCCGTTGTCTAAGAATCTCAACCTTTTCTTTCCTTTTTTTTTTCTTTTTTTGCAAATGCAAACTCAATCCTCAATCTTTTTTTAGTCTTTGATTACTTTTATCATAATCGTGCAATTACTTACTCTCGACATCATGCAAAAAAGTCTTCTGAAATTCACCACATACGATCATCAATGGAATTAATTTTATTTGATATTTGTCAATTGGTTAATTTTTGAAATCTTAAAATATTATATTGCAACTAAATAAGCGAAATAATTCAAAATTTCAGAAATTCAGTACATTGGAAAATAAACGGAAAATTCGATATAAAAATATCATAATTAAAAAATATAAAATAATATATGCATATGAATATGCGTAATCGCATGCAAATATATGTACACATATTTAAAAATTTAGCTGTCTAGACTCCATTGTCTATAGGTATGAAATAAGTCAAATAAAAGAGCATGTAATAAAATTCCTTTAATGGAAAACCAAATTAAGTTATATGTAATGAAAATATTTTTCTTGTATAAAATTTATTTGAAAAAAAATCATTGAAATAGAAAAGTTTAATACTTGAGCATCATGATACATGAAAAACTATTTGTTCCGGAATGCATTATCATATTCAAAGTTGTCAATCCGTTAAAAATTGAATCAAAATCAATAAAAAAAACAATGTAAACTTATCTTTTTTGTAATGCTAAAATAGTAATACGAATGAGTATATAGGAGAAGCTTCTTTATTTTGAAACTGGTTGAAGTTAAAATGGCTCTACAATTAATTTTGCTGAACCGCACTTCGCCTTTGCAGCATTGCTAATATTTTTCTTACAATTATATAAATTAAAAGAAAGGGAAATAAAAACAATTATAATATAAAATGATATATTTCTAATAATATACAGCTTTTTTACATTGAGTATCATTGTTTCGAAAGTTGGAAATCCTGCATATATTACATAGCAAATGAATCATTATATTGAAAGGGAATTCATTTGACAATTTAAAATGGATTGAAAATTATTATTTCCGGCAAAATTGCGTTATGATTTATTTTTAAATTATTTTGATCTTCAAATGAATCTTTTTTCCTTATTTCTATATACTTATTTATTTATTTTTCTTTACTTGAATAAATAGAGAATATAATTTTTGTCGCAGTCTGAAATGCTATTCCCTTTCTTATTTTCTGTATAAAAGATGTTACCATAGAAAAAACTTTCAAAATTAAACAATTGTTTAATAATTTTTATTTTAACAATTACAAAATGTTGATTTATAGAAAAGTGTGATGAAAATTTCTTCTATCAGATTCTTTCAGATGCAAGATTTAAAAAAAAAATTATTCTTACACGAGAATTGAGTCATTCCTATTTTCTAATTTCGATGACACGTTTTTATTGCAATTAAAAAAAAACTTTTCCGGATGAATTTAATAACATTTTTGAATGAAAAATTTATTTGATTATATTCAGTACTAGCATTTTGTGAAATACAGGATAAGATTTATATTATTTTTTTCATTTGTCAATTATTTCAGATATTCCTTTTTATTTTATTCTAGCTGTTTTTGGTTACTACTGCACGTCGGGTTTACTGCGTGTGAAAATTATTGATAGAATAACATGCTTAGTTTGATATTAATTATTCTTTAATAAAATATTGTTAAATTCAAAATTTTGACGGGCATGTGACTTGCTCTTTTGTCCAGCATCTAATTAGAAAACTTTCATATATTCTGCTCATTACGGAATGCGCGTGCACAGTTTTCTGTTCCTCTCACCAGACTTAAATTCAAATCTTTAATCTGAAACGGAATATTGTTTAATTCAAACTAATAAGAAAAGATTAATTCTTGAATAGAAACAAGCTTATTTAAAGAATAATGAATGAATTATTCAGTATCGGAACATTTTGTGTAATATGAAATAATCATCGTAATTTTTCGATTAGAGAGTTTTCTGTTCCTCTCACCAAACTTCAATTCAAATCTTTAATCTGAAACGGAATATTGTTTAATTCAAACTAATAAAAAAAGATTAATTCTTGAATAGAAACAAGCTCATTTAAAGAACAATGAGTGAATTATTCAGTATCGGGACATTTTGTGTAATATGAAGTAATCATCGTAATTTTTCGATTAGAGAGTTATTTTTATATATTTATAAAAAAAGAAATTAGTTCAGCACAATAAGAAATAGAAACTTCAAACTTAAAGGATAATAATAAAAATTTAAACTTCATTACCTTATAGACGAATACATTCGAGTTTAAACACGTTTTTAAACAAATTCAGAAACTTTTATAAAAACTATTAAAAAATTATCAATGTGTACATGTGAAATTAAAACTTATTTGTAACTACCACAAAGATAAAGAAAAATCTAAAATATCTAGTCTCTTCTTTAAAAATTCAATGTACAGAAATAGACTAAATATAGACACCTTGTAAAATATATATAAATATAGTTTTAAAAATTTAATAAAACTAAAGAAAAACAATTGTTCTTCATGCATAACTGTATCAGAGATAAGATAACTTTTAAGATGGTGCTGAAATATTTTAGAAAATTGTTAAGGAAGAACACAAAAATTCCGCTCAGCATAAATTAATTGAAATTATTAAAACAATTTCAAAAAAATGTGTCTGAAATTTACATTTTTAAGTTCGAAATTATGTTTGCTTCCAAGCTCATAGCTCTATGTATAGAGGTGTACTATGTAAATCCTCAGTAAATTTTGTCAAACCAAAAAATATTTCTTTAGTATTAATTGAAATGCATGTGCCATTTTTCTCAAGGCTTTGAAATCAAATTTGTACAGTAATGAGCTGAAATATTGTTTGGGTTAAAACGGAAACCAGTATTAACGCCCAAAGTATCCGAAAATTCCTAGGTAATTAGAAAACTTAATTAAAAATAATAATTAGGACAATGGCGTTTGATCAATGCTGTAGATTAATTATATAACCCCTAAATTTTTATAGCTTAAATAACCTCTAAATTTTTATGACTTAAATAACCTCTCAATTTTTATCACTTAAATAACCTCTCAATTTTTATATCACAACGTTGTTATTTCTAAATGGCATTATGCAGGACTATATAATGATTCGGTAAGAAAGTTTTACTTCGTACCCATATCATAAGTTTTTCGAAATTAAATTTCTTAGATTTTTTTTAATATGGAGCTTGTGTCAGGTATTTTTAGAACTAAAAGCAGCTTAGTACAGTTGCTATTCTTTCTTTTATCCTTAAGCGTCTGTAAATCTTATCGATGCCTGCAATATTATAACTTGGATATAATTATGCAAAATTAAAGGATCTTACATTGAGATTTTTTTTATCTCATTGCAAATATTAAAAGGCATTTTGTTTTCATGCCTTATAGTTTCTGTTTTATACCATTTTACTATCTTTTCATGATTTCTTGGATCCTGAATTTTTCTAATAATGTAATCCAGCATTTATAAAAATTGTATAAGCAATTTGATCTGTTGTACTACTTTTATGTTTTTACATTTACTATTTTCCTCATGATAAAGAATCAACTTAAAAATTATTACTTCAGTTTATTTTTTATTATAATTGAAGTATGCACTTAGCAAAAAAAAAAAATGATTTAAATTGGACTACATATCTGTAATATTTAAATATCATTATATCTGTAGTGTTAATTATTGATGTATTTAATTAAAAGCTATTTAGTATCCCAATAACTGCAAAATATTAATAGTACAGTATACACAATGAATTTTCTATATAATTTTTCTTTGATTCATGTTAATATTGAAAGGGGTTTTTTCAAGCGCAAAAAACACATTGTTCATTTAACAGAAATATTATCTTTTTAAACTATGTTAAAAGATTCGGTTGAGAATTCTTTTTTACGGGAAATTCTAAAATGTTTTACCAGGAAGTTTTGTTTTAGTTTTCCTTTGAAAACCTAATATTGTAAATTGAAACTTATATATGTACATTGAAGTAATTGAATCTTTTATGTGTACATACTCATAATAAAAAGAAGTATTTTGTTAAATATTATAACGGCATTTCTTCAGGCGATAAAGTTTCAATAAAAATAGATTGATGAATACATATTTACATTATTTTCAAAATATAAAGCAGTATATCTCATACTATAAAATAAGAATTTCAACATATATTGCCTTCATATTTTCTTCCCAAATTTAATAATTTGCTGTGTTTGTCATTAGACATTTTAGACTATTGTTGTTGAATAAAAAGCATGTCTCGACTATAATGAGTTCATTTTAACTTCCCCTTGTCAGAAGGGAACGAAAATATTTTGACGGAGATTCGTCTTAATCTTTTGAGATGCTTAAAGAAAATATTTAGATATTTCTACTTAGCCACATTTTCTGAAGATGAACTGTGATATAAATTATAAGAATAAAAAAGTTATCCGAATCTTTTTCTTTATGACTTTATCAGTTTCTTTAATAGTCGAAGATCGCGTTAAGAAACACAAATTCGTTGATAAATTCTTTCCTCTTTCCTTTTTAATAAAAATTATCTTGTTTGTAATAAAAATGTATCTTGTTGTCATAAGTATTATATGAAATAATAGTATATCATTATCATGATTCGCTTTGGAGATAATTATAAAGCAATATGTTGAGTTTAAGCTTCAATAAATAATATATTTATATTAAATAAACTTTCTAAACTTATGTTTAAATTGACAAATGTAAAAAATAATGCAAATTCAATATAATGTTTTCCAAAATTCAGATTTTTTATTATGAATTATATTTTAAAGGGCAGTAAAGCAAAAAAAGTTAATATTTTGTATTCATTTTATTATGATGAATATATTAATTTCATTATATATCTCTGAAAAGACTTATTTTAGTAAATAAAAAGGGTTCATTTTATTTGAAATAAGTTCTCCTTTTAAAAGATTCTCAGGTTATTTACAAATGATATATGCTTTTGCATTAAAATAAAGTTTTAAAAAATGATTAAAATTAAAAAAATTTCATTGCAAAGTTATTGCTTTCTCTTCCCCCAAAAACAATATAAAAAAATATAAACTATGCAATAAAAAACACACTGGAAAGAACTAAATCATTTTATTATAAAAATAAAATATCATTTAAAATAAAATTGTAATAAACAATTTAATATGCATAAAATAAAAGTTATTTTAGGGTAAAATTTGCAAAAAATTACTTTCCTCTAAAATACATAAAGGTTCTCTTGAATCAAATTCTTCTTCTAAACTATATCTCAAAAGAAACATTATAAGGGGCTTAAATTACTGAGGCCATTTAATTTCCATATACAATAATATTATATAAAAATGTATTTGTATGGTACGCACTTAGTTGAAAATATTTGAGAACCATTATGCTGAAAGCTCATTCTGGGCAAATACTGCAACAAGGCAGGCCCTTCGAAATAGTCAAGTAATGGTCCAGACAAAAATAGTCATATTTTTAGCAAACATTAGAACATCTTTGAAAAAAAGTGTCACAAAACTATTTTCCAAGCCGAAATTCACACATTCATGCACTTGATACATATTTTGTATCGTTTCTTCGCTTCATGAGATTATTTCTTGTTTAGTTCCATAAAAAGCTAAGAATATTTTTCTATAATTTCAGATTCAATTTTATAAGATACGGATAAATAGGCAATTGACATTTAAAATTTAATTATTTGTTGTCATTAAATTTTAATTATGTATTATTATTATTTAAGTTTAATTATTAGTTATTTAGATTTTAGATAATATGCGTGTCTATGTTTGTCCTGTATCTATAAAGTCGCTTGAATTGATTTAATTAGAAATCTCATCTAAAATAATTTAATATCATAAAAAGAATTTCTAATTTTTTTTCCAAGAGTAGATTTTTAATATTTTAGGCTTAATTCACTGAAAAAAAAACCAAAATTTTTTTAACTAATTCTTATTTAATTAAACTATTAATTAATTTAAATATAATTCTTATTTTTTAATTTCCGATAAGTGTCGTGTTATTCATTTCTCTTGTTTAAATAAAAGAAAATAGTGCTGAGAGAAAATAATTTATTGCTTTCTTTACGTTAAATTAAAACTTATGAACAGAATAATAAGACAAACAAACCTAATCATTTGAAAAGAGATAAAAATATAAGACTCACTAAGATAAGCATCATTAATGAATGGACCTTTTTATTTAATTAATCATACAGAACGATACAAATTTTAATAAATCAGCTACTTTATCAAAAATTTTATTATTTCTAATTACTTTTATTATCCATTTACAAAAGTAATTGAATCATTATATTGTTAAATAATTCTGAATTAACCCATTTTGATAAATATAAAATATAAGTGTTTTCAACCAAATTTCTTAATAATTCCTTTCTTAATAATTCGTAATTGTATAAACGTAAATTTTAAAAGACAATCATTATATATCTTTATCATTTTAATTAATTTCTTCTCAGATGAATTATTTATGTCTGTATTTAATTTAAATATGTAGATTTATGTAAATTGAATAGTTGTTACATATTTTACAATCCAAAATTAATTAATCGTGTGTTATTTTAAATGTAAGAGATAAAAGATTTAGACAATATGCAAAAACTGATTGAATATATAAGTTCTATAAGCCAATGATATAAATTTATCTCGTTATAATTTATTTAATTTAATTGAAATATATGAAGTATTGCATATGATTATCCACAAATTGTTTTATAGCTAAAGTGTTTATATCTTATGTAAAGGGATTATTTACGGAAGTATTCAGCGGCAGACAAAGGTTTTAAATTAAAAGCTGAACCGATTGCAATATTTTTATATTTATACCTGAACATGGACTTTATTTATTTTTTTCAGTGAATTGAAACTCGCTTTTCATGATGCATATCATATGAAAGCAAGAAACCAATAATAATTTTTAAAAAATAGCACACAGATTTTTTAACGAAAAATTAAATTAAAAAAATATTTTATTCATTAAAATTTTAATACTTATTTATTATGATATTTATTAATTTCTTTCAGTCAGAGGTAATCCTGCAATAAAGTTTTAAAATGGCAATTTGCCAACCGCAAATTGAAGTTTAATGTATAGAATTATATTTTCATCGCATTTCATGACGCTGATGCTTTCGAAAAGCTATTTTATCCAAATGTTGAATTGGTAAATAAAAAAATGAACACCATTGAATACATCTTCAATTGAAATATATAAACATTTCAATAGAATGTAGACCACTTTCAACACCAAGGGAATTAACAGCTTAACTACTTCGTTACCTCCTCCGGCAGCACTATTTCCTGATCCTACATTAAACGAATTAAACTTAAAAAGAGCCAATTTCCAGCTGTAAACAATAAATATATATTAATACAAAGAAGATACGACGCAAAAAGTACATGTACAATGGTACGGAATAAAATAAAAAAATCATCATTGCAGCAACCAGAAAATGTAAAAAAACTGATACTATATTATTTTTGTTTCTTTATTTTTCAAACTGCGAATTTTTCGTTTGACATTTTTATCTTAAATTTTTAACCAAATCCGCTTTAATTCTTTATAAATGCATGAATTGCGGAAATATTATTCACTTACATTTTTAAGAAAAGATTGAAAACAATATTTTCAGAATAAACTATGCGAATTATTCTTCTACACATTTGTCCTCCTTATAAAGCAAAAAAGATAGAAACATATAGGATTTGCATTATATTTTTTATTGGTTACATTATAAACTAAGATTATTTCTAATATATTTTTGAAAATAATTATATAAATATTGAAAAATATTTTTATCAAATATAATTAGAGAAAAACAGCATTTCTCCTGAACTCTATCATTGATCTTAAAAGACATATCCATATTGTATCATCTATAATGCATTAATTACTAAAAAAAATTGATTCCCACATAATTTATTTTTTTCAAAATCTATCATACTGAACATAAATATAAAGAATTCTTTATCCTTCAATAATTACCTTTAAATTTTGATAAATATATCATTAATCTAGTCAAATACGCCCTCTTTTACTGTAAGTAATTAATGTCTTATATTCTAAATGATATTTAAAATAAGAAGTATTGGAAAATAACGCTATTCCAAATTATGGCGAAATAGAATTATTATTATTATTAATATTATTATTATTATTTCAGAAACTGCTTGATGATTGCCTTCATAATTGCACTATACGATCTAATAAGCATTCTGAGATAATTATTAGTTGAATTAATTGGTTTGATTTTTTTCCTCACTTATAGTTTTTTTTTCCTAGCTATTATTTCATCATCAAAAATCAACTTTACATTTTAAATCGGAATATGTTGCTAATCCCTTGAAAAATTTAAAAGGAGATTTGAGTCTCTAGTTTAAAACATTGAAGCATGATATTGTCTCATGCTTCATTATTTTATTTCTATTTGACTTTTAAAATTGGCTTTTAATTATGTAGTCGTAATAGCACGTACACAAAAATTGAATTTAATATCGCTGCACTGCCCTTATATATAAACGCAGTTTATAAATAGTTATTTATAATATAGTTTGAATTAATATCTATGTCGGTGTTAGTCTTCAATAACAAATCCAAAATCATACATAGGAGCCAACTTATTTACCTTGGCATTAATTTCAAATCAACTCATTTCACATTGAGATTTCATTTTTCATATAGACGTTTGTTAAAGATTTCGATGATGGTAAAATTCAGTATGCCAATTACATGACAATATCCGTCATATTGGGTTCACTGATCAATAAATAAGGAAAGATTTAAAAAAAATTGATGAATGTATTTCTTTTATTTATTTTATATTATCAACATAAGTGGATTTACTCAAATGTTACAACGGCACCCTGCAATTCTCTTAAATTCAGGACTTCAAAATCGAAATTTCAAGAGGCAACATATTGTTAATAAAGAAAAACGACAAACTTTTTCTGTTTTTCTTTTAAACATAAAAATATAAATTTCAAAAAATCATTTCTATTTTCTTCGACAGATGTTAGGAAGTGAAGCAATAATTGATAAACTTGACTCAAACTTATTATTGAAAACTGTATCTTTTTTGTCATTTCTGTAAAACATTTCCAAAACTGTTTGTATGCAATTCTAAAAATGTTAACAACCAATTGAAAACAACTATTTCTATAGAATCTTCACCTAAGTTAGACACAACTTTGCTTCTATTATTTATTATTTTAAAAAAGTTTTAGTAAACAACGTGACAACAAAGATAATTTCACATTTCTGTGGAATAACAAATACAATTCTGCGATGTCTGAAATTCAACTTGAATAAAAAGTAGCAAAATAATTCTTGCGAATAAATATGCAAATCGCTTTATTCCTAAGGCTCTAACAAGCTTTGCATATTTCACATCATGTTTTATTCTTCTGAATCAGATTTCCAGTTGTGTGAATGTAGCGAAAAATTAGAATACAAATAAATATTTCTGGTAAACAAACGTGACATAAATGAATTATTAGTAGTCTGCGAAACGTTTTCGTGACATAACAAATAATTCATGTCTTTGAGAGTGTATACAGCAATTGGTTTGAGAGAAATATTTATTTCACCAATATTTTTATCAATTTAAAAACAAAATTGATTACGGAAGAAATTTAAATCATTTTTCTTTGCAGATCTATTTCATGTAACCCTTGTTGAACTTGTAATACTTTTTATTCTTATAATGCTTATGTTCTTAGATATAATACTTTTTTATACTTAGAATGCTTTTATTCTTACATACTTATAATACTTCTTATACTTAGAATAATTTATTTGTGTTGCTTCAGTATTTTGCCTCTATTGATAAAGACTTTTTTCTTCATATATTTATATTAAAACATATATTGTTTACGTTTCTGATATTTATTACATTTTGTTTGAATTGTAAATAATGCAAATTACGTAAGTTTTATATAACTTCCCGTTTAAAGAAACTCAAGGGCTATTTTGGGAGGGCCCTCATACTTTTGAACAGCTGTCAGATAACGAGGATGACACCTGAGCTGGAACTTTCTCTCCAAACTTCCCTGCCACACAAGCCGGTACAAGTTAGGTAAGATTATAGTCCCTAATTTCAAAAGTTTGTTGATCAACAGAAAATTCTTGAATATGCGTAATAGATACATATTTCAAGAAATACTATTTTTAATTTTGATTGCAAATATTACAGGTGTTTGATATGCGTTTATTTCCTTATTCAGTCTATAACAATTCTGACATTTAATTATTATCAATTTTTCATTAACATGTTTTTAACGATGTTGGTTGATCTTTGATATGGACTTTCTCATCAGAGATAGCCTCTGGATAAATAGCATCTCACTATTAGCATGTAGTCACATGTCTCTCAATTCAAAAATTTCGAAGTCTACTTCCTTAACCACTGTGAAGTCCGAAATAAAATATTTTGACCCCTCAAAAGCAATGATTTTTTTTCCAAGATCTATATACGATTTGAAGCCAATAGTCTTCCTAATTTTAAAATTTATTATAATAAGTATTCTTATCAGCATTAGAAGCAACATGTCACAAAAGAGAAGACTGGTGCTATATATAATGTAAAAAAAGAAATTTGCAACTAAAATAGAGACATTTGCATTCAGAATTTGTATATATTACTTCTTGAAATTTACATCTTTCAAATAATTCAGTCTTCAGAATATTTTTTTATTTCAATTGCTTTCGTATTTTACTATTCAATTTATCATTCATTTTTGTAAATATTACTAAATTTTGAAACAAATTCTTCTCATACTCACTACGAAGTGCTCCCTCCTGTAAGAAGGAAATCAATATGTAATTAAATTAATCAATTTGCTGACAGTTAATTTTTTTGAAAATATTAAAATATAATAATGTTATTAACAGCACACAAGTTATAGATTAATCGGTAAATTCTTTTTAAAAATATTTAACTTTTGCTCCTAAATTTATAAAAGACCTTAAAAACATTGCTTATTTTAAGTATTGAAGATTCGTATTTCTGAATCTATCTCTAATTCTTTTTAATATCTGATGATTTTTCCCTTTTCTTTTCTATTAATAAGATATCTCAATACCATATAAATAAATGAGGATTAATTTCATCGCTGACACCAAATTAGAACTAATGTTCGACAGAGAAACAATAGTTAATGCATGTGGTATGCAGAGAAATAAGAAGTTATTATTTCACTGGGAATAAAAATATCAACAATGAATGCATTAGTTAATTAAATACTTTAGAAAAATGATACAGCTGTTCCTAAACACAGCTGCTCTAGAAAGTTTGTCGCATTGTGCAATTATATTAACTATTTTTCAACTTCAACACCATTAGTTACTTAGAATCGATATGGGATTTCAAAATCGATGCACTTTTAAAAATATATAAAGGAAAGGCAATAAAGTCTTTTATCACTTTTACTGTGCTTCAATATTAACTTTTGATTCTTCAGTTATTTGCCGAGATCTTTTTAACAACAATAAATGACATTATTCTTTTGTAATTTTTTTAGAAAATTTTTGATATCTATGTTTACTGTAAGTATGCGAAATATCATCATTGTTATAAAACGTGAAAATGAGTCATATATCTTGTAGGTGAATTTAAAAAAAACCCACTAAGTTACTCCTGTGTGGCAGATTTAGCATTACCCAAGATGCTCTAGAAGGAGGCTTGCTCAGATTTGCTATTCGAGGGCAATGCTTGAAGCTGGGGAAGTCATTGACCCTACATCTTTTTCAAAATCTATTATAGCTATCTACAACTTATTTCTTTATGATAAAATGACTGCACAAAGAAACAATATTACAAATTGTAACAATAGTCTGACTTTATTTTTTTTTTTTACAGAGCTTATTATTTTGAAAATAATAATGCGCTTACCCATATTGAAAGATCATACACAAATTTTTTTGAATTTCTAAATCGTAAATTGAATCTTTTCATTTTGAAATATCAATGTAATAAATTGAAAATATTACTTTTGATCTTATGTATGCTAAAAAGGAAAAATTTCGAAATTCCTGAAAATTTTAATAAATTCGTTGATTTTTTAAATATTCTATTTTATAATAAATAATTGAAAAAGTATTTTTCATGTTATATTTTTTTGTAAATAGTTGCGATAATTATCTTCTCAAAATATTACTTCAATTAAAATGTGTCAGAAAATTAAATTTAACATTCTTTTCAAAATTCAAATTTAATTTAATATATTATACATAACGTTATTTTATGTCTAATAATCCTTCAAAGTGTTAATAAAACTCTTAAGCCAAACATTTTCATAATAATATTGAAATACTAAAAAAATAAAACTTTTAAAATTTATTTTTGAATTTAAATTCCACCAGCATTTATTATTTTTAATTCGTAACTATTAATTCATTTAGAATTTTTTTTCTCCCAAAAATGACAAATAAAGAGTCAACTAAATCTGAAAAATGTCCGATTTATTTATATTATCTTGTGGAATGCTCTTGAAACTTTTCTCTATGTGATAACCAAAGATGCATTGTCATCACGTCTTTTTCTTTTTGGTATTCAAAACAATTTTTGTCGGCATTATTAGGAGCATTTTATGTTGAATTTTATAATATAATTTATAAATGGCACTTTGTAAATGATATAGTATTTTATAAAATTCAGACAGTAGATACTTCGATCAAGGGAGAATGCATCATGTATTTTACTTTTTAAAAAATCTGCTCCTAAAAACATATATATACGCATCGCACTTTTCGGTTCCACGTCAAGGCTGGAATACTAAAGTTCGAGTCAAGTAAGTAATGAAAGTGGGAGAGAGGAAAATCGAGAAGATTATTTCCCGAATCCAAAGTAAGATCGCATTTGTGAGGCCCATTGCGTCGCACTTTTACTGCTCTTAGTAGCAAATAGAACGCCGTAAAAAAGGTGCTTCTTCTACGGTTATCTCTCGGCGAAAACATGCACGCTATCTAAGCTAGATTTAGTTTTTTTTCTATGCTATTTTGAACGTGACAGTCAATAAAAAATGAATAGCATCTCCTCAGTTATTTAAGGTCTACAGGTTTCTATACCGCATATTATAAAATTCAAAAGGAGTTGGAAACACTTTGATTTGACAGTATTGCTCGAAAGCGATTGAAAGAGATGCCGATTCTCTCATTGGAATTGTGTGAAGTCAATCACTTGAAAGTAGATGGATGGATCTTTTTGAATGAGTGATACTGTATGTTATTGCAAGGTTGTAAAGAAAACGGAATTTTACTTCTTCGATTATATTAAAGAAGCGCTTTGTTGCTCTGGATGTTTCTACTTTCTGTACACACACACAAGCACACACACACACATTGCTGAATTCGACCGACAAATTCAGAGGGGTGATAGTAGATATCAGGAGGATAAAGGATCACCATACAACATGGGATCCCAAACGACGTTTAATTGATGAATAGAGAGTCGGAGAACTGTAGGGAACTGTAAAAAATTAATTAAAAAAATAATAAATGGTGTTTCAACTACGTTTTTTTAAAGAGAAAGCATGTTCTTAAAAGTTTCTTTTCATGCTGTCAACATGCAGATTTGATGATCTAGAGGGTCTTAAATTACTAAAAATAAAAAAGTAGTTTAGAATAAGTAATATTATAACTTGAAGAAAAATAATAGCTTGAAAATATAAGGACTTTTATAGTCTATAATTTGATATAAGTGTGCAGTGTGAGAACTGGGGAGTTTTAATGCAAGAAAAGATGAAAGAAAATCTAAAATGGAAACCAGTAAACATCGCTGCAACATCAGTACAGAGAGCGTTATCAAATTCGAAAGACAAATTCAGAGCAAGGATAATAGGCATTAAGTGTGTGTGTGTGTACATCGCATTCTGCCCAATTTAAGGTAAAGTATTTAATTATTTATAATTTGCATTAAATAAAATATTGATGCACATTTTTGTTGGCAAAAATGTTACTTATATGAAATATAATAAGTGCACAGTGCTCTTAATATATGTAATTGGTGGAGTAAAAAAATATCTCAAAGACAGAATTGTGAAACTACTCATAATTCGCATTCAACGCAGTTCAATTATATTTAAACACGTTTTAGTTGAGAAGATGTTATCTATTAGAGAGAAAAAAATTTCTGTTCTTTATTAAAAAATTCCCTCTTTTGCTACAAAAAAAAACGAAACTTGCCATGAATTAATTACCAGTAATTTTAAAACACCTGATTCAATGCACAAATTTTTCCATCCCGGTATCATTTTACATTTTATCAAAAACATCTACTGAATAAAAAAGTTATTTTCGAGTAAGAGGAAAAGCCTAACCAACATTCACAATAAAATATTTCTTTCGTTATTATATCGAATATTGCAATCAGTGCAATATAATAACTTGCTTTGTGAGTCATTTTCAGGGAATTAGTGAAAAGTGCCAGTTTATGAGTGAAGTTAATTACGTATCATCAAAATGTCTATTAACCAAAATATAAGTAAATTATTTTTATTAATTACTGACATGCCGTTACTACACAACTGCCTGAAAAAAAGAAAATATGCCTCTTTTCAAATCATTTGAACAAATGTTTCCTATATAATCCAAAATAGTCACAGAATTGCATGCCAAATTTCATTTAATTAAGTTCTTCAATTTTTTCCTTATTAAATTTACATGTATCAGAAATCGCAGGCCAATAAACAGTCAATTTTTTGGTATATTTGATTCAAAATTTGATATAGATATACATTGAGATGCTAAATTTGTTCATCGAATTTCATTTACATCCATTATTATATTTTTGAATAACCGTGTTTAAATGCATGCCAAATTCTAGATGGGCAAACGAGCAACACCTTAAAGAATTTACTTTCAAATTTTATAAGCATTTACATTATAAAAACTAAATCTGTGAACGAATATTTTTTGCTTATCTAAATTTTTACATTTTGTAACTACTCCGACTGTTTGCAATCTGATATCCCCCAAAATAAACTATCTGAATGCTTTTCGTTCTAAATTTGATAGAAATCAATAAATTTAGTGAAAAGACAATATAACCAATTTCCTCCCTGTAATTACATTATCGTATTCCTAAACAGAAAGACTAAATTCTAAAAATATGTTTTTCGAACTTAATGTTTGAAATAAGTCGAATTGTTTGACAATTACAATACTTAAGCTTTCTATATTTTGTATTGGTAAAAGTAAAATGCATGTTGTAAAAAATTCCGATTACATGTTTGTTACTTAATAAACTATTTTTGTGAAATATATTTTAAGTAAAATATTTTCTTATATATACGTGTATAATTTATTTCATTTTTACTAATTCTTATATTATTTTACATTTATAAATTTTTAGTCAACTGAGTTTTTAGTTTTTCAGGAATTTCGAGATATTATATCTATACTTATAAATAAAGATCAATGTGCGTGTGTGTGTGTGTGTGTTGCGCTCTACAGGCCAGGCCATTTGACCTACAGCTACCAAATTTGGTACATTTATAGCTTAGAGGTCGGGAATGTGCACCTGGGGCCCCTTTTTTGAATTTTTAAATTTAATTTTAATTATTAATTAAAAACTAACTTTCTAACCAAAGAATCTTCCATTTTCCCCACCGCCAAATGAGTAAGGCTTCAGTTGTTGTTGTTTTTTGTTTTGTTTTTTTCCAACAGTAATGAGGCTAGGGTTAACATTTTTCGGCCGATTATTTCAAACGATTCATTTTATTTTCTTAGTGTTTGATGCATTTAAAATTAAAGATTGTTAATTAATCGATCTGGTCATGATGAATCTGAGAAAATTTTGTTGACAAATTCTTGAGATATTACATAAATTAACAAAGATATTCTTTAGTGCCCATAAAGTTTAAGCGCTTAGTGACTCTATTATCAGTAATCATATTTTAAAATATTCTTTGTTTCAGTAAAAAAATATTATTATATTAATTAAAGATTAATTCTTTCCACTTTAATTTAAAGCATAAATTCTACGGGAGCTAACAGAAAATTAGAGTGATACATATTACGTTATGACTGAAGGCCTTTATAATATTATGAGTGAATTATATGACTATCAAAATTTGAAGTTTTAAAATATTTTGATAAAGAATCTATTAAAGTAGGAATTATGTAAAATATTTCATTATTAAAATTTAAACGAACATTAAGATTAGCGAACCAGCTGGTCGCCAAAGGCGGCTAGTATAAAATAAAACAAACATTTGTCAAAATATTTCTTTAATTTTACACACAAAGAAAATAAAGGATGTATTCTTTTATTATTATGTTATTCTTTTAAATATTGCACAATTTGGAATTTAATTTATTCAAGACCATACGTCACCTTTATTTAGTAGTTTCTTTCCAAAAATTCTAAAATTGCTTAGCTTCCTATTATTATGTCAATAGGAATGCTTAATTAAAATATAACATGGTCGTAAAATAAATTTTTCTGTTTGAAATGATACATACATGTCTAAACTAAATACATTTAGTAGTAAAAGGCATCTAAAGGTAAGATTTGATTGTCGCTAAAACTTTAAAAAAATGTTTATGATGAAGCATAAAATAAAGAAAGAATAAAGGGTAATTATAATTAAAGCAAAGAAAATGGAATAAAATAAGTTTCATAAATGTCTGATCAATAAAAAATGATCTTATAGATATGGATGAAGAACAGTAAGTACAGTAAGAATCAGAATTCATCTTCTTATATCTACTATAATCTGAGTATGAAATTTGGTTTCTTTAGATTCATTAGTTTTAGCGGCAGATACTTTGAAACAGGGAAAGCTATTTTATACGCCCCATATAGGATTTTTCGAAGGCTGGTAATGAATTTGTCATTTATAATTGAAGTCAGTCTTAAAAAGGTGCTCTGTTTTTCTTCCATTTTCATTATTTAGACCGGCAAATGTAGATATATGTTACGTTTACGGATATTTCCGAAATGACTCTAATTTAAATCCCTGTAATGGAGAAAGATTACGAAAATTGAATTTTGCAAGATGCCTTTTTCTAATGATAAGCAAATGGATTCGAACATAATCCGCTAATTATTTATTTTTGTGCACTTTTGCTAATAATTAAAAGGTTTCTTTTCCATAACATTGGTCCATTTCATTTCAAAGAAATGTTTTGTTATAAAAGATGATGAAGAAGAATTTCAATATCATAATGAAAAAAAATTGATGAAGAATTCAAGAAATTGAGGAAAGTTTAAATTGATTTTCAAATGTAACTAAAGGAATTCACATAATTATTTTATAAAATATTTCTTAAAATATCTATAAATTTGAAATAAAAAATATTAAAGTTATATAAAATTCCTAAGATTCCTAACTAAAATGTAACTAATTTTCCTAATTTTAGTAAATTAATTCAATCAATTTAAAGTAATGTTGTTTATTTGATTAAAATAATTTTAAAATTACGTCACTAAATAAATCATCAAAATTTTTTGGAAAGTTATATTGCGTTTTAAGAAAACATTTATTCAATAAATGCATATTATTGTTCCGTATTTGCGGGGAAACTATCTAGCTTTGTCTATCAACATTGAAATAATATATTTAAATCCATGTCATCACATTTTTTTTTATTCTCTCAAAACTAAAGTAAAACTTTAGGAACAAATAATTTATAGAAAACTTATTTTAAAACCCTAGTGATCCGAGCTGTCTTATATTTTACGCAAAAGGATGTATGGGTTTTAATACAAATCCATAATTGCTTTTGTAATCCTACTCGATAATTATAAAATAAATGAAAAATAATTTATAAATAAAAAAAATTTTAAAGTCTCACCAATATACAAATTTCGGAATATCCATACATTAAAAATTTCTTTGGATTTTCAGTATGATAATATTTGGATACAAATATATAACACCATAACGATTGGTAGAAAAATAATTCGAAATTCTCCACATGGCAAATATTTTCAGAAATGCGAAAGCCATTTGTGAAAATATGTCTCATTTTACATTTTGGATGATAAGTGCGAATCAAGGAAGTATTTTTCAAAATTTAATTATATTTTCTTTTAAAAATTCATCAAGATTGCTCAGTTACTTCTTGCATATTAATAATAATACATATTATAATCATTCATCATCATTTTTATAATTCGAAAAATCTTTTCAATCATATCATTAAAATTTACTTCCCTAATTATAATACAATTAATTTCCGCAATTTAGGCAATTTATTTTCCCTAATAATTTTATAACTATTTTAAATACATTATTTTATAAGGACATTTGTCTCCTTTGGTGATCAGCAGGTTCCACTGTAAAAATAATTATAATTAATTTCATGTCTATGATATTGTCAAACAATCTAATGTTAAAGTCATATTATTTCATTTATCGTATGTTCTTTCATTGAAACTTCCTCACGAATTGAAATTTTATGCTCCTTAAATTGACCCATAAATCCAAATTATATCCATTTAAAAAGTTCTCAATTCGATAAAAATGCTAATTTTTACTAAATTGATAATTCGGATTTATTCCAAACAAAGGAAGGAAATATCCTTTTATCCTTCCTGCAAAAAGGATTAATTGTATTTTTGTTAATTGACGACTGCTTACATAAGAAGTGTGCGAAAATCATTAAATAAAAATATAAAAATTTATGAATTCATAATTTTAAAAATTCTCCTTGTAATTAAGCACTTTAAGCATAGTAACTTCAGAGCAATGAAGTGAACTCCAATAAAACAGAAGTCCAATCTACCCTCATAAAAAAAAGAAAAAAAAAGGTAAAAGGGACATCACCGGGGGTGCTTTAAAATTATTCTCTTCTTCTGGAACATCATTTACAGTGAATTTTCCTGGAATATATTCCTACACATCATTTATTTTATGTCAGTCACAATAAAGGTGAGTTACTTAAAGAGCCGATCGAACGATCTCGTTACAGAAATGATCTTTTTGGAAAGTTTTAAACTCCAACGCTTGGAAATCAAAATGAGCATTTTATGACGTGGAATATCCTCTTGAAATTTTGAATTCTATTAAGCTCCGATTTATAGGCAGTGGGCAATATTTCTTCAGTAACAGCGACTGCAAATGCTCAATTCTCATACATACTTAAGTTTGGAGGTGGTTGTTTGATGTTAATGGATATGGTTATGTCCTGTTTGGAGAAAGCGTGAGTTCTGAATTTCACCATGTCATTGTGGATTCATATTTACCCGTTTTCTTCCAAAGCTTGTATACCATTTCGGGAACAGCATTTTCTTAGAAATAGAAGATTGAGATATGAATTTAATCATAGTAGTGTTTGTAAATCTCAATTTTTCAAAATA
>JAPMOR010069413.1:0-10204 GCA_026543865.1 Argiope aurantia | reverse complement strand
GTGACGTCTCCATCAATGTGGAGAAAATTACATTACTTTTACCATCTCCAACAGTTCATATTTCTTTATATATTACCCTTTTTATGACATCTCATTAGATTGATTTAAAACTAAGATAAAGATAAAAAAAGATATATTCTAAAGATATAAACAAAATATGTGTGGCAAATTATGGATCATCAAATACTGAATTGTAAGAAACTAGGAAAGAGAAAAGCAAGTATCAAGGATAATTGCAGCTTTGACCTTGGATAAATGATTGACAATAATTGGTATCGCTGTTTAAAATATTAAAAAGTTCAAGAACATTTCTAGAAAATATTTATTTTCTTGGCTACTGTATTCCTGAACATCTATAGAGAATATATCCTGAAATTCTGTATTCTTCTTATGCATTTATAGAAAATAATATTTATTATCAATGTTTCTCATCGAAGATCGATATCGTAAATTAAAAGGAACGGTAACAATAAGGGATTGTAAATTTCCCTTGTAAAATGTAAAAAAGTCCATGGTACAGTGAAATACTTGCACAACGAGTTGAAAGCAAGAAAATTATTTCGGATCATTTTTTGTTTTGATAATTCAATTTACATTAATTATATGGTAAAACTACCAGTGTATATTTTCAAATGATTTGGAAATTTGATTTAAAAATAATATAAAATTTATGAGCTCAATAGAGAAATGTATTTTTCTTTTGTGAACCAGCAAATTTAATTATTTTCCGATCGCAATCACGGGCGGAGTGAAAAGACGTTTCGCCGTTATTTTATAACGTCTATAGATTTATTCTCAATCTGATGGTTTCGACAGTCGCAGTTATTTTATTCAAAATGGGAAATATTTTAAAACTAAACGTAGAATGTGTAGAAATTAAACAAATTTTATCTGTATTACATCCAATCAATGTCGTAGTCAATCATGTTTTTCCTTTCAAATGTTTGGTTTCTAAAATCTCTTGATTTTAATTATACTGTCTTTTTCAATTTTTCTTCTTTTGCCATTTATTCAGCACCTTGGAATCTTACTAACGTGGTTGTTTTGATAATGATGAATTTCAAAGGAAACTAATCTTTTCTAAGTTTTCTATATACTGATATCGATGAATTATCATTTAGCATGTTTACATCACTACATGATCGTTCGTAAATGGTTTTATTTAGCTGTTGCCTGCTTTTATTTACTTGTTATTATTCTATTTGCTGTTAATTGCATTTCAAAAAGTATAATCTTGAGCTCAAAAGTAGTTTTTCTTCTATTTTACCTTTAGTCGAGGAAGTAATTTAATTGGAAGTATACTGTTTAAAATTGTTTACTGTTCTTAAATATGTCGCTTAAAAAAAGGGGAAATCTCTTTACAGAATAAATATCTATATCTAAAACGTTAATGTATATGGCATAAAAATTCCTTTTATTACTTATTGTCCCCTGGCAATAATTAAACATAAACAAATGACTTGCCATTCTGCAGCCAAATCTCAAATAGTTATGAAAGTTGAACGCCGGGCAAATGAATGGACCTTCAAAATGTTAGGAGAAATAATTTGGACAATGTCCGCCGTATCCTCAAAAAGTTCCATTTCATTAAAAGAAAGAAAATACAACCGAAATTAAATACGTGTCAAACAGAAAGATTGGTCGAGCGCGAAAACAGGCGTAACTATCGGCAAATGGCTAATAGCTATGATTTAAGGAAGATATGGTGATCGATTTTCATAAGATAATTTTTGTGAGATAGTTCTTAACTCACATAAATTTTTCTTTATCCATTTTTTTCCGCCCATGTTTTCTTTATTTTGACACTTTAAATTTAATACTCAAACTATTACGAGACAATATGTTATCACCCAATGAAATATTCAGTTGCGCCCTATTGTTAGTATTGAAATTTTTTAAAAAATTCTTTATTTGGACCATAACTTTGAAGTAGAATTTTCGCTTCAGTTTTTATTTAAAATATACATCCCAAATTGCTACACATGCAAATTGAATAGACTGATAAAATTAAGATTTTTTTCAGTCTGTCGACATAACATTTTTTTAAAATGTATTTTTAAAAATTTAATTGCCAAAAGGTCAATCTGAGCAAACAAGATGGTTGTCAAAGGCATTTATTCTTACCAAGGTAAGATTGCGCATTAAGAGGAAGGATCAAAATCCAATAATTCTAAAGGAACTTTTTACTTTTCTCATAGCAGCAAGAATTTTATTTCAACGCATGAGGAATTCATATTTTATGCAAATTACGGCTAATTAAACTTGAGGCAGTAACCTTGTGATACTGAAAGTTTATCTTAAAAGTAATGACTTCTTTCAGATCTTCCCAAAATGAATACCTTAATACCTATTCAAGTTTATTTTCGGTGCTCGAATTATTTAGGTTAAAAGATAGGTTCGGAGTGCTATGTTGAAATTCTTCTGCCAGTTTTGTACATATATGTAAAACTTAATCATGTGAAATTTTGCAAATGAAAAAATAAAAATAAAAAAAAAATAATCTATATTTGTTTTGTTTCCCACTAAGAGAAGGTGTATTTTGCGAATAAGGAAGATAATATTATGAAAGTATTCTCTCCCAAAATTTCCCCATGATATGCTTTACCTCTACAAAGTATATCTACTACATGTATCTTCCAACTGTCTGATTAACAAAGGATAAAATAAGCATTTTTCATTATATGAGACTTGAGGATAGCAAAAAATGTGTGTGGAATCAATTTTTTTTCCATTGATGCTTTCAATAAAAAAATGCTTTATTTGGACCATAACTCCGAAGTAGAATTTTCGCTTCAGTTGTTATTTAAAATATACATCCCAAACTGCTACACATGCAAATTAATTAGACTGATAAAATTAATGTTCTTTTAATTTTGTCGACATAACATTTTTAAAAATCTCTATTAAAATTTAAAATGTTTATTATTAAAATTTTAATTGCCAAAAAGTCAATCTGAGCAAGATGGCTAGCGAAGATGGCTAGTTAGTTATTTGCTCTTACCAAGGTAAGATAGTGTATTCAGAGGAAGGATCAAAATCCAATAATTCAAAAGGATTTTTTTACCTCGTTCATAGCAAGAATCTTATTCAAACGGATGAGGAATTCATATTTTATACTAATTATGACATGTTAAACTTGAAGCAATAACCTTGTGACATTGAAAGTTTCATAAAAGTAAAGATTTCTTCCAGATGTCCAAAATCAATGCCTTGGTATCTATTAAAATTTATTTTCTATTCTTGAATGATTTAGGTTTAAAGATAGGTTCGGGGTGATATGTGCAAATTCGTCTGCCATTTTTTTGTTGTTGCATCTAAGCAAAATTTGTGAAATTTTTAAAATGAAAAATAATTGTCAGATGTATTTTGCTTCTTACTGAGAAGAGGTGCATTTTGCGAATAAGCGAAATAGTATTTGTATTCAGTCCGAGAAGTTCCTCATGAAATGTTTTGCGCTGAAAAGTATGTCTACTAAATATTATCTCAAAATCCAACCATTTGATTTAATAGGGATAAAATAAGCATCTTTCATTACATAAGAATTTCGACGATAGCAAAATATGTGTATAGTATGGTATCAAAAGTTTTTTAACGCCATTGGTGTGATTCTTCTCGGGCAGTGGAATTTTTTCTAGAAATTAATTTTAAATTTACTGATTAAATGTTGCTGTTAAAACTAAAATGAAAGCGCGATTCAATTTTGACTTGGGTCAGAATCAAAAATTTATAGATTTGTCTTAAAACAAAAATTTATAGATTTGTTTTAAATACTGCGCTCAGACAGTTCAGAACAAACAAACACTTATACTAGAAATTGTGGAAAATTTCATTCGAAACGAACGTGATTCGAATTCAGCTCTCATTTCTTGCGGTTTAATCTAAAAAGCGTAGTTGATGCAATCTAGTGTAGTCATCATAGATTTTTCATTTGTGAAATATTCCGCAAACTATATTCAATGGGATTCTTCAGAAATTTTTAATATTCGACAATAGCGTATTTATATTGATATCTTTGATAGCCTTGTTTTCTTAGGAAAACAAGGAAATAACTGAAACAGCGAAAATTCAGATGAAAAAATATGTAATTTTTTTTATAAAGCCTTGTCTGACGTAGCATGAAGTGGGAATGCCAGCGAACTTTAAATCTCGAATTTTTAAAGATCCGTCTCTTTTAATACGTATAAAATACTGATGCTCCCTCTTATTTCTCTGATATGGTATTTTGTAAACTGTTCGATATTCTGCAAATTTAAATTCGTATATTCAATTGAAATATTGCTCGATCATTTTCTTCGCATTATGCTGCACTTCCAAAAAATTATAAAAATTGCCTCCTTCCGCTACTGGCCTAAATATAAGCTTCCAACCATCTCTTAACGATTTAAACGAGCGCAATATTGGAAGGAAAAAAAAAATTTTTTTTAGAATTTTTCTATTCTTATTTAAACTCGCTGTCTTAATATTTCAAAAGTTAGGTTTAATTTATGATAAGTGAAAGGTATTTACAAATGACATCTAAAATGATTTTTTATAATAAAGATAGGGCTTTCAAATTTTGATACGCATTTATTGCTATGTATCCGATAAAATGTGGATTACAATAACTTAAATAAGACTTCTAGCTTATGTTTCTAAATATAGCGATGTACTTCAATTCTTATTTCTAAATTTTCCTTCACTCTAAATCAGATTAAAAAATTTAAATGCAAGTTCTGGCACAGCTGTTTTATATATTTTTCTAAACTTGCTAGTAAAATTTAAAGCAAAAGTGAATATTCACAAGAACTAACAGTATAATGGAAGAGCTATAAAAGTTTAATTTTTATTAAAAGAAAATTTATCTAAAATAGCGGATCAAGCTTTTCTGTTTAAGTTAACCTTATTTTAATGTAGAGCTTTAATAATATTCGAAATAAAAAAAAATTGTTAAACACTTTATCCATTTAAATAAAAGTAATCCATTAGAAAAGAATGCTGCTTATGTTTGAATTTGTAAATTCAAATGCGTTTTATCTTGCATTCAAAAGCTTTGCAAGATTGCTGACACACTCAGATCTTTTTAACAAAACAAAAATTAATAATAGGCATATTTTTTTTTAAAAAAAATACGTCAACAAAAGTAACATGAGAATATTGCTTTTTGGTGAGGAATTTTGTTGCCTATTCCCACTCGAAGAAAAATGATCTTAATTTGAAATTTAGGGCAGAGATAAAAGAAAATCAACTTTTAACTCTTGAGAGCAAATGCAAGAAGCATCTTCTAATCTACCGAAGATAAGATAAGGTGAAAACTGTTTCAAATTCCTTTCATCAACTATATGTCTTCATTTTTTAAGTATTGCCTTTTGGATACTTCACATTCAGAACATAATATAAATGTCCAATTTACCATCAGAACTACAATACATAAAACTTCTATTTTACCTTTCCCGGAATTCTTGAGGTTTTTTACCTGAAGCCTTCGATGAGAATTGAATTTAAGAAACTGCACAGTTTTATATTGTGCAGTTTATTTAAATGAAGACTTAACACATATCTTATCTGTAAATGCATTAAAACTATCTCCCAAGTGTCGGAAAAATGGCATTAATTTGGAACCATCAATCATCTGCCAGTGGATTTTAATTATTTTAAAAGCCTTGCCTTAATTCTTTAAGGTATTCTTGGAGTTTCTTTTCATTGTTTAGTATTTTAAATGAAAAGACTTTTATTTCTGTAAATTTTAATTGGGACTTCCTTTTAAACAAAGGCAAGATTTATCAGTGTGGCTTTAAAGAGAAGCTGCCTAATTTTCGGCAACTTCCAACAACATTTCACCAAATAATATTTTTTTAAATTTCGCATTTTTTAGCTACTAATTTAAGTTTGTTGCAATGCGTTTAAGGTGTTGTAATTATTTTATATAGTTGTAAAGAAGATATTTAGCATTTTATAAAATATTAATGATATCTTCAGATAATGATGCATTCTTCTCTTTGGAATTATTCGACTGTGACGGATCTTTATCTCATTTAAGTCGCATGTGCTGCATTAAAAAAGATTGTAATTGTCTTTCATTAGCACGTACTCTTGCTTCCAGAACACGCGGGCATTTTCTATTGATTCTTGATGCTTTATTTGATCACAATTCGGTATGCATCTAAATGATGAGTATTTCGTTTGTTAGCTGGGGAAATGGTTAAATATCAAAATTTTAATTCACCAACATCGAAATTGCGATGGAGATTTTTACATTAAGATTCGAGTTTTTGAGTCTAATCCTTATATATAACCCTTCATTCAAAAGGAATTCATATTTTCACGATTGGACAAATCATGAAGTTGATGATTAAGAATAAATTTAATTGTTTCTGAACTTATTACTAAAAAATTACTGAAATTTCAGTTTTTCAAAAATTTTAATATCTTGGAACACAATTTCTATTATTATGTTCTAAAGATATATGATTTACAAATATTGTAAAAATTTAATAAAAATTACGTAGTTTGAAGTTGTTTATATTGTTACCATAATTCGAACAATTTTGCAGTGAACTGTATTTGAATCCAGAATTAAATTAAACCATATTTTAAAGAGAATTCTGAACTTTTCCGAGGTCTTGGAACATCTGTTCTTTTTAACTCCTTCAATGCGATGCTGCTTTTTTAATTATTTTGTTTTCGGAGAAAAATGTTTGCATTAATATTAACAAACAAATATTACAAGAATATTTTTGAATTGCGATTTTAAAATCTGTAATTTTTGTTTACTGCCATTAAAATCTTTCTTCAAATTGTAGATTTTAAAATTGCTAATAATTAAAATATATCATGTTAATATTATCAATTATATATAACATCGCTCAATTCAAAAATAGCAATTTCTTTTTCCTATATAAAACTTTGAAAAATTTGTATGAAAACATTTCTCTTCCCTATTCTAATATGTGGAATCTATTAAAAAGATGTAGTTGTCTATGAACTGGTCATTCATTTTCAAAAGCGACTGGCTTTATTAGCGAAGTACTGGAAAATTGGACTGTATAACATGTGACAACATGAGTGGCATGATTATATTGTATATTATCATTATTAAGATTGCCTTTGTACAGTAAATGTACAACTAGGTTGCTCATTTAGTTTTGCAACAGCGTAGGTGAAGCAAATGGTGGGCCATTGCTTCAGATTTACGCATTTGCATCAGTTAGCAAAGATTCATTTAAATTTACAAATAGGTTCATTTTGATAGTTCCAAAGATAGTTTTGTGTTTAATTTCAAATTTTCTTTTTTCTTTTATATTTTTATCATTTGAAGAATTAGACTTTTTAATAGACAATAATAAAATATTCGTGTAATAAGCATAATTTATTTTGCATCTTTATCATTAAAATTATAGATTAAAAAGTAAAGCAGATTTTATAAAACTATTTGAAACTCAAAACAATGTTTTAAGAAATTTTAAATGTTCCAAAATTTTTAAATTATGATGTTGTGATTCCAAAATTTTATAAAAATGCTCATTAATATAATGCGAGTGTGGTTATTTACCTAAAAAGGCTGGGATACCAAAATGTAAGATATAGAATTTTTAAAATGAATCTGATTTTTTGCGCCAATGTATCTTTTAAATTTTCTTATTAGATTTTTATAATTTTTGTGTGACTGAATTGAGTGCTTCTGTGCAATTATAAAAATAGCATTATACATTTGAAGAATTTCAACTTAAAAGAAAAAAAGCTCTTTAAAATAGAAAGCTAAGCTTGGCGCTTACTAAATAAAACAAGCTTTGAAATTAAAAAAAAAAAAACAAAACAAAAAAAAACAAACAAACAAAGGGCTTGAAATTAAAAACCAAAAAAAAAAAAAAAATAAGCGACTTGAAAATAAAATAAAAATAAAAAAAAAAACACGAGCAGGCTCGCAATTAAAAAAAAAAAAAAAAAAGCTGTGCTTAGTATTTGTATAAAATATTTCAGAAACGCTCCAATTGACTGATTGATTGATCCAATTGATTTTGTAATACTTCTAAAGAGTTACTTCAAAAAAAAAAAAAGTACTGTGCACAAAATCATGTTTTAAAATTGAACGATATGCATTGTGTTTAAAGACTGTTTTCTTTTTACATTTATTTGCATGCATCCGTTTGTATCGCATTTACATACTTTAGATATTTTATTTTAAGAGTATTTGAAATGTTAGTAATACATTTCAATTACATACATGAAAAAAAAGTACGTTTAAAAATTGTTACAATTTTTAGTGCAAATAATATGTGTATTAATAAAATTACTTTTCATTAAATTAATATTTGTCAAAATGTATGTTCAAGAATTTTACAATTGGATACATTTAAAATATGAATACTGCATTTTTTCGAAAACTGCAACATCATAAATTATTTGATGGCTTGAAAAATGTTACAAAATGTACAGGACAGTGACTGCTGATGCAGTCCATGCACTGTGTTAAAATACTTTTGAATTAGTGTTGGAACTATTTGAAAACTGAATGACTGCTGCTCAGGAACTAAAGACATTATACTGTGTATACTGTCACTTGAAAGTTTTTACTGGAACCTTTCATCGAAATTTACTTGGTATGCTAATCGAACTGAAACTACTGATCGATAAGGTCCTGGACTAGAAAATTTCCTTCGTAACCCCTTAGTGACGAATATAATGTCTTAAGATTCGTGTTCAAAAGGCGGAAAAAAAAAATCCTGAACTTACTGTGAAGCTCTCTAGAACCAATAGGTATCTTTCTAATGATGGCATAGCTACTAATATCAAGCCACACTCTTTCACGGAAAGGTTGCAGAATATAGGCGGACATCTGTTTCTTTGACTTTGTTTTCATATACTGCTGAAGCCTTTGGATAAAGAGATCTGCCTACCAATGTATCTATGGAAGTGTGCCATGGAGAATCTCTCCTGTTCTCACAGGACCTCTTTGGACATAATACAGAGAGAAGCATGCTATTCTAAAGACATTTATCTGTGTAAAGAACTTGTTGCCGCTATACGTCTTCATAAATTTGTAACACCTTAGTCCAAAATTCGTGTTCCAGCAACGAAAAAAAAAAAAAAAAACGTGCCTCAACTAATTGATAGACTGAAGCCAACATGTATCTTTCTGATAATGATGTAGTTTGTATCAAATAGCAGCCATTCTTGGAAAATGTGCGAGGCACATAAGCTGCAAAATTTTTACTGGAACCTTTTATCGAAATTTAGAAATTTACTTGGTGTGCTAATCGAACTGAAACAACTCATCGATAAGATACTGGACTAGAAAATGTCCTTCGTAACCCCTTAGTGACGAATATTATGTCGAAACTTCGTGCTCAGGAGACGGAAAAAAAAATTCTTGAACGAACTGTGAAGCTCTATAAAACCAATGGGCATCTTTCTAATGACGGCGTAGCTACTAATATCTAGCAACACTCTTTCACGGAAAGGTTGCAGAATATTGGAGATCTATAGATCTGTTTCTTTGACTTTCTGAACTGAGGCATCGGTAGTCGCAGATACTGCTGAAGCCTTTGGATAAAGAGATCTGTCTACCAATGTATCTATGGAAGTGTGCCATGGAGAATCTGTCCTGTTCTCACAGGACCTCTTTGGGCATAATAGAGAGAAAAATTTTATGCCAAAGACATATTTTCTGTGTAAAGAACTTGTTGCTGGCTATCTACATGTCCTTATACATTTGTAACACCTTAGTCCAAGATTCGTGTTCCAGCTTCGGGAAAAAAAAAGTGCCTCAACCAATTGACAGACTGAAGCCAACATGTATCCTGATAATGGCGTTGCTTGTATCAAATAGCAGCCATTCTTGGAAATGTGTGAGGCACATAACAAGCTTCAATGTCCGATATGAGACTTGAACTGAAGCATCAGTGGTTGCAAAAGCTGCTGGAAAGTACGAGATGACTTTGGATAAAGGTTTCTATCTGCTTTTGTTCCATGGAATTGCACCTTAACGAATCTCTGCTGTCCTCACAGAACCTCTCCAACCTTATTGTGCCAAAGACACTTTCTGCGATAAGACTGTATTATCCAGCAATCTGCATTCAATATATCGGATCCTCGCAGAAACCAACAAACCTTCTCATAAACCAATGAATGCTGCCGATCAGAATGAAGCGAAATGGTCTCTTCAAGCTGTAACCTGCTTAGCACATGCAGAAAAAATGACTTTCATTACCTGTCTTTAAGAGCATAG
>JAPMOR010069409.1:148291-201129 GCA_026543865.1 Argiope aurantia | reverse complement strand
AAAAAAAAACCGGGTGAAGATGGAATCACAAATGAGATGCTTAAAAACCTCCCCCAAAAAATCCTGTTCCGCATAACTAAACTAATAAATGGAATCCTGAAACTTCAGTATTTTCCTTGCTTCTGGAAAAGAGCAATAGTCATCCCCATCCAAAAACCTGGCAAAGACCCTCATAATCCAACCAGCTACAGACCGATAAGCCTCCTCTCCTCAATCAGCAAAATAACTGAAAAAATCATCCTCAATAGACTCAAACCAATAGTAGAAGACAAATTAATCCCATATCAATTTGATTTAAAAATAAGCATTCAACAACAGCTCAACTTCTCCGGATGACAGAAATTATCAGACAAGGATGGTCTGAGGGTATGGATAATGGGGCAATATTCCTTGACGTGGCAAAAGCCTTTGATAAGGTTTGGCCCATTGGCCTTATCTACAAATTAATTAAAATAGGAATCCCGAACCCACTCACCAAACTTCTAGCTACATACCTTACGAACAGGTCATACCGAGTAAAAGTCGGCAACGAAATGTCCAAAATAACACGCACCTAACAGGATGCGACAAAATAAGATTTGCTAATTACCAATTCTATTCAATACCAAGTAGATCTCTTTATAGAAAAAAGGACACGGGAATATTAATTAAAAACTCAATTTCACACGCATATCAGATAAACCCAATGTTAAGTCATATAGAAGCAACCATGGTCATAGCCCAACTCCCTAATCTACCCCCAATTAATTTTGTTTCAGCGTATAATCCCCCTAATTCGAACACTACTTTCACCTTAGATTTTGAACTAATATATGCATACAATACTGTTTTATTCATTGCGGATGATCTAAACGCAAAAAATAAAAAATGGAACTGCACAAGAACTTGCAGATTAGGAGCACAGCTAGATAAATTCGTAAGAAAAACAAACGCAAGAATAATTGCTCCTGAAGAGCCAACTCACTACCAAAACAGAAGTGCTAACATAATTGATCTCGCAGTAATCAGAAATCTTCCCCAAGTTATCACAGCAGAAACAATAAATGAATTATCTAGCGACCACATGCCAGTAAGATTCCACATTGCTACAGAAACTATCCAAGAAAATAATAAAATCTTTATACCCAATTGGGGAAAATTTAAACAAAAATTATTACTAAATCCAAATAAAATATTCTCCCCTAAAGGAACCAGAGAAATAGAAGAAGAAATAGATAGATTCACGAAAGAAATAATAACGGCATATAAGGAAACTGGGAGATGGAAAGAGAAAAATAAACAAGAAACAACAGAGATCATTAAAAAGCAAATAAAAAAAAAGAAATAGACTTCGCAAAATTTGGCAAAGCACAAGACACCCCAATGATAAAAATAATTTGAATAGGGCGCAAAATTACCTAAAAAAACTCCAATATGACCAAGAACAAAAACGCTAGGAAAACTACATAACAAATCTAGACCCGGTTGAAGGATCGCTATGGAAACTGGTCAAAAAACTAAAAAATAATAAATTCAGAATCCTCCCCCCCCCCAATTAAAAACCGAACATACAATTGTATACAATAACAAAGAGAAGGCTGAAACAATAGCAGATAGCCTAGCGAAACAATTCAAAATAATAATATATCCCACCCACCAACAGAATACCGAGTTAAACACAAATTGGAAAAATTTGAAAAAATAATGAAATACAAAAATGTATAAAACCGTGCTCCCCGGCAGAAATAGCACTAGCAATAAGCAAATTAAATAAAAGGAAAAGCCCAGGATTCGATGAAATAAACAACAACATGATAAAAAACCTACCGGTTAAAAGTATCTTCAAACTAACGGACGTAATAAATGGGATATTATGTTCGGGTACTTCCCCCAAAACTGGAAAGAAGCCATCATTGTGCCAATTCACAAACCAGGAAAAGATCCCCAAATACCAGTTAACTACCGATCAATTAGCTTATTGTCTTCGCTCAGTAAAGTAGCTGAAGGAGTCATTCTAAACAGATTAGAAGAGGCAACGGAGGGAAAACTAATTCCTTTTCAATTCGGATTTAGGAAAGAGTTGTCAACCGTACAGCAACTAACCAGAGTGACCAAAATAATAAGCGAAGGGTTAAACAACTCAGAAGAAACAGCTGAGGTGTTTCTAGATATAGCAAAGGCGTTTGATCGGGTCTGAATTGACATACAAATTGATTAAATTAAAAATCCCAGACAAATTAATTGCTCGGTTGTATGGTATTTGCGCTCAATAAATTTCCCCCTTTCAAGTGTCAAGAAAGGTTACCACATTATAAACTTTATCTTTGCATGTATCATTTGGCGATTTTACAATGTAAGCCAAATGGTAATCAACTCACTCCTTGTCTCTGATAACGAAACGAAACTTCCTTGAGAAAAATGCTGATGGCAATTACTACGTTTCAGACGAGTGTTGAAAATAATAAATATAAAGTGTGAGAAATTTGCTTTAAAAATGTATTTATTAAAAGGAATACGCATATAATTTTCCCACACGGAAGATATTTATAAAAATTATAATTCTGATGTGCATAATACAAATTTAATCTAATAAAATGAATTATAATTTTTAGTTTTATGAGGATTTAATCTTTATATCTCTTACGGTTTAACTTTATTTAACAAAATGAAAAAAAATACATAGAAAGGGCTTTAAATTCAAATTTAAATGGATATCAATAATGTTTAGTTCTTTCTATATGTATGTATACTTTTCTGTATATATATTCCACAAGCTGATACTTGAAATGAGCTAATGTACTTTTTACGTTAAAACTGTTCAAATAAGTTTTTTTTTTTTTTTTTCCAAAATAATAAGCTTTTTGGCTGCCTAAATTAAATGATAGGAATCATATTAATAATCTTAAAAACAGCTGCTGGTTAATTCTCAGGAGGAAAAAAAAAACATATTTTCAATAAGAAAATGTTGATAACTACTGAAATTCCTTCAAATCTGAAATATATGACTTCATTTTCTAGCTTATTTACTGTCAGATTTAACTATACATAATCCAATGTACCGGAAACGACATTTAAATGCAACATCTAAATGGCTACATAAAAAAATATGAAAATAATAAAAAGGCGTTAGAAATTTAAAAAGAAAATGAATACAATTTCTAAATAATTCTTTTTCAATATTTCACAATATGCATTATATGGTCATTAACATTTAACAAAAATAAATAAAAAAAAGAAAGAATAAACTAACTGCAAAAATTTCTGTCTCTGACATTCAGCATAGTCAAAACTGTTCCGCATTTCTGAAAGCTTATCTGCGATTTTTGTTCATTTGTATGTAACTAAAATTTTTTAAAAAGTTTGAGAGATTCAATTAAATAACTTGGTAGGAACGTTACTTTTTTCAAAATAGAAATTATGATAACTCCTACATAACAATGAATTGAAGAAAAATAGTTGTAAAATATATTGTTTCACAAATGCTAATACACATTAAAATGCATTTTTTTTAAAGTTTTTATGAAACTAGTAACCAACTTAATTTTATAATTCAGATTTATGGTTGCTAAATTTACTTAGCTTGTTCTTGATCGCTTACTCACAAGAGCATATGTAACTTCAAATTCTATTGGACATGTAACATTTACTATTGTTCTAAGAACCTTATACTATTCCGCTTTTTATGCAATGTATCTCTTTTAATTTTCAGTAACCTCCACAAAAATGGGAACTTGAAAAACGAAAGCGTTTAAATTTCAACTAATACAAAAACTTTCATTCAGCATTGTTTATGCCCATTACAGATAACATTCTTATCTAATATTAATTAATTTCTATAACATTGATCCTTATACATATAATAATTTATTACATTAAGGAGTAACAGGATTTAAAAATGGATACAGTTTCTAAAAATTACAGCGCTTTAACTTCCGAAAAATTACAGCACAAAATTGATTTTTGCAGTAAGATAAAACTCAAAAAATTTTCTTTTTAATGATAACAATGCTTTAATCTACAAATTAAGTTCCGATGTTTAACAAGCTTTTAAAGATATATTTTTCAACAATATATTTCGCACAAAATAAAAATAAAATTTAATCTGCAAGAGCACGTTAATGGAACCATTCAAGGCATCATTTTGGCATTTTATTTAATTATTTTATGAAATTTTGACCGGTAAAAATACTTAAGAGTGGTAAAAATATGTAGATTAATTTTCTGGGAAAATTCATACATATTAATTTTTCGGAGCAATGAACAAGTTCTGTTATTCGGCAAATATTTATGCATCTAATTACTTTTCGGAGCGCTAAGGGTTAAATAAAAATCTTTGAACTTCAATCAACTAAATCATTCATTAAAACTAAATAATTTATGAAATTTGAATATCACTCTTCTATAAAAATTGGCGATTTTAGAACACTTCATAGTCCGTTTCAAAGAAGATATGCCAATCTTTTACCAGGATTTCTCAACAGTGATTGGCTTATGATTATGAAAATATTGATTGTTCTAATATTGATATGTAAAAACTGACAGATTTGATCGCAGAAGATAGAAAATATATTTATTGAACTTGAGTTAAGAGTTGAAGTGTCAAGAGTATTTCGCAGAATATGACTCCTTAGGACAAAAGGACTGTGTAAAATTTAAACCATAATTTTTTCATTTATTGACTGAATTCAAATAAAATATTTTCATTTGCATCATTTAAATGTTTTGAAAGTAAAAATAAAAATTGAATTTTACGATGAATTAGAGAAATTTTTGTTGAGTAATTCTTTAAGATATTGTATAAATTACAAAAACTTTTCTGCATTGCATATACAACTTCAATGCTGAGTGACTCTACATTCAATTTTCACATTAAAAAAAAAGATCTGCTTGGTTTCAGTAAAAAATGTTTTTATATTAATTGCAGTTTAACATTTCCACTCTAATATAATGTGCAAATTTTATGAACTCTGACAGAAATTAGTAAGTAATACAATGAACAGAACTGTTTAAGGCCTACATAATAGTATGGCTGAATTATATAACTATCAAAATCTGAAACTTTGATAGCTAAATATTTTGCAGAAAAATCTATTAAGAGATCAAGTTACATAAAATAAATTTGAAAATTTTAGAGATCTTTTATACCAGCGAACTGCTGGTCACCAAAAGTGGCTAGCTTCTTAATAAAGATATTGTTAAGTGAACTATTGTAATATTTATACATACACATACATTTTTTTCACTTTTATGAGTATAGATAATAGCGATTTTCAAGAAAATTCATTCAGAAATATGAGATTGCTTAAATATTAGTAAATAAAACAGCTATAAATTCTCTTATATCTTACTTCTTTTTAAATGCATTTAATTCCGCTATTTATTTTTCTGATAAAAACAGTCTTACTTTTCTAATAATAATAGAATTAATTATCATTTATTACAAGATATATGAATAAGATAAATGTATGTACAAGATCTCATAAATTGAAGATCAAATAAAATTTTTACAAAAATTATCACTATTCCATTATCACCAATTAGCTCGACCGGAAATGCAGCTATGCAAAACTAAACTCTCAAAACTAAACGTCACCCCTCTAGATGCGCGCCAAGTTTTCTTGCCAAAGGTCCGAATCCCAGTAAACCTACAATGCAACAGGGGTAGGAAATAATTTATTGGAAATGGAGCATTTGCACTCCATAAATTATTCCATTAATCCATTTTCTGCTTGATCCTTTAATCCCGTATAACGCAACTTTTGAATCATACCAAAAATAGATATTATTTCATGCTTTACGATCAAGACCATTTTTGGTTTCATTTCCTAATCTTGTGGCAATCAATGCACCCAGTAATTCCAAACAAGGGAAGGAAATTTTCTTTACTCGTGCAACTCTATTTTTAGTCGTTATCAAATTTGCATAAACGTATTCACAATTCTACACTTTGACATACACAGCTGCTCCATAAGATTTCTGGCTGGCATCAGAGAAAACATGAATTTCTTTGTCGGTTAAATTCAAAATAAATCTTGGGATTTTAATTTTGCTCGGTTCTGAAAACTCGCTACACCAATAAGACCACTCGTCTTTTTAATCAGATGGAAGCTCATCATCCCACGGTACTTTCATTAACCATAATTTCTGCAATAAAATTTTTAATCTAACTGTAAATGGTGTGATAAGTCCTAGTGGATAGTGAATTTTCCCAGATGTCCGAAGAATAAATCGCTTCGTATTTTTCTTCTACCGTAAAAAATCTGCTAAACAAGTAGTTTCTACACTCAAACAATCATCATGAAGATCCCAATCTATTCCAAAAACCTTCAATTTCGTTTCATTTTATTCATTTAAACACTGTGGATGAATGAGACAGTTTTCTTCTTTCAACTAATCATTAAAATCTCTATCGTTTGTCACCCATTTACGTAGATTCAGCCTAGCTTTATGCATAATTCCTTTAGCTTCATGCGAAAGTTCCAAAGCTTCTTTAGCGTCGTTTGCACCCGTTATGAGATCATGAACATACATACACGAATCAAGAATTTCAAAAACATCTGGAAACAAATTTCTAAGTTCCTGAATATGTAACTTTGTAGTTGCTGCTTGCAGTGGAGGATTTTGACAGCATGAAGCCACAGGCGCTAAATTATTTTGAGGCCCCCTTCTAAGTAAATTCTATTTATAACAAGAAAGTAATATAAATAAAACTTATTTTAGCTTTAAATTTTAACTTTGAGCTTACTTTTTAGCAATTCCTACATTATATGTATATATCAAATAGATGAAAAAAGTTGCACCTTTTTTATTTAAAAAAAATGTTAATATAAAAAGTGATAAAATGACAATTCTATTCAGTAACTATTAGGAGAAAATATTCTTATTTACATTCCGTCCAAACCTTGAATCGGTATAAACAGTATCAACATCCTTTGACAGAAGGATTGAGTGGTATTTTCTATTAACAATGCAGATAATTATAATTTTATCTTCTAAGATTTTTTTTAATGATGCTTAGGGAAATTTTAAAATAGTTCTAAAAAATATCATCTAGTTGAAACTCTACAAAACAGATCATTAAAAACATTTTTACCTTCTTTAAAAAAAAAGCCCCGTTCTTAAAGTTTTATGATATAAATTATAAAAAAAGGCATTGAACTCCAAAATAATGTAACGAAACAAAAATATATCACAAAATGCAATGATATATAAATTCAATTTATACACATACTTTCCGATATAGAAAGTAAAAGTAGTTTTATATTTTTGGATGCTGATGATAAAAATTATAATGCTAAATAATAAAAAGAAATTATATTAGTCTAGGAAGGACAAAAATATATATTAATATTAAAATGATAAATGGTAATAAAAAACACAGATGCCAAAAATAATGGAAATAAAATTTCTACAAATACAGAAACAAGTATTGAAAATCATAAAAAATTTAAAATATTATTTTTCTTGGTTTTAATTTGGAGAATTTGTCGATAAGTGTTTCGTAATCTAATTCCTGTACTACCTCATTTTCAATGAATAATAGTAAAAGCACATTTAAATGCGGTTAACACTGTATTTCGTAAATAGTTCTTGGCGCGTTTTAAAACCGAAAATGGTCTCTCTCCGCTTGCATTGCAAATTGGCATGGTGAGGAAAATTATTAAAATTGTTTCAAAGTTGGAAAAGGTTAATTGTAGGCCATCCACAATCAATTTACACATATCAGTTGGGTTTGAAATTATTTCGTTTTTTGCATATTTAATAAAATGTTGTACTTCATCTTTGAAATAATGTATTTCAATATCATCACCATATTTTGTAGTTCAGTTCATTATGCAAATGTAAAAAGGGTCTTTTTTTTTTCTAAATTGCCGTCAAAAAAGATTTGAATACGAATTCGGTATTGCCATGAAATATTTATGATAATATATTCTAGATATAGATTCATTCATAACTATTTCAACTATGGTTATCACATGTACGGCTGTATTCACCAAACCGGTTGCTAAACAACAGATCGTTCAATCAATAATCCAATGAAAGATCATCAATCAATGATCAATAGTATGCACAAACGTTAGTTTTACTATCAAGCATAAAGTCAAAAAGGTGACGCTGATGTAACCAGATTTTCCTGCGGTTTCGTTCCGATTGTGGATCTTCATTGGTCCAAATATGTCACATGATTATCATCTGAAAATGTTATTGTTATTATACGCTTGCTATTTTTTTCATTCATAGATTCTATTTACAAGAAATCAAATCTTCATGTACAATGAATCAATTGCACTGTCTAGTAACAATCCCATAGAAATGCTTATATGATATCAACTCGGTTTTTTTTGGGGGGGGGGGATTGTTTCTCTGATTTGATTTATTAAGCAAGTAGGCTGGAAATTTTCACAGTATTCTGTTTTTTATATTAATATCAATAGCTTTCTAATGAAATTAAGTTTTTATCTGATTATTTAATTTCTGAAAGAAATATATTTTATTCATTTAAAGTAATTTATGCCCTTTGTCTGTGAGAATATCCAAATAAGAAGTTGCAACTGTAATATAATTTAATAATTAATTTGCAATAAATATAATTTAAAATCAATCAAAATTGCGCATGAAAATGAGAGAATTTAATGAAAACCAATATCTATTTAAACATAAATAATTATATGTCAATTTAAATAATATATAATATATTTACTATCCAAGAGAAGAGAGTTTATTAGTATCTCATATCTAAAACTTTTGTAAAATTTTGAAGTTTATTTGAATGAGTAAACAATTGTTAACTTGAAAATAATTTCTGATAAATTTGAATAAGAGTGACATTAATTATGGTTATTTTAGAATCGATATCTTTATATAAAATATATGCATGATTCATGAATACTAAACAACCAGATCTTTATGAAAATTCTGTACAAAAAATACTTTAAAAAAATCGATTCATTTTTACTTCATGAAACTTAATTTTCCTAATACCAATATGACATTAGAGGTCATTTTAATTTATGAAATTAACATTTAATTATTAAATTAAAATAATAGAACCAATATAAATATTTGGTACATAGATATCAACAAATTCTTTTAAAATCATAAAAGAATTAAATCTTTAAAAAAATATTAAAAATAAACTGCTATCAATGAATGTTAAATTAAAAAAAGAAAAGAAAACATTTTTACACTATAACAACAACAGAGAGGAAAAACATTCCAGATAAAATGAAAATATCAAACTGACCACAAAAAAAAAGTTTGAAAGATAAGAATGAAACTTTTACATTAAAATAAACATATAAAAAATATACAACAACATTTTATTTCAAAATATGCAATATATACAATTGTTCTGCTTATAAAAAACTTTAAAATGCATCAAAACACCGTTTACAATTTTTCACCCACATGGTACAAATGAAAAACATTTTATGATTTCATACAAAGCTCTATTGCAAACATGTAAATTTCAGATGTATTCAAAGTGAGAAGCATATGAAACACAACAGGCAAATATTTATTACTAAGATATACATACACAAAAAAACTTTTCTCAATAAATTTTACTCAAAAATCATAGCAACAAAAAATTACACTTCTAATATCAGTTAAATTATTAAAAAATAGAAAACTGTTTTTTAAAGGTAACACTTGCAATAAAACAGATAATTATAAATTTTATCATATAGTTTTTCAAAAACATTTTCTCATTATGATCCAACATATGGAATGAAAGACATGGCTTTACACTTAATACAACATTTTACAGTTAAAATATCTCAACAATAAAATGAAAGAAAATCAAGATTTACAGACGACGTACTTTTTTCAGTTTTAATTCATAGTTCAAAGTACTATATCTTACTGGTGTCTGCTTACAATTTGTGATATTAGCATCCTGAATTGTACCATCTTTTCCAGTCACACATTTGCCAACTTTTGTTAAAACATTTGAAAGATTTAATTTTTCACCATCTTCCTCCATTTTGGAAACAAGCTCTTCAACAAACCAACTGCTGCTACCATTCCTGAAACTGACAAATCTGGGAATATAAAAGATAATTATAAGATCAATACAATAGGAAATTGGAAATAAATATTCATTCATAACATAATTCAAATAAGAATAGTATGGTTTTTTATTTATAATTAATTTTTAAATTATTTAACATCTTTCCCCCCATAAATTCTGCCATAGTTAGATAGGTTGCAAATGTAATAACAAAAAGAAGTTCATTTTTATAAATTTTCTTGAAGGTTACAGACTGCAGAATAGTCCTAAGTACATTAATTTTTAAAGATTACATTACTTTAAATTTCAGTATCAAATGAGCACCACGATACCCGAATTAGAAAAAGATTTATCATATTAATGTTTCAACTAAGTTGGTTAGTTAGTTTTAGTTCAAGCAGATCAAATATTCATAAGACGAAATATTCCTTGTCATTCAATTAGTTTTTTCAGTTTCATATACAGACAGAGAATCATACAATTGATACTGTCCAACGGTTTTAGCAAGTCAAAAAACTACAGAGAACATATAATTGATAATGCCCAACAGTTTATGTAAATCAAAACTACAATACAAAATATCTGATCCTATTGGATCAAAGCAACCCAATTTTCCAGGAAAACTAAATTCCATTAAAATAATTTATTTTCAAAGATTTTTATATTCACAACTCATATGTAAATAGATCAAACTCGCTTCAAATACTACGAGAATGTCTTTTGTATGTTATTAGATAATTTAATGTATTGACATATGTAGAAAATTTTAAAAACTCTTGGTGTATAGTAATGAAAGCAAGCCACATTGAAAAATAAAAACACACGTCAAACGATTATTTTATGTTTTGAAACTAAAAAACCTTAGCAGCTTTAAAATTATCTTGAAAAAGTAAACTGACTTTTTAAAAAAGAAAACGTTAACATTTAACACTATTTTTTAAAATATGAAGCTGATTTACTGTGTTAGGTCTTTATTTAAAACTCATACAATATTCGTCTGGCATGCACAAATACGATGATTAAACTTCGCTAAGACACAAAAATCATTTAAACAAATGTCTACTTTCAATGGACAGCACACATTTCCTGAATTTGAGAGCATTTCTTTGGATGAGTTGGAGATTCAGACTTAACAAATTTTAGCATAGTAATGAATTATTGCATGCAATACTAATCATTTAACTGATACTCAAAAAGTATAACAGAAATATATATATATATAAAAATTCTGCAAATACAATTTGTATTTTCATGAAAAATGAATCTACTTTTTAAAGAAAAATGCTAAAAATTCAAGTTTTAGAAGTAAGTTAATTGAGCAAACGGAAACATTTTTATCGTAATAGTCACTACAGTAAGTATTAAAATATAATTTGAAAAATGAATGCAGAGTAAAAAATAATTAAGAAAAAACCATCAATGAGTTATGGAAATAATCCTTTCCTCAATTATTGAGATACTTACTTACCCTTCAATAGATGAATTAAACATTAAAACGTCAGAGCGAAGTGCAACATTTTTAGAAAGCCTAGAAGCTCGGGGTTCTAGTATTTGGACTTCTGGAGAAGAGGAGGGAATAAAAGTACGACCAAGACAGCCTGAAAAATAAATTAAGGTTTTCAATTTGCACTTTAGTGCTTTAGGAAATCGAATGAAAAACTTCAGCTCACAAAGAAGGATAAAACTTTGTTTTCATACATTGTAGTCCCATTTTTTAAATTTGGAGGAAAACACCCTCTACCTCACCCCCTTTGTTTAATGCACATATTACAGAACACAATAGAAAAAAAAAGCTTTCATTAAAAATACACTGAACAATTTTGGAATAATTAATTTCAAATTTTACTGATTAATAAATTTTACTGATAAACAGATGAAACATTGGTAGAAACAAACAACTTCCTTTTCCAATATTAGAAATACAATTTTAAATGCTTCAATAAGTGCTTCTCTTTCTAGAAATAAGTTAATTATAAATGATACTAAAAATAAATGCCAAATTCATAAATATATTACTTAACATAAAACTCTTAAATAGCTTTTCCTCAAATGTTGTTCATAAATAATCTGAAATATAAAGAAAAATTGCAGTAAAGATTATATGAAAAATAATTAAATATTTTTTTATAAATTAAAACCTATGTTTCCATAAAAAGAAAAAATATAATGCCATTAATGTTGCCACTCCTGTTCAATGAAAGTATCAGATATTTTAAATAATACCACCAATTTGCTATACGCAATTTTCATTAAATTTTGTCATTTTTAATTATAATTAACAAATTACAAAAAATATATATTTCGGCGATTTTTAAAATTGTTTGGTGCTATTGATATTTTAGCTTTCATTAAAAAATAAAGACAGACGATAAGAGGATTTTGTGAATAATAAAGTATTTTTATGTTCAAAAAATATTATAAATATTTTTAATGCATTTATTTAGATGCCATTTAGTCATGTTCTAATATTAAAAATATTTCTATTTCCTACATTTGAAGTTAACAAAACCTAACTATAGCTCATATTATATGTAGTAATTGTAATATATGTTTTAAATTCTTAAAATTTTACAAACAAATAATGAAACACCAGAAATATTTTAATAAAGGTTTTAGGACAACTGATATTTGTTTAAAATAAAAACACCAGAATTTTTTTTCATTCTGAGCAACATCGGGTTAAATCATACATATATAATCATTGAACATAATGCATATATTAGCTGATGCGTTACAGGGAAGAAGAAACGTTTGAAATTTTAAAACTTCGATTTATTCCATACCGGGAGGCATAATATATGTAGAAGAATAAGAGATATGTCAGTCTATATCGCGACACAAGAGCAGAAGAGGGGAAAAAAAAAAAAAAAAAAAGAGCGAAATTTTCTCCTTCGATACTTTTTACAATGAGATTTTGATAAGGATTTTTTTTTTTTACACATGTTGATTAAGGATAGGGAAATTTAGGTATCTATAAACGAATGTGCTAAGCATTAAGGATTTTCATGCCTTCATTTAAAGCGTGAGAAAATGCAGCATTAAGCACTTTTATACAGCACGTGTTGAATGTATTTAAATAAAAATTGGAATTGGATCAGGAAATAAGAGAACAATTTAGAATGAAGTTATTATGGTTTAAATTAGGATAAAAATGTGCAAATAAATTAGGATTTAAATTAGATTAAGAGATATCATTACATGCATATATCAGCAAATAATCTAAAAAGAAACAATCAGTGATGCATAAAAAAAAAATCTGCAGGTGATGAAAAATTTCGGATAACCAATAGCAAAGTGCGATTTTGGTTTAGAAAATAGACAAAACATTATAAAAATCCATGAAATTTGTAAATTTTACCATAACACATTTTGTAGAAGTGAAATTTGATATGGTATACAAAAATATCCTCACTGTAAGCAAATCACATAAAACGAACCAAGTAGATATAATCAAAAATATGCATTGAAAAATCTCAAAAGTAATTTTTAATTGTGGGATGATAATTTTATTATTTCTTCACTTCCAGTAGAGGTGAGCTTTAAATTTTAAGAATCATAATTAGCTAACCACTCAGGAAATAATTTGCTAAAATTAATTATCCATTACCAATGATGTACAAAAAAATGATATGGGTTGATGAATACTTTTTCCTGCTAATACAATATCCATAATAGATTTCTACGAAAACAGAATGAAATTATCTTCGGATTACATATTTTAAAGACTTACCGGTCTGAATTCCACGACCCTGGCAAGCTTGTACAAAGAAAAGCTTAGGTTTCCCCGCCAAAGTAACACATTTATTAGCAATCAAATCAACTAAAGTAGTCAACTTATTTGATATACCATCTTTAGCAACAACAACTCCTAAAAAGACAAGTTATCAGTATTTTAACAACAAGTAAAATAACAAATGCTACAGAATATATTTGTTTTGAGAACTAACATAACTTTTAGCATAATGAAGTCTTTAAAAAAAAAGCACTTTTTTTAACACATCAATAACATCACATATTTTAATACTCATTTATTATTTTAGAAGTGTTACATCCATATTTGTAGATATCTTTTCTTCCTTTAATTAAAATAATATAAATTTCAATGAAATAAAATATTTGTTCTCCTATGCTTTAATCTTACAATTAAACTAAACTAGTTCAATATTTTATTTATAAAGTAGTAAGACACCTTAGGAAATTGCAATTTCTGCAAAGATTTGTTTAAAATGCCATCAATGCTGGAATCAGACTCACAAGAGCATTAAAATCAAATTATATATAGAAAATACATTGGATTTTGTGGCAAGAAGATATTACAAAAATAATGATCAAATTTACAGAGAATATATAATGACTTATTTAAGCATGCTTGTTATTTATAAAGTTAAAAGTCAACAATGAATCGCAATTAATTACTTTAAAACGTATTTCAACATGTTCCACCTTATATATTTCACAATTTGAGTTTTATTTTAATGTTTTACATATATAGTAAGTGATATTATTAATTTAAACAAAGGTGTATCATGATTATTTTTTTTTGTACAGTAATTTATTCTGTAAATCCAATTAGCAGACTTTAAAATGAATTCTTCAAGATATTACCAACATGCATATCAAGTATAGAATGCTCTACAAACACATTTTAATAACAAAAAACATCAAAAGGAATAAGTAAAATAAAAATTCACAAAAAAAAAATGAAATCACCTTCATCTCCATGAGACAAGTAACAAGCCACAAAGGCATCATAATTAGAATGGTTCATTTCTGATAATTTCAGAAAGACTTGGTATACCTCTGCAGCAGTTAAATCGGTATGTATCTCAGTTTTAAACCCAAAGGTTTCCCACAGTTTTTTCAAGGCATCTAAAAGATAATAAAGGAATTGACACTTTTGGAGCAATAAAATTAGTTAAGAATAAGAGGATTAGAATCAAAATTTTTATTAAATTACTATAAATTATTATAGAAATAAGAATTCACAGCAGTCACAAAGAAATGATAGAAACACGTTTTGTTTGGCTTCTATTAAATTATTTATTAGTACACAAGTTAAATATCTTATATTACCAATAGTATATGCAGTGGAGTCTCCATACAACGAATCCCCATGAATTTAACTTTTCTTTGCAATCTTAGATTTTCAAAAGAAAGAAAGAAAAAAAAAGAAGCTTGATGCATATTAAATAAAATTTTAATATGTAGAACACTTCTTGCATAAAAATACTAAGCATATCTATTTCAATCAAAAAGTGACTAGACTACTGATTTTGTTCATAAGAAAAAATATAAATTAAATAATGGCTTCAATGGTTCTCACAGCAATTCTGGGAAAAGCAGAAGTCGCATACAAAAAAACAATTAAAAACTGCAAGTTAGTCAAATGTTACCCTTAGCTTCTGTTCTCTCTACTAACTCGGTGCGAGATACTTACTTTATAATCAGTTTAGCTACAGATTTATTATAGTTAAAATAAGTTCACAGCAAGCTGAGAAATAAAGACATAGTAAATTAGCTTGAAATTTCTTGAAATATAGTGTTGATAATTTTGAAAATCATGATTCAATTATTAGAAAGTTTGAAGGGGACTGAAAACTATTTAAAATCTTAACTATTTAAGTCTTATTTTAAAAAATCGATGATGCAATATAGATATGGGAAAAGTGATATGAAACAAGAACATGCCTGTGACTCGACCACTCACTAAGGATAAAGAGACTAAATATGCAGAAAATTTGGGAAATTCTAATTTTAAAACCACTTTCTGAATCGCTCAATAGCGATAAGTCATTCAAGAAAAATCAACATCAGGTGAAAATGCTTACTTTCAGGAATGAAATGTTCTCAATAGCAAATATTATTTAAAACTATTTTAAAAGAATAGATGTCTGATATTATTTTAACATGGATTAAACTGGTGTTTAATACTAATGTCTGCCCAATAAAATTCTTGATTTCAAAGATAAATATTTTGGAAGGAAAAGAAGCATAGATCGAAAAATATATGTCTGGTAAACAGAAGTTCTCAGGACATGAAAACATCCATATTGTTTATGTGAGAAACAAAACCCGTTATTGTGATTTTAACAAGTAATAATGGATGACTGGAGAAATCATGAAGGTTTAGGTAACTAACTTTGATGAAAGAATAATCACACACAAAAAGAAAATTGTCGCTTTTTCCGTGGCTAACTGTTTACGATGCTAGTTCAATTGAACAAAAATTGGCAAACATTAATTAATTGGCAGCCTAATAAAAATACTAAAATAAATATATAAATCAAGAGGTAATTTAATATTCAAAAATTCATTAATGAAAACAAATCTCCATGAACTTGGATCTTTGCAATTGAAAACAATGAATACGTAGAAAAATTAATATATCTTCAATTATGCACAACCACATTATATGGGAGAATAGAATTTCAATCACTATGATAGAAAAAAAAACTGCTTTGTTAAAAGTGTTTTGATAGAAAATATTTTCGAAGAAAAAAGATGAAGAGCATATAGATATCAAATAAACTTGATAGGATACAACTTGCTTCCAGGATAAATAGTTGAATTTTATTTTTAAAAAAATAAGCACTTTATCAAAACTTTTTAAGCTCCTTTAGAGAAAAATAAGAAACAACATTAACAGAGTATTTTTAATTACAGAATTATGTGTTACAATGAAATGAACTAAGTTGGCTAGTAACTAAATATCCAATTTCATAAAATATAAACAAAGTATCACCACTAATTGATGAATATTTTTAATCAATATTGAAACTACATTATTTAGAATGCTTCTTTTATGCAAGTTTCTTTTGAAAAATCTTATTAAAGCATTTTTATTGCATTCCTAAGATTATTATTTAACAGTATAGTTAGTAATATTAAGAAAGCATACATTCCGTTACTTCATTACCATTTCAATTCCTTGAAAGGAAGAAAAAAAGTTACAAATATGTGAAAACAAAGCTTGGACACAAAAATCATGCTAATTTCATTAATTATGTAAGTAAAAATTTGCCTTTTTTTTCAGAAATTTTTTCCAAACTCGCTCAATTTTTTTCTCACTAACAGCTTTTCTCAACTCATGAGATTTTGCTCCAAATGAAAAATCTCTAGCTTGGACAAGTGCATTAGCTTTAAATTCAATTCCAGCAATTTACTTTTCTAAAAGGAATTTCATTTTCTGAGAAGACATCAATAAATCGGATTTTGACTTTCTTTACATCATTTGCAGCTATTTCTTTAGCCATTTGTTCCTCTGAAAATATGCGATATTTGGAATGGGTTGATGTTAATAATATTTTCAATTGCTTGGTAATATTTAATGAGCAGATTCTGTCATTCTATTTTAAATGGTCTATTATGTGTTGTGAAACACGATATTTCATTGAAATTTTCCACTTCAACACTTTTATCAATGTTGAATACTCTTATTAAATGCTGGGTCACGAGAAATAATAATAATAATTTTTAAAACCCTTCGCAGTTTTATAAATTTATTATCTTCAAATAAAGGATGAAAAAAAAACTCATCCAGTCTCATTTTCCTGACATTTAAATTCTTGTGGTGCCGTCATGACAGCGCGCCAAAACCAGCGCCTCTAGCGGCAAAAGTACTATAGCTGCCAGTTCAGAGTAGGCCGCGGTGAAAGACGTTGGCAACGGAAGACGTTCGTTGCATAACTAGAAAGAAGACTGTTTTGACGATGCCATTGTAGACGATAGCCGTAACGTTCTATAACTTGAAAGAAGACGAGGTGTCTTAATTAACTTTGTTTACTTCAGTGTTTGTATTGTTCCTGTTCCGTCCATCATCCATTAATCTTGTAACTAAATTCAGAGTATAGTCATTTTATCATCAGTTGGCCGTCTCATCCTTTATGTGTTAAAACGCCCACAAACAACCTACATTCTTTAAATTGAGTAAAGATCATTTGGCTATCCATGAAATAAATCTACGAACTCCATGAGAATAGCATCACCCTGATTTTCATCTTTATATCTTTTAGATGTAAGAACATGGTATGTTCCATTTTTTTCCACTTTTTTCACATCTATTAGTTTTTTCTGCCAAAACAACATTTTTTTTACTGATGTATAATTTATTACAGATCTATGCATTATACAATCCAACATTTTTGAAGCAAGCTACAGACAATTATGTTTGAAAAGCATGTTAATTTAGCAGATATTTCTTTTGAGGAATGTAAAGCTTTCAATAATTTGTCCCCTCATACACCTGCACTCATTTAATCAATTGCAGAACACTATTCATTTTTAGAAAAATTAAATTGGTTTTAATTATTTAGAGAAGAAATAATTTAACCCGAAAACTTTCCGGTCACAACTTTTAAACAAAGCCATCATTGTTTTCCTAGCTTATGAAAATCCTATGCATAATAAGGCAAAAGTGAGTCATTGATACATTTAAAGATTGGCTTACTACATTTTGCAATGTATGTGAAGTCAGTGGAATTACTTTTCCCAAATCTTTCTAGAACACTCGGAAATAAAAGTTTTACCAAACTTCCCTACCGCATAAAAATTAGGGATATTGGGAAGAACGGAAATATCAGAATTCAGCACGACTGTTTTGTGCTTTGCAGTATAGTAAAAAAATAAATAAATAAATAAATAAAGAAAAACATTTTGGAAGCTTTATGCTAGGTTGACTTAAATCAAAATTTGCCATAGAGTTACAGTTTTTATAGCAAGATTAATTACCAAATTTCCTTTATTTAAGTTGTTGCATTTTTCAATTATCTAGTTTGTATGTATGCGAATGCAAAGAACGACAGATGGTCTACTCTTTGACGGATTTGGTTCAAAAGTTGATAATGGTCTATATTTTCAATGACAAACTATGCACCAAATTTTACCAAAATTGCCTTTTATGTTTAGAAATTATCATCTTCATTTGCACTCGGATAGATAGGACATAAGAAATTTTTACAAAACTCCTGTAATTATATTTCATTCAAAATTTTATAGACATTTGAAAATTTGGTGTTAGGGCAGCAAAACTAATTTCATCCGTCTAACTGTCGGCTTTTTAATTATTGTGTAATTATAATAATTCCAAAACACTGTTTTTAGAAGTTTTGAATCATAGATATGGGCAAAATTCAGAGCTTGATTTTTTTTTTTTTTTTTTTTGAAATTGCAAATTGTTTCTCTTTGAATACTTCATATAACAGAAAATAAAAAATGAAATTTATTGTCATTAATTTTAGATATTTTGTGCAAGAGTAAAATAACCTACAACAAATTTTGAAGGAGTCAGAACGTTTTACTGAATAATTTTTTTTTTTTTTTTTTGAAAGCTTTCGAAGAATGTGCTGAAAAAGAACTTTGAAGTACAGTGCACTTTTGAAAGTACATAGTGAATTAGACATTTTGCAGATGCAATGTTAAAAAGTTCTTAAAACCTTTTTTGCACAAAAATATTTAAATAATTTTCTATTACTGATTAGTTAATTTTATATCGACATCATTTAATAAAAGTTCTACAAAAAATAACCATTACAAGGAAGCACACAACGGTGTGCTAAAGTCACTTTTAAAAACAAATGCAAGTAGTTTTATATGAATACATACAATTATACCTAAGCAGAAGCAAATTTCTTCTTTATCTAAGCAAGCAAAAGTTGATAATGGAGTCAAATAAGTGAAAGAAATATCTCTACACTATTATTATTTCCCTAAATTGAGATAAAATCTTTTCCACTGGCTTTCAGAATTCAATGAGACCTATTGAGAAATGAAATATTAGATATTACAAAAGAAATTCAGTCACCCAAACAGTCATGTCCAGAATACCTCAATAATGCTGTGAATCCACCCACCCCTTTCAGAAAGAAAACACTTTAAATGTTCTTATGTAAGTACTATTAAAAATATGGAGATTTTAAAGACTTTCAATGACACTGCACACCCTGGCTTTATTAGAACAAACAAATAATAAATTTGAGTAATTAGTAGAAGGGATGAGGATTAAAATATAGCTGATTATCCTGCTGATCAGGACATACTGGATAAATATTCTGATGATGATGAAACCAAAGATAATCATGACAATGAAAATGAATTAATAGAAAATGTAGCTGGGGAACAAGTAATGGAAGCATTCAAAACTGTCAAGCAGGACTTAAAATTTATTCCCAATTATCACAACGATATATTTTACAAGAAAAAAGCATTAGTTTGAAATTACTTTGGAAAAAGATTACGTTTAAAAAAGTTAGGGTCTACATGGTCAATAAAATAAGTAAGTTAGCTCCGATTTTTTGCATATGAACACACATATTTTATTACAGTATAAGTAATTTTATAAAACTGTATACATGAATTTTTTTAAAAAAATTAAAATTTTTAATCAATATAAAAATTAACTATCAATGTTTGTTTTCAGTAAGAAAATAATGAAAAATTCCCCAAATGTTTTTTAATACATTGAAATTTCGACAAGCTGAATTTTTTCTTCCATTTCGATTATGAAAATTCGGCTGTTTCTAATGCAACTTAATACAGCAGAAACTTTTCAACAAACAATTTTCAAAAATTTCTAATCTCAAAAATATGTAATAGGTGCCAGTCAAAGGGCATATATATATCCAAAGAATTATTTTGTGCTTTATATTAATATATTGGCACATAATAGCTAAATCAAAAACTCAGAACTAAAAAAAAATGCATATAAATTTAAAGGACCAGAAACAAATATCTAAAAATAAATCTTCTGTTTAAAGATGTTCTTTAAAAAATAGTCATCTATCTGAATATACGTTAATTTTTGCTTTGTTTAAATTATTGTAAAAAATTATTAAAAAGGCCATTATGCATTATGTTATAAATGATGAAGTCTAATGAGCCAAGAAATTGCATCCGAGTATCATTTCAAAATTTTAAAACCTGATTTCCAATTTTATTTTGCACAAATATTTGAAGGTTATTTTGACACAGGTATTATATTCCAATAAGTTTACAGCTTAGAATACACAGCTTTGAAAAATATGTATTCCAATATCCCAAATGGTATCATCATTACGAAATACACATCATAAAAAGCAAGTAAAACAAACACTCGTTTTGATATATATTTTTTTTTAAAAAAAATAATAGGATGACTAACACCTTCCAATAACCAAACTTGTATTTCAAGCACCTTCAAAAGAATTTTCAAAAAATTAATCTGCTAAAACAAAACAAATTTCAATGGGAACAAATTCTTATTAAAAACTTAAAACATGCAAAGACATTGAAAGAAGATATTTGCATGAAATGAAATATTAGTTATATGCAGTACAATACCTTATGGATATTTTGCATAATAAGACCAAAGAAAAATTTCTTAAACCGACAGTAAAACATACATTTTTAAAAAAGACAGCTAATAATACATTTATAGCTGCTTTAGTGTATATATACACTCATGTCCAAAATTAAGGTCCAAATATAAAATCTGTGAAAACTGATGAACTATTCACTGTATTGCCACGAAATTTGGCACAGAGATACAATGGGAGAAAGAATATAGCAACATAACATGGAAAAGATTTGATTGAGAATTAAGAAACAGGATATATCAAAAAGTGTTAAATCATGAATCAGATATAAAGCATTTATCTCAGAGAAAAGCCCGTCTACTATGGAGTGTGACCATCGCATACTGTAATAAAAGCCTCACAATGAGCTCTCATACTGTTTATAAGGATGTCATTAAATACCACCTATTCTTTCAAAACGGCTTTTATCTTCTGGAGGATCTTGGGAAAAGGAGGGAGTTGAGCAGTGCAATGGCTCTTCCTAAACCATCCCATGCATGTTCAGCAAGACAGAAATCCGGATACCTCAAGGACTATACGGCGAATATCCTCTTCAAAAAAATCATTCAACAATTTGAGCTTTGTGTGGTCACGCATTATCGTTCTTAAAATTAAAGTTAGAACCAGTAGCATCACGGAACAACCTCGCATAGGCTTCAAGAACCTCATCTCTACAGTGATGTGCGGTGACAATACCCGCATAAAAGACGAGCAGTGTTGTACGACTGCACAACATTATGCCGTCCCAGACTCGGATTCCTTTGCCACCAAATCTGTCGATTTTTTTTTTTTTTTTTTTTTTTTTTACGTAGGACGATAGCGAGCTCCTAGTTTTCTCCAGAATCACTCTGTGTGATGAATCTCGACTCTTCTCTGAAAAGAACACGTCCCCCATTCTAGTTGTGTCCAAGATTGATGTGTGAAAACCCGGGCATTTCTGTTGGATGCAGTCAAAGACACACGACAGGAGCCGGGCCTTCTCTGTTAGATGTCTATATACCGTTTGTATGGAAATTCTTATTTCAGATGCAGCGGCAAGGTCACGAGCAAGATGAGGAGCCGTTGTGAACCTATGTCATCGTGTGCTTAGTGCCAAGTAGCGATCCTGTGCAGGTGTCGTCGTTCTGTAGCGGCCTTCCTGGTGACAGTGCTACTTGTTTGGACTTGATTCCACGATTTGGATATCACTTTCGGTACCGCTTGTAACCATCTAGCCACTTCCGCTGGCGATTGGCCAGCTTCAACTTGCCAAAGGCTCCCCATCTCAAGGAATCATCTAAACGATTATGAGAACTCAATCTCACTGCAAACAGGCTATCTTGTTTGTTTCAATGCAATATTCACAAAACTGCAAGCAAAAATCCCACATACTTAAACGGTCTATTTCCAATAATTCTGCAAAAATTAACATTTAACAACTCCTTTTACTAAACCGAAGGTTTACCAGTAATTATCAGTTCTTCAAAATATATAAAATATAAATTCTATCAATTTTACTGGCAGCAAATAAGAATTACTCAGAAAAACATGTTTGTAACCTTAATTTTGGACATGAATGTATATATAGATAGATAAATAAGAAGGTTGGAAATTAAATAGCGGCAACTATTTATTTAAATGGAATACAAAAGTGATTCATGTCACTATGTTTTACAGTCCTTCAATATAGTCGCCAGCATTGTGTACAACCCGTTTCCAACGATGTGGAAGTCGCAGAACACCTACGGCAACGCCTGTTCTGTTGATAGTTCGAGTGGACCGATCTACTGCCGCAAGAATCTCTGGAACAGTTTTGAAGCAAATGCCACGAAGTGGTTCCTTCATCTTAGGAATTGAGTCAAAGTCACAAGGGCTTAGATCTGGGGAGTATGGTGGATGGTAAAGAACTTCCCAGCCCCATCGATCGAGCAAATCAGCCCCAGCTTGCGCTGCCTGCGGCCGAGCATTGTCATCCAAAATGATAGGGACGTTCTGCAGAAAGTGTCGCCGTTTTTTTTCTCAAACCTGGTCTGAGATGGTGCTCCAAAAATGATCAGTAATACAGCGCATTGACGGTCTGCTGTGGGGGAACAGTATGTATTAGGATGACACCATCACAGTCGTACACGAGAATCAGCATTTCACATTTCTGGGATTCTGAAGACATTTCGAACTTCGTAGTGACCCGTAATGAAGCCATTCGTTTGATTGGCGTTTCAATTTTGGCTGGTACGACCTGATCCAAGTCTCATCCAGCATAATGATACGGCGTCAAAAAGCCTCATAGCGCTCCAGGTGGGTTCAAGCAGCATCGTATCATAGCCATTTCTGCATTTCCGTCATATGATCGTGAAGCAATTTTTCTCATGCCCAGGCGTTCCCTCAGAATGTGCAGTACAGTCGTATGCGCAAATCCTGTTTGTCGAGCCAACTCACGAATGGTTTGGCATCGATCACTGTCCATTAGTGCGGCAACAGCATGCACTTCTGCTTCACTGACACTAGGACGACCAGGTCGATTCATGTCTGTCACATTTTGGGCGTCCTTTATTGAAGACTTTTACCCATCTTGCAACAGTTCTGCAAGGCAAAGCAGATTCCCCGCAAGCCTCTTGAAGCCCTAGATGACATTGTCGGGCTGTACGACCTCTGGCACATTCAATTTTTATTCAAATTCGTTGTTATTGTTTTGAAAACAGGGTGACAACATTTACTTTAGACCGCAAGCTAACACAAGGATCAGTTCTTCGCGTCACTCCGCATGCGCTTGACGTAGGAAGGACGAGTCTTTCTGCTGAGAGCTAAGGTAGGTATGTAGCTAACGTGTGGTATACGTGACATTCTTTGGTTTTGTTGCATGGCGTTTTTACAGCAGTGTTGCCACTATTAAATTTCCAACCACAGTATATAAACATAGATATAGTAGAATGTCAAAAATCAAATAATGATTTATGAAATTAAAGGCTATCTTTAGACTCATTCTGTAAAACTTCCATTTTAAAGTATATATATTTTTTATTTGTTCCATGAGAAACAAAAAAATAATCCATCATTTTAGTTTATTAGTGGAAGTTTTCTGTTGTTATTATTAATAACTGCTAAAGAAATATTCTTATCTTATGACATTTCCTAACAATTAGAATATACTTTCTTTTTTTTTTACAACTTCCAATAATGGTATTTTTCAGTGCCTCATTGAGCTAATATGTCTTCTTCAAGCAATGGCATGTGTACACAATGAATTTTAAGATTGAATACTTTAAGATTGAATATTAAATGCAGTCAATCATCTAAAAATTTCAAAACATACCTGTATCAGCATAACTTTCTGGCCTTTCTTTTAATTCGGGCACATCAAATTTCACATGATTAAAAATAACAGCAATTCCACAATGAGCCGTTTCAGTTGGCCTCCTGAGAGGATAGTATTTCAAGCTTGAACCTTAATAATAAAAAGATAGAGATAAAAACAAACAGTTTCATTACATTTCCATACAAGTTATTTCTAATTTTCAAAGTAATTTGCAAATGCAGCATTTTTTTAATTAGAAATTTTCAAGAGTTATTCTATTTTATATATCTGTATACAAACTATGAATTTACCTATCAATACATCGACACAATAAAAGTTAATTTCTCAAAAAATAGAAAACATGCTATCTATATATAGCATAAAAAGCAAAGGAAACTAAATATTTAAAGGTAAATTTAACACTAATACTTTTATATAGGAATAATTTTTATAATTTATACACATCTTGGTGGCTTTTAATCTTAACTATATATATAAATATATAAAGCATCAAAACAAAATCATTGTTACCCCCGAGATTGGTTTAACGATGAATATGTCAACAAATTTCAAAGTAACTTAGCAAGACAATCATTTTATAATTAATCAAAATCCACAATATGTCCAATTTTTCCAAAATAGTGGCTAAAAGGTAATATGATAATTGATTTCCAACTGATATACCGATTTTAAACAATTGTTAAGACTAAATTGGGATGACAGACAGAAGTAATGATCAGTCATTACACAGTCAGAACAAAACACACAAACAAAAACAGATTTTTTAAAAAAACAATAATGAACTGTGCTAAACATAAACATCAGAATAAGTATAGTTAATAACATAATAAACTGAATCAATTGGTAAAAAAAGTGTTTGAGATATCAAACATATTATAAAATTATTACAAAAAAGAAAATTATTCCGAAAACGCTGAAATACATCATGTCTGAATGATCAAAAAAAGATTTTCTATCATGAGATGCACTTATTTTCAAAATTTTTATTCAAATCAGTCCCAGTTCCTCGCTGTTGAATAGTTTACATAAGACTTTTTTAGAAGACCTAAATATAATTCTAGTTGCAACCACGTGGTACGTCAATTTTGCTAAAACCATGCTCTTAATATTGAAACATATCAAACAAAAAAAATCATTTGGTCGATGTACTGTGAATAAGTCGAAAAGACTCGATAACAAATGAAGACGCTTTATTTTACATAAAAACACAAATTCATAGTAGCAAAAACACAGATGAAGTGCATGCAAGCACACACGAAGCACATGCAGTAAACAACGGCACACAAGCCACAAATAGGTAATAAACAATCGTAACAACACAAAGCTCTCTGAGAAAATCCGTAGATCAATACTCTAAAAAAATAGTCAAATGATTCAACTCACTACTGACTATCAAAAGTGAGCCTTTATTTTTGTAGCTTCTGTGTCAGGGCATCAATTGTTCTAGATATCATATCTTCACACCTAATCGATATATCGCTAAAATTCCAACAGTTTCAGAAGCTTTTGGGTTTTTTTCCAAGTCCGGGGGTCATTGAATCGGCATTCATTCAACATCCTTAAGAGTTAATTGTAACATTTAAGAAAAAGAGTGAAAAATAGTAGTACCAGATGATAGCCTAGATTATCTATAAAAACCCAAGTGCCAGGAAAACTAAGCTTAGCTCGGCAGTTTTTTTTTTTCCCTTTCTTTTTGAGAAAATATTCAGATACCAATCACATACTGATCACATATGAATATTTTTCAATCTTACCTACATATGAACTGGTCATTTAAATAAATAAATAAATAAACATGAATGCATTTAGTTTAACATGTTATTAAAAGCAATTATTCAAAACAATCTGCTATATTACAGTATTCATTTTACAGTTTGCCTATCATTATTTATATTTTTGTACTTGCACTCAGTTTTCATGACAATGTCAGCATGAGAGCAGATAGAAAACATTCTAATTGTTAGTGATAAAAAAAATGGTTTTTTTTTGTGTGTGTGTGTGTAAATAAAATTATAAACACATAAGTAAAAAAAAAAAGCAAAAAGCATGACTCGAACCGATAACCTGCAACACACACGTCGGCCATGTTTTCTGATAACTATACTGATACTGCACTGCACACACTTCGAAACGGAGGTTGAATAAATTACTTATTCTAACAGTTATAAAAAAATGTTTGTTTGTGTGTGTGTAAAATCACATTTTTTGAGTAAAGACACTTATTTATATAAACTTTAAAAAGCAAACCCTTATCTAAATATAAAATTTGATCCAAATCATTAAAGCCGTTTCCAAGAATATAATATTATACATATTACATATACATATATATATATATACACACACATACACAAGAATAGCTTGTTTAAAGATGATATGACATTAATGGATGCCATTTGTATAACAAAAACTATCTAAACTTTTAAAGTATTTACTCAGATATCACCTTTAATTAAATAATTTTATTCAAACCGATTTTAAATTTTAACTTTCTTTCTTTTAGCTTCCTAAGAAAATATATCACCATTTCAGCTACAAACAAAAGGAGAGATTTTTATTATTTGTTTTTAGCCTTTTATTACATATATTAAACTTAAATCTGTCTTTGACCAGTTGAGATGCTTACATTAAAAAAGAGAAGTTAAACTATTTCCTTTTAGCAATCACTTCAGTGTTTTATGCTAATTACTGAGAATTTTTATATATGCTAGATTGGCAGATTTTAGAGATATATTACTAATACTATTAAATAGACTGCCATTTTGGAAGCAAAATGATTTAACTAGTGTTACAGTGATAATAAAATTTACTAGAAACTTCAAGACATTCATAAAAAATACATAGGGTATCGATTTAAAAAAATATGTACCTTTATAAGAAGTAATCATTTCCGAAAGGCTTGGATGTAAAGATCTGAAAATATTAGACAATTTGCTTTGCCAGTTACGATCATCAAGTTCACCTTTTACAAATGCCAAGCATAACAATTCTTCAGCACAGCAAACATTTAAATTAAAATGCTCTAGAAACAACTTTTCCTTCAGACAGTCGACCTCACCATTTTCAAGCTGCTCACATACAGTATATAAAAACTTCCTGTAAAAAGTTTAGATACACTTCTATGAAAATATAAATATAATATTATCTTTCTATTTTGATATTTTCAAATTATAAATAAAAGACCTAAATAATTACTGTCAAAATAAGGAAAATACTTTCAAGAACAAACAAACAAACAAAATCCAATTTAAATTATCATTTTTTAAAATAGGATATATATATATATATATATATGTAACATTATTTGTTGTGAAGCAGTAATGCAGTGAAGAGACTTGCCATTTCGTGACGTTGTTTTATTTCATTTTTAAGAAGCAGGCATATGTACAAGCGATGAGCACACAGAGCGACACAGAAAAGGAATGAGGAAAAAGCCCTTGAACATTTTATCCCTGGTCTTATATAACCTATGATTTTGATAGGGAAAACATTTCTTCAGAGCGCTAATATATTACGAGATTTCGATAGGGATTTTCGTTACACACGCGAAGAAGGCAGAGGAAACACAGGGAGATTTTTAAAAAAGAATTTGCCTCATCAGCGGAATTTTGCCGCTTCACGCGGAGTGTGGGAAAGTTATTTTAGCTGTGTCAGTAATTTAACAAAGCTTCTCTTGAATTAATTAAGTAGAGACAGTGGAATTGGATCACGAAATAAGAGAATATTTTAGAATAAAGTTACTAAGGGCTAAATGAAGATAAAATCTTGAAAATGAATTAAATTGAAATTAGAGTTAAAATATCATTACATATATGTAATGATATTTTAATTCTAATTTCAATTTAATTCATTTCCAAGATTTTATCTTCATTTATCCCATAGTAACTTCATTTTAAAATAATCTCTTATTTCGTGATCCAATTCCACTTTCTCTACTTAATTAATTCAAGAGGAGCTTTATAAAATTGCTGAATCGGCTAAACGCCGACACATTCACATGCTCCGCGCAAAGGGATAGAAAATTGCCCAGTAAGCACATTCTTTTTAAAAGATCCCTGTGTTCCCTTTATATGTGATTGACTTGCATCAGAAATCCCCATCAGAATCTTAATAATATATTGGCACTATGGAGAAATATTTTCCCTATCAAAATCTCAGGTTATAAGACAAGGGATAATTTATTTCGCTCTTCTTCCCCACTTCTGCTTTTGTGCTGCGTTGTGGCGGACATTGCCTTGTCCGCACCTTCTTGTAAATCATGCTTGCTTCTTCAAAATGAAATAAAATGACGTTACGAAATCAAAAGTATCTTCACTGTCTCATAAATAATGCTTATATATATATATATATATATATATATATATATATATATATATATATATATATATATATAGATAGATAGATAGATAGATATAATTAAACTCTTCAATAATTATTCAAATGAAAAGCCCTTATCAAAAAAAATTAATACTGATTTAGTCTAAAGTACGAGTTGATTAAGAAAAGAGAAGCAAAATATTAAATGCAATTAAACTTAATTGAAGAGATTGATTGACAATGGTAATTTCAAAAAACTTTATCAATAAATTATTTAATATCTAGTATTTCATTTCAAAATAACAGTTTATATATAAAATACATAATATATTTATGCTTTTTAAATGTAACAGAGCCAGTAATTAGAATTCATCAGTTATTCCATGCACAGTACACATTCAATAAAATTAAGAAATAATATTTTTATGTATTAATTCAATTTTCTACTAGTAATATATATAAAAATGAGCAACATCTTTTGTTTGGTTTTAAAATAAATTATTAAAGCATCTAATAAAGCTAATTTAAATACCAAAGACAATTTTTACTTCTATTGGGTTTCTTTTTAACATGAAATTTTTCTAATCTATATTTAAGAATTTATCTCTATTTTTACAGTTGAGAATATAGCATAAAAAAGTTTATGATTTAAAATCAAATTGAATATTAATGAAATTGAAGATCAACAATAGAAACTAATATAAATCAGAACTAAAATATGCAGTAACATTATAAATTTAATTTCAAAAAGGTCTTTGTCTTCCCTTGTGCATCTCTGTACTATCTAAAATGTAAAACATGCTAAAATATAATAATTAATAAGATTCTTGCCATAGGGAACTTAGCTGAGTGAAAGTTTCTTCATCCCGCTCAAAATCATGGCGACATGTTCCTAGAAGTTTCAGTAAATCATATTTTTGCATTGTTCCAAATATCTCTATCAACAATGCATCCTTAAAAATAAATTCATAATATATAGTAAGAAATTTATGCTTAAAATAATCTCCTTCTTTCTTAACCAAGAATACAAAATCTTCCCTTTTAATTTTAACATCAATCAACAGGAAGAATAATGATTTGTAATCATCAGGTGTTAATTTGTCCAAAATAGGATCCAGTACATGCTCTGGCTGCCTAGTAATTTCATTAAAAGTATATGGGATAGCATCAACTTCTACAGCAGATGCAGCCATTATAGTTATCAGGGGTGTACCTATGAAAGAAATAAGATTTAAGAATAGGGTGTAACAATACTTAATATAAATTGCAAATATAAACACAAAGAAATTAAATAGTTTGAAACCGTCTATTTTTAATTTATCTTTTAAATAATTTTCCAATTTTATGAAATCTATCATGAAGAATACATTTTCTGATATTCTGATACAGAATAAAGTACAAGCATTTTTGTATCTATATACGATAAGAGCATGAAACTCATTTTGCAATTTCATTCTGAAACATTTATTTTAATTTGGCATCTTATATACTTGATTATAAACTTCCTCCTATGCAAAACAGAGATGAAAATAAAATAAAAAACTTCAAGCAAGTTACATATATAAATTTCTGCTTTGTTAGGATATTTATTTTTGATTTATAACCCACACACCATTAATAGATGAAATTACCTTTATAGAAGAAAGTAAGATAAGATTAGATTCAGAGCTAGATAAGATTCAGAATAAATAGCTTTAACTTAATACAATATATATAAGCATTATTTTATGTGAAGCAGAATGCAGTTTGAAGACAGTGAAGAGACTTGCTATTTCGTGATGTCGGTTTATTTCATTTTGAAGAAGCAGGCATATGTACAAGCGATGAGCACACAGAACGACACAGAAAAAGGAATGAGGAAAAAGCTCTTGGACATTTTATCCCTGGTCTTATATAACCTACGATTTAGATAGGGAAAATATTTCTTCATAGTGCTAATATATTAAAAAGATTCTGATAGGGATTTCTGATGCATGTCAGTCATACGTAAGGGAAACACAGGGATCTTTTAAGAAAGAATTTGCCTCATCAGCGGTATTTTGCCTCTTCACACGGAGTGTGGGAAAGTTCAACTTTTAGCCGATTCTGCAATTTAACAAAGCTTCTCTTGAATTAATTAAATAGAGACAGTGGAATTGGATCACGAAATAAGAGAATATTTTAGAATAAAGTTACTATGGGCTAAATTAAGATAAAATCTTGAAAATTAATTAAATTGAAATTAGAGTTAAAATATCATTATATATATATATAATATATATATATATATATATAGAGAGAGAGAGAGAGGGAGAGAGAAGTAAAACAGGTAAATTATAAGAGAGATTTATACAAGTAATTTGGAAACTAATTTTATGAATCATAATTTTATATCGAAAACTCTTTTTTAGGTTTTAATAATTGCTGACACCAATATTTATAAAAAAAGTATTCACTTTCTCTTAATTTTTTTATGTTAATGTTGTTTATTGTTTTATCCTTTCTTTAGTAACATTCAGTCATTTTGATTACAGTTTAATGTTTAATCTATTTTAAAATACTGTTATATATTATGAAAACAAAACTTAAAAACACTTTTGATTTATTAAATTACAAACCAGTGTTGAATAAATCATGTTTTCACATAACCTTTGAATAATTTTTAGGTATTGCAAATTTAAAAGTAAAAAAGTTCAAAGAATGGGTTTTTCAGGTTATAAAATAGTAACTTAGGACAGTAATGAGGAGTCTGTCAGTAATAAAACAAAACAGAGAATAAAAACTAAACTTAAAACAAAAGTAAGTATAATATTTAAATATATATATTTAAAGCAGAAACATTAGTATTTTTAGTATATATGTTATGGTTGTTTTTATTCTTATATGCAAATTAAATACACGAGTATCATTTTTTAAAGAAAAAGCAAGTATACAATTTATATTTAAAATAAAAATGAAGACACTTTTGAAAAAAAAAAGAAAAACATAATATGTCTACATATATAATGTTAAAACACTTGTAAACTAAGAGCAATTACACAATCAGTTTAAGGGGAAAATGTGAATTTAAAAAAAGAAATAATAACAGTAAAAAAGCTTTTGCCATCACTATCCCCCCAAAATAAAGCTTTGACTTCGAATAAACAATAATATAGACGAAGTATGTAACCACTTATAAAACAGGCATTTTTAAAAATTCAGACCTCAATATCAAATTCTTAATTTTAAAATCTCGGGATAGTACAAAAACAAAATGAATTTTCTTACCGTTGTTACAAGTCCAATCTACGATTATTATACAAAAAAAATTCTACCCATCTAAATTATTTTACATTCTAATTTACCTAATTCAATGAAAAGTTTCAGTTCGACTTTACAACATGCAAAGTTTACTTTTCATTTCACCTAAAACAGATGATAGAAGCGTGCCTCACAAGCGTCGAATGTAATGTTAATATTAAAATTATTTGACTACAAAATCTGTAAATAATGCTAATATTTAAATCTGAAATTCAATGAATACAAGCTTTATATTGGAATATTTAATAATTAATTTTTTAATAATAAACATTAAATATTTAATTGCGCTAATGCCAAGCCTCATGTCAGAATTTTTGTGGCGAAAATTTTTATTCTTTTTACGAAGTTGTGCATATATGGTTAATCATGTTAAAATTTAATTACTGATCCGCCATCTCGCATAAAAATAGTACATTCATTTTTATCAATTAAAATAAATAAAAATCTCATTGAAATGTGGATGAATTAATCAATAATATAACATATTATATCAATATTGATGAGAAAATTGTGTGGGCCAGTGGCGCAACGGATAACGCGCCTGACTACGGATCAGGAGATTCCAGGTTCGAATCCTGGCTGGCTCGTTTATTTTCTTTGTTTATTTAGTTGCGACTTTTTTTTAAATTTTATTTTTATATCTTCTATTAATATTTTTTTCAATAATACAATAACAATAACATCAATTTTCTTAACGAAAATAGAATTTCTTTCTTTATTTATTTAGTTATTACTTTATTTTATTTTTATATCTTCTATTAATATTTTTTCAATAATACAGAAACATCAATTTTCTTAACGAAAGTAGAATTTCGAAAGTGTAGTTGCCAATTCTACTTTACATTTCACCATGCACGGTGTCATAATTTATAGTTTTAAATATAGATTTAAGAAGCATTATAACAAGGGGCAAACTGAACTTTTTCATGCAAGTAGAAGAATATATTCAGTGACTTACTTGTTTTTCAAGAAATTTCGGCGCTATTTTTTTTTTTTTTTCAAATTTATTAATGTATTTTGATTATCATGTTTTAACTGGTTTCCGAGAAATATCTTAATTTGCTTCCTTTTAATCGTTTGAATTCGATTTATATATATATAAATTAAAATCGATAAATTAACACAATTTATCACCCATCCAAAACACATATTAGATATATTACTAATTGCAATATATAAATATTGTATTTAAAGAAGTAAGGATTATCAAATATAAATGCAGATTAGTTCTGTAGTTTAAATTAGTTTTTGATAGATATGTAGCGTACTGATATTTTGGAACTATATTGTTAATTTGCTAATTTGAGAATTTTTTTAACAATAAACAATCCACCAATTTCAATATTTTTAACGTCTTATTACAAATATTACTTTCAAATTTATTTCTACATCTAATAATCATCAATTAAAATTAAAATTTATTCAAACTATCTAGTAACTCCCTTTCAATTGAATATAATACGTAGAATTCTAAGCTCTCTTCAGACAATAATTTTCTTAATCTATTCATAATGATCATTAGAATTGAAAATGTCCTTTCACTGAGCACTTGAATAACTGATAAGATGCAGATGACTTTTTAATGTTTATGCTTTATCATGAAGCCTGAAAAACCCGTTTGATTGTTTGATGCTGTAATCTTTCACATGCGCGATGTGCAAGTTTTTGAAATTTGGACCTATTAAGTTCACGTCAGTTTTTCAAATGGTACCATTTAGTTATCGTGTTGTTTTGATCTTAATTTTCGCAATTTTTTTAAAAAATGTTTCATACATAATTTTCAACAATGTCAATATACTGTCATAATGAAAAACAAATCAGTTTTATTGTTCCATCTAAAGTTGTTCTTCTATTAAAAGTATCAGTGCAAAATCTTTTTAAATTCTTATGATATAAAACTTTCTTTTGTTGTAATAAAATACTGCCATTTCATTGTTTCACTAGTTTTTTAGTTCAGTTTTATTTTCGTCATTTCTTCAAATAAATTTACATTTTGGATATTTAAACATCTTATTTTGAAAGATTTAATTTTTAATAATGTTTTAAGTTGCGTTTTGCTTTATATCAAGTTTATTTGTTCTGGTGATTGTGTTATTCATTTATTTAATACTAATGGTCTTTGACGACTCGTTAGCTGGTCAAGATTGATGATTGATAACATTTTCAACTAAATATGTTGCTATCTTTTAATGATTTCTTCAACAAATTAATTTTAAATTTCAAATTTTAGTAGACATATATCATGTGCTCTTTTAGAAATCTCACATCGTTCTGTTTATTAAGCTATATATATCCTTAATTTTCTATAGTCTTACCTAAAATTTGAACTTTAATTGAAAACAAGAAATCACTAAACTGCAACTAATACAGATTTTTTGTTGCAGAAACTATTAAAAAATGGGCAAACTGTACAAATTTTTCATGATTGTTTTCTTTTAAACCTAAATTTAATTGCAAGCATAAGAAAATTTCAAAAAAATTTTTTAAAGCATTCAAAGAAAACCTCACTCATCATGGAAAAATAAAACGTATTTTCATACCTTCATCACCAACAACGAAAATAAACTCTTGAATTAAATATTTCTAGCAGCAATGAAAACAATTCGTTTTTTTTTTCGAGAGTGAAATATACTGTTATAAAATAAGATTTACAATATTTTTTAAAAAATTAATTCAAACTAGACAATGAACTGTACAACAATTAATCCTTTATTTACCAAATTATTCATCATTAATTATTCAAATTTATTTTTGCATTATTAATTAAGTTTTGGAGCAGAAAAAACAAACAAAGAAAAATAACTTTTTAATTAAATAAATTAAAATAATTCTTTTTATTAATAATGAAAGATTCTTAATTTCTGCCTATAACTGATATCTACTACTTATTGCCAGAGCTAAGCTCTTTGTGTTCTTTTGAATACCATCGGCAAAAACAATTGCATTGCGAAGATGTCAATCTGATTTAAATGGCACTTTTAAGTACCGTCGGTAAATAAAGCATTAAATAAGTATCATTGAAATGATAATTTTTTGAATTTCAAGATGGTTCAAAATTCATTTTTGTTTTGGGGCAGCGGTACCACCCCCCGTTAGGAACTTATGATTCTAAGGCATTTATTGTAGAGCGATATAACACATACACACATATATTTTCATCTTTATTACTATTAGAGATATTATTAACTTTAGCTAAATAAGTTATATAATCGTAATTTAAAATCATTTTATGCATAACCAACAGAAAAACAATCGTCATTGAATATCTCGATTTTTAGCATGTTTTATCCTGCATAAAAAAATTTATTCAAATTCCAATAAATTTTCTGTTTTTGTTGTGTGCGAAGCTATTCATTCCTTGATAATTTATAATAATTAATTTTTAAAATTTAAGTTACATTACATTAATGAATTCAAAGTTGATTTATATAACTAAATTTTTCCAAATGAAAAAAAAAAAATGTGCGCCTTAGTGCCGGAAGTGACCAATGTTTGCCGAAAGTGACCAATGTTTCATGCAACAAAAGTAAGAAACAAAAGTTTCAGCTCACTTCTTAAAACAATTTTTTTTTCTTTGCTAATACACATTTCTTACTCTCTGCTCTATAAAAACAGGGATACCATATTTTTCACTAACTGTTTACCCTGAAAAATTATCCAGAAATCTATTCATCGATTGATACCCCTTTGCCTTCCCGACAGTGTAAACATGATTAAATAAGGGCCCCCAAATACATAAATCTAAGAAAAGGCGTGTCTGATTCTTTTCACTAAGTATGGTATTATTCATCAAATACATCATTCTTCTGAGCCCTTGTAACAATTTTAGCGGTCGAGAGAAGACTTTCTTTTACTAGAAAGACCAGTTAGTTTGTCCTTCAATTTTTGTGGACAAATAAAAATTCATAAAAAAATCAAAGAAAAAGAAGGCCTTGTTTAGTCACCTCTCCCAAAGACCACACGATTCTACCAAAGAGGGGTAGCATCTCTTTCCTCTCACCTGAGGACACCGACAGTCGTAAAACGTTTTAAAAGCTCTCTACCGCAGGCCTCAGAAACGGTTGCGAGTTTGTACCAAAAGGTGATTTCTTGATATTTTTTTTTATTTAGTTTCTAAAGGCGAAGGAAATTCTAGAAATTTTCTTTTAGTGTATATTCTTCCTTTCTTGTACTTTTTCACTTTCACACACAATCCTGAGAACCTATATTGTAGGACCTATATTTTCCGAAGTGTAAAGGGTTCCACTTGCCATCGGGCAAGCTGGCAACCCACCACTACTAAGAAATCTCATAAATTCACTCAAATATTTCATTCTCTTTAGATTAATTATCATAATGAACTGTCACAAATACATCACTAGCAATTATGACGATTGAGAGTATCAATAATTATATCAGTTTATTGAGCGATAATAATTTCTCGAATTTGTTAAATAAAATACCTCAATAAGGGGAAAAAAACTCACATTATTATGGAGATCTCTGAAAACATGACTTAAAGCTTAAAAAAAGTTTTGATGACTTTTAGATACTTTAAATTTAAATATTATTAATTCCGCATTACAAGAATGTTAGTAGATGCTATTTAAAAATGCATGATGTTTCATAAATATATTTATGTTATTATCTTTTTACTAGCTTTATATTTTTGCTGAAATAGAAACACATTTTTTTAAACATTCAACAATGTGTCTCCAATTTTTTGAAAATATATTGTCACATTCATGCGTCTTTTAAGATCCTTGCAGAAAATACAAGATTTTAACTTGTTCCTATGATAAATTTAAACGTAATTTTTATGACAAATTTTCAAACTTAAGGATTCTTGTTATCTCTGATTTACAGCTGAAATATATTTTTGTTAAAACTAAACATAAATAATTCACCGATCAAAAAAAAAATGGTATCAAGAAAGTAGTATGAATTATCTGGAGTCTTTCTTTTCAATTGACAGATTGATCAGAATTCAAGATTTTCTGCAGAAATTCAAAAGAATTTCCATACTGGGATGTGTTTAATAATTTTCAATCGCATCTTTTTTCAATTCCTACACATTAAGGAGAAACGGTCACCTGAAAGCAAAGAAGATGAATTTCATATTTATCACGTTATCTGCGTTGTTGATTTAGAAAATCTAACTCCGTGCCGTAGTTTTCCTTAAATTCTTCATTAAACAATTTAACTTCATTAGACCATTTAAAGCTCTTATTTTTTTCTTGACGATTCTAAAAGTGAAATAGACAATACAATGACAAATCATTCGAACATCTGTGTTTAAAGTTATTATCATTAAGTAAAATAATTCATTATTAAAAGGTAAATTTATTCCTTCAAGTAAATTAATTGGCATACGGAAGTACATTAATTAATCACCTTACGCTTTTTCTCTTTCATTTTACTACTATACAAAAAATGCTTTATACCCTTTAAGTTCTTTGTGAATGAGAATTTTTCCGTACTTATTTTGAGCTCACGTTTGATTAAGTTATTCGTATTTTCTACCATTTAATTCCTGGGATTTGGATCATCGACGCTTAGCTCTGTTATCATATCGCTACATCTCTCTATGTTACCAAACATTATATTAAAATTTAAAGATTTTGTACGTTATTATTTTTCCCCCCTTCTTTTCTTCAGCTGGAGAAAGAAACTAATTTTTGTATCAATTGTAAAATAGATGGCAGCACTAATACTCCCCCCCCCCATCATAAATTTTCCTCCTTTAGATCATTAGCCATTTGATTCTGCAGATTTTTTTTATTTATTTGGAAATTTCAAACTATAATAAAAAAGCCGAAGAGAAAATATGAAATTTTTTATTGGGATTCGGTTTATCGATTTATTATTTTATAGATATTCGGATTATCGATGCTTAGCTCTGTTATTTTATCGTTATATCTTTCTGAGTTACCAAAATATTATATTAAAATGTAAAGATTTTGAACGTTATTTCTTTCTTCTTGTCTTTAGTTGAAGGAAAGAAGCTCTGATTTTTGCATCATTTGTAAAATAGATGGCAGCTCTAAAATTTCCCCATCATAAATTTTCCCCTTTTCGATCATTAATCATTTGCTTTTGTATATTTTTTAAAAATTTGTTTGGAAATTTCAAACTACAATAAGGAAGCGTAAGAAAACATATAAGATTTATTCTCATAATAAAAAAAATAATAAAAAATAAAAAAAACGAACAGAAAAATAGTCAAATATTCTCATCAAATTTCTATCTTGCTCAGAAGATGGCAGCACTAAATTTCGTAACAGTTTAAATGCAAAGTTTTGTTCCTGTTTGGAAAATCCCCGCCGATTTTAACGGAGTTTTTTTTCGAACTAAGTTATTCAACAATATATGCTTTATTTTATTTCGTTATTATTCCTTCTCTTTGGGGAAGTTTCATTATCTCACTCTCACAGAACGTTTGCGGCTTATAACTAAAAAATACTGTTTCCAATGTTTCAGAGAATTCAAATATTTATCCTTTAGCAAAATTTACAAAAGCAAAATAAATGGAAGCCCATATATATTTAGTCCCAAGATTAGGCAAGCAAGAAGACACAGCTTTCAATTAACTTTTTTGTTGTAGATACCATGATAAAGCAACTGAATTGACGATAAGATTTCAGAAACGAAAATACAGTAAATTTCCGGTTACGCGCAGAACTGGATAATCCGCAAAATGACCAAAAAGGAATACAAATTAATACAAAAATGCTTTTCGACGGCTTTTATTTGCAGTAGTGTGTCTGTACATACAGTTACGACAAAGTAAACAGTAGATTTCTGCACTTAAAAGCTTATTGGATTACACTTTGACAAAAAAGAGGGGAGAAGAGACCTCCCAGTTGTTTGCATTTGTTTTCTTATTATAAAATGCTTTTTTTTATTTTCTCGTTTATTAATAAAAACAAATAAAGAATATCGAAATCGTCAAAAACTTCGAATTCGAGATTTTGACGGATCTCTACTTTGATCCTGAGTCCAAAAAACACATTTGTAGTATTATGTCTGTTTGTAAATAGATAACTAAAAAACGCTTGAAGCCAGACGGATGAAATTTGGTACATGGTCTATATTTCAGATATGTATATTTTTATCGAATTTTAAGCAAAATCCATTCATAGGAAGCTGTTCTGTCTGTCTTCTCGAGTATAAGTGAACTTGATAAGTACAAAGCGTAAAGAGTTTGATACCGGTGATTAAATTGACTCAGTTTAGCGTCTAATGCATCTAGCTCCAATTCAGCATCTAAAATGTAGATTTTCATCCAATTTTGAACCAAATCTAGTGACGGGTTTACCGTCAATTTCTTTATGTATGTAAACTCCATAATTCATAAACGAAATTATTTAAATCATTGAAATTCAGTATGCGATTTTGTGACTACAACTGTAGTTCCATGTCAAATTTTGGTTTTAATTGATTGGTAAAAAGGAGTCCAAAATACTTATTCTCATGATAGATTCAGTGAAAATACTAGATTTACCTCAACGATATGCATTTCCTATTTTTCGTTAATGATATACAAGGCATTCGTGGCTTTCGTCAAGGTCCACAATTTTATGCAGGGAGGAACGTCGGTATAAACTTTATTGGAGAGTATGCGAGAAAGTTTCGAAGAGACTACTCCCGCTTGTTTTATTTGTGATAGAAATTTTCTAACAATGTCTTGGGATTAACAAATGCAAGTGATTCCCAAAGTGTAAAATCGATAGCAGATGATAGAGAGTTTATTTATAAGTAAACTAAGAATTTTTGTAACGAGCTTATTCTGTAAAACTCCTCTGATAATGATTACGATGAGTTGAGCACTTATGAGCTTGAGCTCTTATGAGTTCTTTATTGCAAAAAATCGGGAAAAATAGTCCCAAAAATGAAATAACAACCTTAGTAACTGTCACACAATAAATAAAAAAAAATGCATTAATATTTCATTGCTTAAATTAAAAGAATGCAATAATTATCATCGCAATCTGAGACAAACTCTGATCCCCCCTTCAAATCACCTAATTTTACTCGCTGCATTTCTTTCCAAAGGATACAACTGAAGTTTAATAGCTGCAGATATACTGATAAACGACAAGTTGAGGAGAGCAGCCGCTTACAGAAAGTCAATGAGAAAAAGTTAAAGATTAAAGAAATGAGTTCCAGAAAATGTGTCATTTATTAAATTACTTTGTTTCTCTTTTTTCTTAACAGTATCTAGCTTAAACTTATAATTATTTCAGTAAATGAAGTATAATATATATGAATTTTATAATAAAAAATAGAATTTACCATTGATAAATTTTCTTTTATTTCCAGCATCTGAATTTTTGCACACAATTTTAAAAAAATATTTTTTCTTATAAAATTATTCTCTGTTAAATCTTTAAATATGTAGCAGAAATCTATTTCATAATTATATATGATGTAAAACTATGATTTAAATGCTGCTGATAAAAATGAGAAATCCCACACTAATTTGATTATAACATTTTGATATAAAATTGACAAGCATTGATCAAATTTTTGTCCTTTTAAAAAATAACTTCGTTTAGTTTTTCAAAGAAAACCCAGTAAAATAGTAGATTAGTCATTGAAATTCTTAAATTCTCATGCAATTTTGAGCGATTTCAGCTCAAAATTGTAAATGTTCGATAAAAGCAATTCTTAGAATTCTTTTAATTTTTTGCTAGGACCATCAACTTCATAGTTTTTTTAACCTTTAATCCTTTTAGATATTTTATCTGAAGTGAAATGTCTTGTTTGGAAAATATCTCAAAAATTAAAAAGAAAGCGTTTTTTCTTATCCAAAAAAAGAAAAAAAAATTCTAGGAATGTAGTTTATTGTAGCCACTAAATGGCACTAGCATTGTTTCTGCCGTTGTGATTTTTTAAGAGAGATTCGTATAGAAAACTTCAAAATTTCAATTCTGTTAGTTAATTAATTTTGAAGCAGTAAAAAATTTAGTAATATAACAATATTACCTTTTAAAATTAATCAGAAAAATTGTTAATAACTATTTATTCAACAAAACTCTTAAATAAAAACGGACAAAAATTGTATTTCTTCTTTTTTTCCGTCTAATTAAAGCATGAAGGCTTTTTTTTTAAAAATCATGCTTTTCCATTTTTCTAAATCGAAATGTTAGTGCAAGTATAAAATAAAAAATTATTCCGCAAAAAAAAAAAAAAAAAAAAAAAAAAAAAAAAAAAAAAAAAAAAAAGAATATCGAAATTTGATAAATTGGCAAAGCAAATAAGAAAAAACAGGTTTATTTTTAATATTAATATATGGAACATGATAGAAGAATTCTATCTAACTACGATTTTTAAATTCTGCCCCTTTGCTTTGCTTATTGCAATACCATATCTTCATTGATAACTGCAGTACCTTGTACAGTGTAGTACTTTTTAGTACTATCAAAGTGCTAATCAGATGGAGCCAGATGGACTTCCGAGAAAATAATCATGAATATAAATAATTTTATGAAAATATAGTACAGGATTCTTATTACTTCCAGTTATATTATTATATCAATAATAAATGATCACATATTAAAAGCTATTTCGTGCTTTTCAGAAGAGATTTATATATATATATATATATATATATATATATATATATAAGAAATAATATAAGCATTATGAAAATTCCAATTAAAAATTATTTCTGAATCAAACTAAAAAAGCAGAATTGTATTTAAATTTAGAGAGTGCTAATGCTGCTACTAATAAAGCACTGATGAACATAACCAACTTAGTAAAAATGAAAATAAATAAAAATAGAATCAAAAGTACAAACAAAATAAAAACTAAAAAAGAATCCAACCTGAATATTTTCTCAAGGGTCACCTTCAGGCAGGGATTCAAAACAAGGGATTTTTTCTGTGAGGGGTCTGACTTTTTGTCCAACAATATTGACCCCTCTTGACCCGAAAATCCCCTGAAATTGAAGACTAAGAGATATATCATTTTTTACAGAAATAAAACAATAAATTACTAAAAATACAACCTCCAATTTAAGCGAAAATTACAATAACATAATGTAAACTATAAAAGAACACTCACAACTAATAATTAAGACAAAAAGGAAAGAAAATACCGGTAGCAGGTAAAACATCTATTATATATATATATATATATATAGTGAGAGAGAGAGAGAGATAAGTATGCATGTATGTAATGAATAGTTTATATTGCACCGAACCCTTTATTATTGGGGAGATAGTTTGTAGTGTAAAGTATATTAGTCTAGTTCTTGAAACCTTATTGTTTACAAGAACAGTTTGCTTGCTTTCCATTGGTTGGCAGAAATGTCTTTTGCCCTCTCAGAATTTATATATAAGAATCTAGTCTAATAATAAGAGTCCAGAATCTAATCTAATCTCAATTTTGATTATCTTTGATATTAATCAATACATTTTGCTATATTTAATCTTTCTTTCAATATCAGCACCACCAAAGAAGAAATGATTAGTGCTGTCCAATAATAAAACACATATTTCAAGTTCATTCAACAAAATTTTTACTATTTTTAAATAAAAATTATTTCCTTTTCTTCAATTCGGATTCATTTTAAGACGTACTTGAACAGATTATCAACTTCATACAAAATGTCAAAGTAATATTGAATATTTCATTAAGCATCTAATTAAAAGTGCTTATAATAATGAATATGCATTATATTTTCAAACTACACCATAAACAAAACACAGTGATAAAATATCATGCCTTTTTTCATCCACATACTCAATTCGTCCAAAATAAAATTTAGCAGCTCCGAATCCATCTATATGAAAAAAAAAATCGCGTTCAAAACAAATTTAAATAAAACTTTAAATGAAGAAAATTCAATTACAATTGAACACGGATAAATAAAGTTTGCTTATTTCCGGTAAAAAAAAAAAAAATGGTTGAAAATTTGGCACATTATTTTTTCGTGCGATCTACTTTGCAATCGCTGATGTTCAAACGCTTCACTTCTCTGATTGCTAGCAGCATAGCATTATAATTGCTTGTTAATGCAACAGAATGAACTTTGACTAGAGAATTCAATGGACTGGTTAATTTTGTAAATAAATGAAGAAACTTATACTCAAAATGGACGTTATAATATTTTTTTTTAATTGTTGTCCATGAAACATACTAGAAAGGGGAAGTATTTTACTGTTGTGTTGAGCAAAATTCGAAATGACATAACTCTTACCGTTGAAAAATATTTCTAACACATTTTATATATATCCATAACGGGTTTTCTATTGCTTCTTTCATACTAAATGCAACTGATAATCTAAAAGAAGACTGGATTCTTGCGATAACATTGAGGGCGAAGAACTTGTTTGGCCCTCGATAGCTCAGTTTTTAGAAAACTCAATCACATATAAATGAAACACAAATTCTTGGACTGTATCTCCATTCCTTTATTCTCAACACACCGTCTCTCTCTCTCTCTCTCTCTCGTTTTCACATCCACTCAAAAAGTTATATGATTTCACCACTTGGTGGCGCTACAAATTAGTAGGCGGAGCGTTCTGCTGACTTACTGGCGCCAACAGAACTCTTATTTACTAACAAAAGAAAACACTTCCATAATATTTTATATTCATCTTTCTATAAATTGCACTAGTCAAAGATAATATTCAACGCCAACGTTCTGTCCCCCTTGAAATATCATTTCAAAATCTCAACATTACAGAAATAAAAATTTAACACATTATTTGATTAGACAATGCAAAAATTCTACAATTATCTTGCACAAGATACAAAATATATTACACTTTTAAAATAAATTTGAATATTATATACAAAACATTTCTGAAAAGAAAATATATGCGATAATTCAATATGTACTATGAACAACTTAAATATACATTATATATCCTTTTAAATAATAAATACAATAATTACACTAGATATACATTGATTTTATTCACATGGTAATAAACAAATCTTGGAAATTGCTCTTTTCGTGACTCCTTGTGGAGTTTTTATAAGTACTACTCTGACCCTTGTATTTAATATAGAAAGGTTCACAAAAGTCTATCCCAACATGAGTAAAAGAATAACTAGGTTTAACTCTATTGGTTGGGAGATTTCCCATAATTTGGGTTACAGTTCTAGATTTATTTTTAGCACAAATGACACAATCATGAATAATTTTTCTGGCTGTATTTCTGCCAGATAATGGCCAATATTCCCGTCTTACCAAATACAACAATGTTTGTGTACCAACATGTAAATATTTAAGATGAAAATATTGCATAACTAACAAAGTGAATTTGTGATTCTTTGGAAGTAATATGGGAAACTTTTTATCATATGACAACTCAGAATTACTTAATCTTCCTCCAACACGTAAGACACCGTTTGGGTCTAGAAATGGGTTCAAGCAACTTACCCGACTCTTGTTAACATTTTCACCTTTTTCGAGGGCTTTTATTTCACAATTAAAGGCAGCTACCTGAACAAGTTTGACTAAAGTTAACGTGGCCAACTGCAGTTCCTTGGTGGTTAAAGGACCTGCCATTTTGCTCGAGTTTCTCAAATTATTAATAAATCTGAAAATAAAGGCTAAGATTTTAATTATTTTATAAAACTTATTTGACACACTAAGTATATTATCTAAAAATGATGAGTCCACAGCTGAAATTAAACAGCAATTAGTCGAATTTTTGAGTTCTGCTAAATAAAGTTTCTCATATGAAACGTCCCTGTCCTGCACAGAACTGTCCAATGGATCGTGGATATCGTTGCAATCACCAGGAAAGTTCACAACCAATTCTTGGAGAAATGTTGGGCCAAACCACCATAAGTTACTTTGTTGCATTCTCGTTGGATCAAGTCCCCTTGAAATGATGTCAGCGGTATTTTGTTCGGAAGGAACATGATGCCACTGATTCATTTCTGTGGATTCTTGAATAACAGCCACTCTGTTTGCAACAAATGTTTTTAAGTCTCGTGACTCTTTTCTCATCCACGAAAGCACGATTGTAGAATCCGAATAATATGATACTGACGTAATATCCATTTTTAATGCACTTTTTACCTTCTGCATCAATTTGGTGAGCAGAACGGCACTGCATAACTCTAAACGAGGTATAGTTACCTGCTTGATTGGTGACACACGAGATTTACTCGCGATTAGCTTCACTTTCACTTCACCCGCTGAATTGACTGTTCTGGCGTAGATTGCAGCACCATATGCCTTTTCAGACGAGTCACAGAATCCATGAAGCTCATTCACTTCCGCGTTTGGAATATCAATACATCTTTCTATGTTAATGTCGTTTAAGTTTCTTAAAGATGTTACAAACTCTTGCCATTCACTAGTTACTTTCGCGGGAAGCATTTCACCCCAATCAATCTTGAGCAACCACAATTGTTGCATGAATATTTTTGACTTCGTGATCACTGACCCAAGTAACCCAAGTGGATTAAAAAGTCTGGCAATAATGGATAAGACCGACCTTTTGGTAGGATAGGCATTATACTGCAAATCTACTTTAAAGGTAAAGCAGTCAGTTTTAGCCTTCCAGGCAATCCCTAAAGTCTTAATTTCATCCGTAGATGAGAACTCATACTCTTTCTCCGTAGCAGGAATAAGCTCGGAAGTATTTCCACACCACTTGTGTAATGACATCTGGGCAGTTTTTAGAATGCCAACAAGTTGATGTTGCAAAGTTTTTGTCTCTTCCAATGTACTCGCTCCACTTAAAACGTCGTCCATATAAAAGTCATGACACAAGACTGATGCAGCACTTGGAAAGTTTATTCCCTCGTCAATGGAAATTTGTTTAAGTGTTCTCATGGCCAGATATGGAGCACTAACCGTTCCGTAGGTAACCGTATTTAGCTGATACGTTTTAACGGGCTCATTAGCTCCCTCTTTCCATAAAATTCTTTGGAGATTTCTTTGACTCTCATCTATATTAATCATACGATACATCTGACGAATATCTGCAGTAAATGCAAATATATGCTTTCTGAATCTAATTAGCAATGTAAATAGATCGTCTTGAATCACTCCGCCGTTATACTGAATTGAGTTGAGCGATTTTCCACTACTAGTCAAGGTGGACGCATTAAACACGATACGTAGTTTAGTTGTCGTTTTTTGAGGCCTATAGATGCCATGATGAGGCATATAATATGTCACTTGAGGTTCAACACTTTCATCTTGTATCTCACTCATGTGGCCTAACTCCTCATACTCCTTCAGAAAATCAGAATACAGTTTCAGATATTTTTGGTCTCTAGACAGGTGAGTCCACAGCGATTCGAGTCGTTTTAGAGCAATATCCCTTGAATTCCCTAGACATGACCAATGCTCTTTAAATGGCATCGCCACAGTATGTTTTCCTGTCTCATCTCTTCTATGTGTTCGCGCATAATGCTCCTCACAAATAGCATTCTCTTTATTTTTAGGTAATTCATTACCTATTTCCTCAATCACCCAAAATTTTCTCAAGTTTGAATTTAATTCTTCTGATCCACATATTAAATAGTTAATAGTTAGAATTTAATTTAACTGAACTCGAAACGCTACCTCCTACAATATACCCAAATACAGAGTCCTGTAACGTCAAATTCTCATTTTTAGCATTTAATTTTCCCGGCTTTATTATTTCATAAAAGTATTCAGCGCCAATTAAAATATCTATTTTGCCCGGAATATTAAAATTAGGGTCCGCAAGGTCAATTGATTCTGGAATATGTACACGCATATCTATCATCTTATTCGGTATTAAATCTGTTATTTTTGATACCACTAACATCGAAATATTTCTTTCGAAACTTTTATTTTTATTAGCCACAGTTGCTGTAACTCCGCGATTAACTACCAGCGAGGCATTATTAATACAAGAAATAGATTTATTTATTTTTTCACTTTGGAGTTCTAGCCTCTGCATGCAATTCTGACTCATGAGGCAGCACTGTGAGCCGTTATCCAAAAGGCAACTTACTTCCTGCCATTGCGAACATCTATCTTTTATTAAACATCTTACAGTAGACAAAACTACATTTTGATTTACAATTAGATTTGTTGCGACGAAAGACGGACTCCACTCACTGGGGGAAACCGAACCTTGTTTCGAATTTTCCCCCTCCGATTGCGAATTATTTATGACTTCAGCGGTTTTTATATTCGAAGACGAAACATTTTTTGCTTCTTTCGAAAAGTGTATTAACTTATTGTGAGCTTTGCCACAGAAACAATTTCTAAACGAACACTTTTTAATGCTGCAATTAGTCGATAAACATTTGAAGCAGGCGTTTTTATTTTTCACTACCTCTACGCGTTCAAGAACCGAAAGTCTCTTAAATTGAGGACATGCATACAAAGGATGATTCTCGCTCTTTAGACATAAATCGCAATTTTTATTTTTCATCTCATTGAAAAATACCTTTGATGCTGGTTTAAATTTATTACTATAATTTTGCCCTCTTCTCGTCTCATTAATGGTTTTGCCTTTGGAAGCAAAATACAAATCGCATTCTTTCCCTAATTCGAGAGGTGTAAACCACTTTTGATTTTGTCTAATATTAATATGAGTTGCTGTTTCTTTATCCAGCGTTTGGAATAATTTATCCGAAACTATCAATTGTTTTAGGGTCTCAAAATCTGTAACACCCCTTAATTTTAAATAATATTCAAAACTCGTCATTAAGCGTGACGCGAATTGCACATGTGTTTCGTTATCTGTAGAAGCCTATCTAAAATTCTCTAAAATCGCTTGCGCTGTTGGCTCGAATTCTCTTAGTACAATTGATTTAATTTCTTCATAATTATTTAAGTCTTTCTCAGCAATATAAGTTAGGATATTAGAAGCTTTTTCTCCTAATAAATTTAATAAAATCTCTGCTTTAAATTTCTCAGGAACCTTTTTAGTACTAAGTGCTCTCTCTAACGAAGTAAAAAAGAAACCCCAATCCTGAGCTTTGCTCGGTGGTTTAATACACAATATTCTCACAGACTTTAATAAGCTATCCGGAGACACTTCTGGTTCGGTTTTACACTCTACATTAACGGAAGTCTGAGTACTATTTTCATTAGCCCTTAATTGCGCTAATTGTAATTCTATTTTAGTTCTCTCTAATCTAATACGCTGTATTTCTATTTCACTCTCCTGATCGGATTTTTGGTTTCTATTCCCTGTTACTCGATCCACAGCATCTTTAACAACTTCGTTGTCATTTTTGAACACATCACTCTCCTCAATTAAACGCTTTATTTCACACTTTTTCATGCCTTCCGCAACAACCAAACCCATCTCCTCGGCAACGACTTTTAATTCATCTTTCTTTAATTTTGCTAAACCCGCCATTTTAAATATATAATTCAAAATAATTCAAGAGAATAATATTATCACAATTTTATTCTTAACTCATTAAAACAAAATTAACTTCGTCTCGGGAAATTAATTAACTCATTAAAACAAAATTAACTTCATCTCGGGAAATTAATTATAACTCAACAAAAACAAAATTAACTTCCTCGCGGAAAATTAATTATAACTCATCAAAAACAAAATTAACTCCCTCGCGGGAAATTAATTATAACTCATCAAAAACAAAATTAACTTCTTCTCGGGAAATTAATTATAATTCAACAAAAACAAAATTAATTTCATCTCGGGAAATTAATTAGTTAATAACTCAAAGGATAATACTGCCCATACCTCTGTGGTGAATAGCATATAAGCCAGTTAACAACTCTTCTACCCGAACGATCGTTTTGGCGGAATTCTTTAGTTACTGGACTGCTAACCGAAAGGTCCCAGGTTCTATCCTCACTCATTGCGAATCGCGTACCGCTTCACCTCTTTGCTGGGACTGCTGTCACTCGAGACCAGTTATCCACAAGAGAATTCTCATTCTTGGTATTTTCGCACCAAGTTCGTCATTATCGACGATATCTCCACTAATAAATCACACATTTCAAATAATGAATCACTATACAATAGATGCATAGTCGTCTCCGGCGCACTGTACCATGTTTGGCCCTCGATAGCTCAGTTTTTAGAAAACTCAATCACATATAAATGAAACACAAACTCTTGGACTGTATCTCCATTCCTTTATTCTCAACACACCGTCTCTCTCTCTCTCGTTTTCACATCCACTCAAAAAGTTATATGATTTCACCACTTGGTGGCGCTACAAATTAGTAGGCGGAGCGTTCTAAAATTAAATTACATTAAAAACGGTGTCATTAATTGTATACGGCTTCTTTTTCTTTAAAGAAATGGCAGGGAAAGTGGTATGTATCATCTTTTTTTCTACATAATCAAGAATTTTTTTCATAAATATACAGGCGTGCAGTATTTTGTAATGATCTTGCCATAAGAAAAGATAAAGTTTTCAAATTGACCAATTTTGTCGGTGAGGGACATGAGAAAATCTACAACTTTTTAAAAATTAAAGATAGATTTTCATAAGCTGATTTTAAACATTTTTGTAATATTCAAATTTAAGCATGCGTCAGTCATCTCGGAACATCCTGATATTCTGCAGTATACAGAGTTTCTCAGGGTTTTGTTGTCAGCATGGCTTGTGTAAAAAATTTCAAAAGCAGAAACAGAGAACAGGATTTAACACAGAATGCTGCTCTCTGTTTTGTCTGATAAGACAAAAATATATTTTTCTTTCCTTTTTTTTTCGAAAACTTATCAGAATTTCTCCACAAAAAAGACTAAAAAATCATCTCTTGCAGAATCATCAAAAATCACTAAAATAAATTATCTTTGTTCCTAAGTAATAGCTTGCTATGCAAAGAAATTAAAGAATCCTCTTAATTGTGAAGAATTTTGGAAAACCTTAATAATATCGCCAATATTTTCATATGTTCTTTTCATAAAATTATATATTCGTTTGTAGTATCAACGGTTATTGTAATTCACAGAAAACAACACGTGTGTAAAATGTTTGAAATATTTTGAAAACAGTATTTAATGCTTTACTCTCATTTTTCAGCAAGATTGTGTTTGTGATGCCTCAAGCAGTATAAAGTTTCCTGAAATTTCCTCAAATAACGAAGAATTTTATATCACGGAAAGTAATTCAACTTTTTCTTTGACAATAGAACTTAATACTTAGCTTTAATATCCAGTTTTATCTTGCATTAGCTGATATATACGGCGTTGCGGGAAATTAAAATCCTTTTCAGTACAATGTTTTTAATATAGTAACGATTTACATTATACAAATTCCTTTTTAAAACGTCTGCATTAAAATAAAAGAGAAATTGAAATAGAATTTTTAAAAATAAAGCTTTACCTTGAAGCAACACAAAATTTTTCATTGCAGTTATCAGAATTGCATTAAAGAAATTTATCGAAATATCTTTTTTCTCCAGAGAAAGTTAACTAACAAAAGAAAACGAACATGAAAATGAAACTGAAAAAAAAAAAAATACTGAACGAGAAAGTGAATGATTCCCCCCCCGCAAAATAACAAATTCAGCTTAGAGAGAGAGAGAGAGAGAGAGAGAGAGAGAGAGAGAGAGAGATTTAAATGAAAAAAGGCATTAGTTAGCCAGGTGCCAAGTGGAGATGTAAAATTTAGATTTCACTCGTCTCTAAGTTTAAAAGAAAGAAACAAAGCGGACATTAATTTAATTCGTTGGCATTTTTATTGTAAAATAACAACATTAGTTAAGAATTTATAATACAAAAAGTGAAAATAAACAATAAATAATAATAATAATAAAATAATGATAATAATAGAATAAAATACAATAAAACACAACATCAGATAGAATTTCAACAAATTTTTCACTCATTAAACTCACATTCATGCTCCTAATTTTCAAATATAATTAGCTCATATAAAAATATAACATTTAGATGCAATTAATAAATTATAAATTCAAATCGCTAGTAACAACTTCAGATGTAATCTTTGAAAATATATATTAGAAAGATAAAAGAACAAAAACCAAAGCTGCAGTGTACTAATAAGTTCCATATTAAATGATATTCTGTAGACACGAAGTGAATTAAAAAAAATGCAATAAATACCGTTTGAGTTTGGCCCATTTTTCAGAGTAACAAAATTATAAAGAAACAACATACAGAACATTTAAGACAAGTTAGTTAGCTCATATAAAAAATATAACATTTAGATGTTAGATGATGAAGAAGAGCAAAAATTGATATGTATGTACATTACACATTCTATACAAAGAATTTAGAAGATATGAGAAAATATAAAATATTCTGAATAATCTTAACAGAGTACACATTTTTAGCTGAAGCTACAGCACAATTTATAGTAGAACTTCTCACAGTAAGTTCAGCACATTTTCAGATATTATGCCACCACAGAATCAGAAATATAAATTTACAGAAATTAGATAATTTAATGGTATATTTAGAGGAAAAATTTCCCTGGTATCAAATTGAGTTATAAAAAGCTCCTGTGTATAATAGTCATAGGTGATGTTATAATAAGAGTTTTGGATTTGAATATTTATTATTTTTTATGATTAAATATTGAAATTTATTATTTTATTGTATGGTAAAATTGTGCCTATTACCAATGTACTGAAAAGAACCAAACATATATAAAAAACTTGCAAATAATACCTTTTGTAAATACCATCTCTTTCATTAAATTTTATCTGTTTTATCTAATTGTTCTGTTTTAAAGTAAAAATTCCTAATTGCATCAATTTTTTGGGGAATGTAATAAGAATCCATTAGAACTAGATAGCACATTTTACTTTTATATAATTAAAATCCATATTTTTGAATAAAGAAAAGTCTTCAAAATTTCTTAATAACTCGAAACACTTTTATAATTAAACACAATTTAGATGAAGTCAAAAGAACACTTATATCATATTTTAAAACATATAATATACGCCATGATTGGTTTTATAATCTGAAAAAAGCAAATGTCTCACCAAACTATTTGAAAAAACAACTTTTTAAAACAAATAACATGAAGTCAATACTTCAAATACATGATAAAATATTTTTTTATCGGCGAATGTAAAACAAAAATATATCAAAATAATTTAATGAAATTTTACAGTCAGTGCACAAATTTATACATTATCTACGTCTTATATTTTTGAATTAACTGTAGAAGTATATGATTTGGAATAAGAATTTTATGAGCAAGAGTTTCATTTGTCATAGGACTAGTTTCTTTTCCATTTTCAAGCCATTCTTCAATTGCCTGTTTTTCATAACTATAACCATCTGTAAAACACACACACACAAATAAATGTAATTGTCCAAAAGAATATTTAAGCATCCATATTTTATAAAGCTTCACTGGATAAAAAATAGTAGTCTTAAAAAGCTCTTAAATGATTTTAGCAAAAATTTGATATCAAGTAAATGATACAAACAAGTAGTGATAAAATACTTTCTCAGTAAACGAGTTCCATAAATCACAACAATTAATAAATGCACTTGAGGGAGAGAGAACAAAAACCAAGGTTCCACAGTTATGATAATAGTGAAGTATCATGATTGTATCTACAGAACCACTAAAATTTCAAATGCAAACATTCACTTTTATGAAGTACTAACTGATTTCTTAGAGAGAAAAAATCATAACAAGTATTGTAACAAATTAGTATTTATAGGACGAAAAATATAGTGTAAGATACAAGCAAAGATATGCAAAAATAATCAGT
>JAPMOR010069409.1:130189-148281 GCA_026543865.1 Argiope aurantia | reverse complement strand
TCCATTCATCAGTATGTGGTGTTTCTGTATTATTATTGATTGTTTCTATATTTTTTGCCAATTTAGGATTAAGGTTATTACTCATGACATTATTTGAATGTCCTTTACGGTTTTTCAAAGCACGGATAAATCAACAATACATTAAAATGGATGATGCCATTCAAATTTGTTGAAACTTTGTAGCTATAAGAGTAAACATTACAGCTTTTATTTTTTTCTTTCAATTTGACGGCATATTTTGAAATACATTTATCTAAAATTTTATTTGTATTCACTAATGGTTATGACAACTAGGAGTTCATATTTCCCAAAAATTATTTCACTATTTAAAGCATGGAAATCTCATTACTTTTAATAAGCAAATATACAATATTAAACACAAAATATGACTAATTTAAAATCTCTAACATAATAAAAACAATTGTAAAATATAAACCTTTATTTAACATTTAATGCTAAAAATTTTAAAGGCAGATTATTTAATGGTTAGAACTGTATTTATCCATTAAATGAAAAGATAAAAGGCAGTTAAAAATGAATAAATTCTTAAAAACCACAATAAAGGATTATAATAATAATTTAGCAAAAATAATTAGTTGAAATAATTCAAGTACCTGCAGCCACAACTGGATCCCTCATGACCTCATGTGTAATTGGACAACAAAATTCATTAAGCACCATTTCATCTTCTATGCCAGATACAGCATGTTGCCATAAGGGATTCTTCAAGCATTGAATCGCACGAAGAATTTTGTTCCTTTGTCCCAAACTATCTGTTAAAAGATTTTTAAAAAACTTGAAATTTTAAAGAATAATGAATTAGTAAAAATTCTGAGTTTCAGCACAATTATATTTAAATCACAATAATTTTACAGTAATAAACAATACATGTCCATTCAGAATGGATTAATTTTGAAATTCTAAAATAAATTACAGCGTAAAATCTACACATTTCCCTAAGAAATTTAATATTTAAAAATGAAAGAACATAATATACGAAAAACAACTATATCATACAGATTTTTAGTTTTAAAAAGAATACAAAAAAAAAAAAAAAACTGAAAAACGACTTAAACATCGGCATCTGTAAACATTTATCAAAAAACACACGATATAATATTACGAACCAACATTTTATCAGTTTATAGACAAAAATTATCAGTCATATAAAATGAATTCTTTGCAAAAGAAATGGAATTTTAGAAAATCATCAATATTTTTAGTTTTTAAGATGGAAAATTATCTAAAAGGTATTCATCTGTTTTAGATGCATAAACATATCAATTATTATTTTTAAATAATATCTAAGCACATCAAAGTAATTTAAAAAGAGTACTTGTAATTTATCAATGCAGTTTTATTATTTGCAATTGTTGATAAACATATTTTCTGGTAAGCATTGAAGATGTTCATAATTTATTGAAAAAAAAAAAAAAAAGGAAGGAAGGAAAGAAAGAGAAGGAATTTAGCGACATGTTTTAACTGTACTTTACAAAGGAAAAATTATTACAATAACAAAAATGCATAGCATAGATTTTATAGCAATCGAATCACATAAAACTAATTAGAAACTTACCAATTTTTAAAATACTCGAAAGATTTTCATGATTTAAATACATAAGTTCTTTCCCATCAATTGAATTTGCAGAGAAGATTTCAATATATTCTTCTAGTTTCAAAGATTTCAACCAATTTATGACATCTTCAACAGTCCACAATAAAAAGCTCCTCTTGGGAGGCGAGCATAAGATACCTTTTTCTTTAATAGAGGAAGGATTATCCAAAGAATGAAATATTTTTTCTCTGTTTAAAGTCCACAACACAACAGTTTTATCATTTGATCCAGTAGCTAAAAGCGATCCATTAGAGAAAGCACAGCAAGTGACATACCTATAATATATGCATAGTACATTGAAAAAAAAAATGTAAATACATATAATAATGTTTATAAAAGCTTTATTTGGTATATTACTATATCAAAACTTTTTTCAAATCTAAATATCATTAATTTTTAACTTGAAAAAAAAAATTAAAGTTTCTGAAGATAAAAGTATATTATACAGAACTATATATATATATATATATATATATAAACATTGCTGTTTGTCTGATGACAGTCTAAGCTACTTTGTTTAAAGAAACTATTTTTTTTTTTTTATCAAGAAGGAAGTAAAAAATAAAACTTAAATGGAATTGTCGGTCGAAAATATTAGTCACATTAGTGATTTTTTTACTACTGGCGCACATATTCCAATTTCTGTTCTTAAAATGTTCTATAGTAATTCTTGCCTAATCAGATCCGTTTTCAAAGACAAAACAATTAATAACTGTTATTGTCAAAATTTGTATTTAATTTCTGCTAAAAATCAACAATAATTTGAAACTCATTTGCAACTATATTATATTGCAACTCAAAATCCAAAGATGTTTCCGAGCGATTTGCTCAGTGTTTTTTAGGAACACTAAGGAAAATGTAAACTAAAACTTCATAGCTCAATAGTTCAACAAATAACAACACTTTTCATTTGCTGTAAGGAAGCACACTGCATGCATTTATATATGGTTTTGTGGAATGAAAAAGAAAAAGAAAAATTGAATCCATGTGTCATGATACACAAACATCTGAATCGTACTATTATTTTTTAAAATAAGATTTCAGATTAAATCTGCGGAAGTGATAGAACGAATATTCCTCCCATAATGTCTTATAAAGGTATTAACACCATTAGTTCTCAATATTTTAATTTCAGAGTCCTACACATAACTGTTGTGTGTTTCAAAGAACAATAAAGAAAACCGTACTTGTGTATGCTTGACAGTACGCCATTGGCGAACAACTATTACGAAAGAGCTTGTTAACATACGATACATGGTCACTTTTCTTTATCATTTGTCGATTAATCGCTGGAATGCAATTAATCAACAAGAACCAGAAAACTTAATATTTAATTTGGACGCCTTTTTGCATGACCGACAGAAGGCAATATTTGAGTCAGAACCACAATTGGAATCACAAGAACACATAACAAATTTCATTCATTGTGTTTTTAGGTTATCGCATTTAAATGCATGCAAAATTACAAATCAAGAAAAGGTAATTTCTTGACAGATATGGCCCCAAATTTGATAAAGATCTACGCTTTAGATGTTAAATCGGTGTATCAAATGTTACCCATTTGGCTCTTTTCGTTTAGTATTATTATCGTGTTAATAAGCATCTAGTAATTAAATTTCAAGGATTATGCATATTCATTGGGGGGAAGCCAATTAAGAGGAAATGTTAACAGAAAAGTTAAAATAGTGAAATATATTAACATCATTGCATAGAAAAGTTTAAATCAATAAAAACAGCACATATGTGGTATTATTATATATACTATCATCATTTTAAAGAAGTTGGATGAAAACTAGTAAAAATTTTACTGAAAATGGAATAACAGAAATGAAAAGTAGTTTCAAAAATACATTACCTGTTGTGTCCTTCTAACTTCTGCAGTGCTTCTCCAGTTTTCTGTTTAACAAATCAAGTCAAAATTCATTAGAAAGATTAAAGCAAATATTAGTATTTTAATTTTGCTTCAAAATTTGTAAATAAGTTATCTAGTCTTTTAAAATATATGACAACAATAACTTCATCAAATGTTAGCAGAAGAATGATAGAAATTTTTTTTTAAATAATACACAAGAAAATAATAACAGTATAAAGAAGACATAATTTTAATAAAATTTGAAAAAAACTGTTTAGTTTTTAAAATAAATATTTAAATGATCAAAAATATTAACATAAAATTTTGTTTCTTTGATGTTTATTGATAATATTTGAAAGTATAGTATTCACTTTGCTGCTACATTCATTAATTAAACTTCTGTTTTAATTTCATGCTTATATTCACACGTTTACAAATAATTGTAAGCAAAATGCCAATTTAGAAAACAGAGGACAGAAAAATACTGACCAAATTAAGTAACTGACCAAATAACGCAATGGAGCTATAAAAAGGTATCAGAGCATACTTTAACTGCAGTTAGTGATACAAATGTAAAAAGAAAGAAGGAAAAATCATTGGCATATGATAAAATTTTTCACAGTTTTGTGTTCAAAATAAAAACTATAGAATCAATGAATAAAACAATTATATCCATGAAACTCTTTTAAATGCATTCCCAAAACGAAATATAAATTTAATTAATCCATATTTATCTTCTATCAAGCACAGTGCTACATTTATAAAGTATCTCCGCTTTTCTCCTCCAGTATTGGAAAAGTTTACTCATTTAATGAAACAGGAGGAGAAAGAGGAATAATGCTGAATACAGATATATATATATATATATATAAGTAAAGATATTTACCGGGTTCCATAGGAAAACAACTCTGTCACCACCTCTGTAATAGAAAAAAAAATCATTTTCTTGAGAATTTCAGTTAGGAAAAATGCAAAACAAAAATAATGTACACATTTCCTTACGTTGAAGCTAAAATTGATCCATCGTAAGAAAATCGGCAAGCATTAACATTTCCAGTATGTCCTTCTAATTTTGTAATAAGAGAAATTCTTTTAGTTGCACAAGCTTCTACAGACCAAATGTTCACAAAATCGTCATTGCCACATGTTGCTATAGTATAATTTCCAGTTAGGAAGCCATTTTCAGCTGAAATGATTTTATAAGCATTTTACTTTCTGAAATACTTCAATCAATTTATCATAGGAAAATAGAACATTAAACTTGATAGATATAGTATATACAAATCACTGATATTTAGTAAATTATATCATAACCTATAACTTAGTAATAAATTTTTATTTTGTGAATCACATGGAGGATCTGATTGAAAATTAATACTTATGTAAATCATGTATTTTAATTGGTTGGAGGAGGGAGAGAAAAGCCAAAATAAGCACTAAATATTATGAAAAATGCAAGATGTCTTCCTCTCAGATAACACTTGAATTTTCTTTAATTATTGCTATCATTCAGGTTATACTGCAACTAAAAAAAAACATACAAATTGTTGTTCAGACTATATACATTTCAGCAGAAATTAATAAATCATAAAATTAATAGAAGTCAAGAAATACAGTTAATATTTGATCACATTTAGATATAAAATATGGCTGTCCTTCAGAATACAAATTGCATACTTCAGTTATATATGATGTTAGTTAATTAGAATGATTATTGGATGAGATTTTGTTGCTTATAAAATGTAGTAAAGTGGATGAATAAAAGAGAAGAATGTTATATATGTCATAATTTATATATAAAAGTAACCTATAAATTGAAATCAAAATTAAATATATAATAAAAGCAAAAAGAAAGGAAAACATTGAAGTAGAATAAAAAAGGAAAATGTAAAGAATGCCAAATGAGAAATAAACAATTAAAAAACATAAATACATGTATAAAATCTGCAAATATCCATTTCTTTTGATACAATTGCTTCTTGATTTTCATCAAATAATTAAAATTAATATTCTAATTGCTAGTAAAGGAAAAATTTAAAAACATCCACAACATTACTTTGCATATATTTTCAATTCTGTCTTTAAAATCTCCTCGATGTTTACATTTAATTTGGTTCCTTCAGATTTAGTTAAAGCAATAATTAATATAAGTGGTTCCCCAAGATTTATGCAGCTATTCCTTTGGAATTTTTGAAAAGTGTAAACGAGGGATAACATTAAATATTAATAAGTTAAACTTTATTTTATAATACAAAAGATATCAAGCTTCCATTAGAAGGTCAATTTTATTTATAAAATATACTGAAATCAACTTCAATACCATCTAACATTTATAAATTTTTCAGAAATCAAGCTATGCTCAAATAATATTCAACATACTCACAGACAGCTTCATATTGGGGGCTAGAATCACAACCAAGAATGCCAAGATCATGAGCATTTGTGATAGAACATAAATATTTCCCATGGCCATACCGAGCATCCCACAGCATAATATCACCAGCAGTAGAGCACGATAACAGAAAAGCACCATCAGGAGTAAAAGTTATAGCTGATATCATTGCTTCATGAGCTTCTAATATTCTACAAATATGAATTGGAACATCAGACAAATTGCAACAAAATTATTGCTTTAGATCACAGAAATCTGAACTTTGATTGAATCAAATTAAAAAAAAAAATACTTCTGATGATGTTGATTACCTAATGACTGATTTTGTAGTAATATCCCACAATACTACCTTTTCATCATCCCCACCAGTTGCAAACATAGCAGAAGTGGATGAGAAGGAGCAGACACGAACAGGCGGACCTTCAAGATGTTGTATTTCATCCAACTTTTGTCCATCCTTTTTAAAATAATAAGAGAAGAAAAATGAATATTTTAGAACACACATAGTCATTAAAAATGTAAATTATAGAGATATTTAATTTTTATTTTGAATTTTTTTACATTGATATAATTATCAATAACGATAGACAAAAATATATCTTCCAATATTTAAAATTTCTTTCAACTACAATAAAAAATATAACTCCAACAAGTAGAATATTGTACTTTCATATTGTGACATTAACTAATGCTATAAAATAAAAGCTTATAATACAATGAGTCACTGGTTCAATACCATAATGGAAAAGTAAATAGAAGTAAAAATAATGAGTTATAAATCTTGAAATTTTTTTTTCCTGCAGGCATATAAAAGAACTTTAATTGGATACTAAATATTTCAGATTTATTATCTAAACATAAACAAGAGGGAGGGTAATTTGCTTAACTCTTCTGAAGACGGAACTTTTGTGCTCCATAAAAATGTATTGTACTTTTCAATAAAAAAACAAAGAACAAAAAAATATTATATAAGAAAAGGGTTGAGCTAAAAAATTTCAAGCGCTATTAAAAACTAAAATATACAGAAGACATGATACAAATAACAACCCAATCTTTTAATATTAAAAGCATTTGATAAAAGAGATAGCTCTTAATAAAAAGAGATATATAAAATTAAAGCAAACATACATAAATAAAACTCCTAACTCAGTGAGATATATAGTCACAGTACAAATTATTTGGGTAGCTTGCAATGCTTAAATATTCTTCCTCCAAATATCTAACCTTTTCATTTTCCATTTAACTATCAGTTATTTTTGTAAGCATAATTTCTAATGCAAATTATAAAAAGTCAACAGCTTTAATACTATCTTTTAGTTGTTACATATTATTTAGAGTTATGATAAGGCATGTAATAATGAATGGATCAAAAATAAAATATTACATTATTGCTTTTAATTAAAAACAATTTATCATATGAATAAATTAAAAATAGAAAGCTAAAATACATCATAGTAGATAAGCTTTTTTTTTCATTCATTTTTGGTTGTCAGATAGCTCTGAGCATTCTTATTTTTGCACAGTTTAAAAATTGAATTAATTTGTTTTTGTCTTAAAAACCATACATTACTTATTTATTTCTGAAATAATCTGTTAAGACAAATTTAGCATTCTATCCTTGTACAATGGGAAAACTTTGGGGAAAAGTCTATATTCTTTAATAGGCTGTAACTATAAAATGGTTTCTCAGTTTAAAAAAAGTATAAAGATTAATATATATATAGAAACCTTTAAGGATCACAATGGAGAAATAAATTGGGTCACAATCTATTCAATATATAGCAATTTCATTAAGTTTCTGAAATCGAGTTCTGAATAAAAAAAAGTATTACATTTGATAATCGGCAAACTAAGCTGATGCATAATGAACCATGAGCTTAAATACACCATGTAAAATTAACTAAATTATGCATTAACAAAATATTAGGCTATTTCACATTTCACAATTGAACTTGGGAATTCAAATATAATTTAATTTCAAAGGCTTAAAACTTCCCAAACAAACTTCAGAATAATTTTTTTTTAATTTTAAAATTCATAGATGCATCAGTCACAAACCTGAACATTCCAGAAAATTACTCTACCATCAGTTGAACAAGATGCTAAGAGAGTACCAAATGGAGAGAAACGAACACAATTCACACCATATGTATGACCTATCAGGGGAGAAAATTTAGCTTCATGGAAATGAATTTTTCTTTTCTGGTCATTTTCAGCTTCTTCAGTTTCCAGGAACCACAGTCGAACACTTTTGTCACTTGAACAGGTAGCCAGACAGTCATCAAAAAAGTCACATCCCATCACATCACTGGAATGGCCTTCTAATACTTGAATAATTTCAGCAGTACTCATTGCTACAAACCTAATTTTTGAGTGATTAAAATCATTAAAAGATATTATGAAATTATATTTTAAAATATCTAACATGTTATTTCATTTTTATAATCCATTTCATCTTTTATAAAGGCAATAAAAAACAAAAATAAGCCTGTTAAACAGAAGGAAAATGCAAATTTTTATCTTCAAATTTATTAAAAATTATTAGCATTAATATAAAGTAATTGTTACTAAAATGCAAAAATATAGATTTAATAAATATTTAAAATATATTTAAAAATATATTTAAAAAATATATTTAAAGAAAAAGTGTATAAATAAATTTAAAGAAAAATATATTTAAAAAAATGCAAATATATTTAAAATGCAAGTAGAAATTCTCAAAATTTTTTTTTGCTGGCATTAAATTTACACAATATGAATTTAATGCTAGTAGTAATAATTCATTTAATTAATAATAATAATAATTCAATGATTAATAATTTTTTATAATAATTTCAACCATACAGTAATTTTATTTATAAATAATTCATTATCATTAATAAATCAGTAATAATAATTTCATTATACAAAATTTAACTATAATAATTAATAATTTTTACAAATAATTTCATTTATACAACTAAGATTATAATGAATTCGTCTCATTATTAATTAGTGCTACCATTACCTATAAATATGATTAAAAATAATAAGTAAAAAAATTTCATTTAGATGAAAGTATTCTTAGATGCCATAACAAATCAACCAGTAAGATACCAGGTAATTGTAATATGATTGGCTGGTATACCTGTATAGTAGACTCATGCAATTGATTTAAGAAGTTTTTAAAAATTCATTAATATAGTGCAAAAAGGAAATTTTTGAAAAGTATGAAATAAAGAAAATTTTGGTGCAGTGACCAACAGAAAATACATATTGTTACAAGTAATACCAACTTATAGCTATCATTTTTCTTCTTCTTTTTACATCTTTACCCTCCCCCCCCCCCGAAAAAAGCAACAATTTTTTTAAAACAAGGAAGCATATGTACATTTAAATTTAGGATAAATGGACAAGCAGGACAATTTAAACACAATTAATAATGCCAAAATAGTTACTAATCTTTTAGAAAAAACACTAGAATATTTAGAAATACTTTGCTGATGTACATTTTTTTAAATAAAATATTAATCATGTCAATTCAAAAGTATGATTGCTATTTTATTTAACTTTGTCGGAATTTTGTTGCATTGTTGCTGTTCAGATTGAACAGACAACTGTAGTGGTGGATATAAATAAAATTAAGTAAATTTTATTTAACGAATGTCATAAAACAATTTTTCAAATGATACAGAGGATAATTTCAATATTTGTTAGTGTTAGAATTTTGTACAACCAAAGGAATTTATAGTTTCATCAAAATTGAATAACCAAATTTCCATTTAAGTTTAAAAACTGTAGAACTGAATGGTTTTAGGTTTATATCATTCAAATTTTTTCATGGTAGTCAGTAAGAGGAACTTTGAAGTTATTAATTAACTTCATAAAATTTCAAGAAATATATCTTCAATTTTTTTTTATTCTTGAGCAATACAACAGAGTGCAAATATAAAATTCTTTTTTCTTTCTTTTAAGTTCTGTTATATTGTAGAAAAGTTTAAAAAACAAAAATATATTATACTTAGAATCATCCTTATAAAATCTACATTAAAAAAGTGATAAAATATTAATAAAAAATGTCATAATCATTTAAAATGCCTAGTTTATGCCCTATTTCATAAATGCTTACGAGAAAAATTAATTTGCACAGAAGAATTCTCACTAAAACTATCTTTATAAGACACACAAATGCAAGCTTTACCAATTGTTTTAGTAAGATTATATTACTCATAAAAATTTCAGAATTGACAAATAAACTCTCTTATATTCGAGAAAAAAAGATTATAAGCAATTCTAATTAATTAACACTCTTTAAATAGAAAATAAATATTACATAAGATATAGATTTTTCAATTAAAAAAATAAAGCTACATATTTATTAGCCATCCTTACTCAGCATAGAAAACCCAACTCCTATATGCGATCAATTTCAAAACAGAAGCAAAAATATCTATTAATCATCTTGCTTAGCATATTTCGTTACCACAACAATATTTTCTGAAATCGAATTTACCAGCTGATAGAAAATAAACAAACAAAAACTTGCGGTTACGGTTGCCAAGGAAATAACGGCGTTTTCCGGCTTCTGAATTAATTAATCGCACTATAAGTTTTTTAAATCTGTGTCTCCAAATGAGGACATGAAAATTTTTATCTACCTATTTTTTTTTCGTTGACATTTTTCTTTAGTTATCAATCAGGTATTCTATAAATTTTTGCTACGATTTTATATTCAATTTTATTGAGAACTGACGAAAATTTGAGTAACGATTCCAAGTCTATTATAGAAATCTTGGGGGGGGGGGGAATTCTGCTGGTATTCAAATCCCATGACGTAACGTAGAGTAATTGAAATTGAAATTTATCTATTTATAGGAAAAACTGTAATTGCGCAACTTTACATAGAATTTAAAAGGCAACACAGATTCTATAGATATTATAATGAAATGTGACTATGGTTTTTTAAAATTAGGACAAAATTAATTGCAGCAAAATAAAAGGTTTGATATCATATAAGTATTAGCATAAATTATTGGATGGTAGGATGGGCAAAATTCCAGGATCTATGGTATTTGCCTCCCCCCCCAGAGTGATGCAGATATTTGCAGTAATGAAAAGATTAATTTATTGAAAATGCAAATAAATGCTAAATAATTTCCGTTTTTTTTTCTTTTAAATTATGAGATTCATTGGTATTATTTAACAATATTATAAAAAGTGACTAAGAATATCAAAAATGAGGTATTTTTATGATAGTGATGAATTTAATTTTCTAAAGGCCCCATGTAAAACCAAGGATTTCACATTGTTTATTACTTATGATTGTAAGAATCTAAGCAGAAACAATAATCAAAAACGTATTCTTATAAAATAGCGTCCAAACCAAATACTAAAATTAAGTTCTAAGCTGCTATTTTTTAAAAATAGGTATTTATATTTATTTATTATTATTTTTTTCTGAAATGTTATGTCGGGTAGAGCAAAAACTAATACTGTAACTAAATCAAAATAATAATAATTATAATTATTATATATATAACATATTTGAACTAATATGATTTATATATCATAATTCAAAAAATAAATTGTCACGTGCTTTAGAAATATGCGCAAGGAAGAAAGTATAATACTCATAAGTTGTAAAAAAAAAAAAAAAAAATGTAGAAAAGGATGAAGTACCTGAGAAAATAAATGTATATCCGAGATATATAATATCTTTTTCAACCAGAGAAATTTTTCAGAAATATTTCAACCAGAGAATTTTAAAATAAATGAAAAATTCTGGAATAATTTTTGTGCACATAATATGCTCACATGATAAATCAAATCTTGAAATAAAAATGATGTTTTGTTTAAAATTAAACAGAGAGACGGGGGGGGGATCTGAAATCCATGAGCTATAATATCATGCACTAATTTTCATAGTTTTGTATAAAGTTCTGTAAGTCAGCTGAGAAATGTAGAAGGGCACACGAAAAAAAAACCGTCTTAAAGATTTGATTGAAGATGAAATAGATTTGATCAGTAATGAAAATAGTACTACGAATCATATTAATATAATTATTATAGTTCCGAACTATAATGTTATAAATAATATTATAGTTCGGAAAAAATCGTGCAACAATTAGATTTATATTGAAAATATAATTTTTTTAAATTTAGTTTGCTTAAAATTATTTTCATGGAATAATATTTTTGAATATTATTGCATGAAATAATATTTTTGAATATTATAGCCAAAAGGCACCAAAATTTCGCTTAGTTTTTAATTACTTAAAATATTGAAGAAGAAAAAAATTTCTCAGATTGAAATTCTCACTCTCCAAAGTACGATTTCAAAAATCGATAATTTAAAAACTACTGGTCAGAATGACTTGATATTTTAGCAGAGCAAACTTGAGGCAATGGAATTTTATTTCAGGAATGAAAAAATAGTTCCAAAATGTGCCGATAGATGGCGTTATCAGGGTTCACATTGACTGGAGATATGCGAATTACTTATACGTGACATAGTACCACAGACATATCTGCCATAAAAATGCAGAGCACGAGCTCTTTGTCTGAATGCTTCATCAAGACTCTGACATCGCGCCCTGCTCTTGAAGCATTTTTATAAAAACGACGACTGTGTACTTACAGCTATCAGGAAGTTTCGGACATTAAAATCCATAAAACCACAATAACCACAAATGGTCAGCGAAAAATGATTGCTAAATTCGACATGACCGTTTCATTTGGCGTGAAACAAGGTAGAGGTAGAGGAAGGAAACCAGTTTCGGTTGCGGCAATGGAAGATGTAGCTACAGCATTACAAGAACAGCCTAAGTGATGATGGAATCAGCAGTGCACAAGGAGTTGGCGGAATGCTGGATATGCCGATTAGCACGGAACGTAAAGTCCTACAGAGTATCTTGCGCTGTTATCCTTACAAGATAATTCGTATGCAGCAGTTGTTACCTGCTGAACTGAAAGCAAGTGAATCTTTTGCACTACGATTTGTTGCCCGGATGGAGGTGGACAACGGATGGCCATGGAACATTCTGTGGTTTGACGAAGCCCACTTCCATTTGTATGTTTCTGTAAATACGCAAAATTGCAGGATATGGGCTACCGAGAATCCATTCGAGCTACAGCCATTACTTCTTCAGTTAGAACAGGTCTCTGTATAGTGCGGAATAACGGTAGCGTTTATCGTCGGTCCGTCTTTCTTCGAGGAGATCATACCTGTGGATCCCATTCCCTGCACCGTTACTGGTAAGCGGCACTTCAGCAGCATCAGTGTGTGGATCGCTCAATATTCATGCAAGATGGCGCTCCTTCGCACATTGCTACTCCTGTGAAGCACCTGCTGAGTGCTCATTTCGGAGATGATAAGATCATAAGCCACTATTTTCCAACAGCGTGGCCGCCACGTACCCCCGACTCAAATCCGTGTGATTTCTGGATTTGGGGGTACCTGAAGAATGTTGTTTACAGATGGCGGATTGATAATCTAGCAGACTTGAAGGCAAGCATCACATAAATAAATTCTTTTAATCGACAAGTGTAAAGAAATCCCTATCAGAATCTTATAAAACCACCGGGAAAAAAAATTATTTTTTCGCTCTCTATCTATCTACTCTGGTATCGTTTGTGAACGGACGTCACTTTCGCTCTTCTTTCTTGTACATAAATTATGCATCCCCAGATGGAATAAAGCGAAGTTTTAAAATTTCAAAAAAAATCTTCTTCGACCACGCTACTGCTTAAAAAATATGTGCGTTTTTACATTATATATATATACAATGTAAAACCTTATAACGCCTTTCAGTCTCAGAGGATTTTAAAAACATGCCACTAAAATGATTAAAAATAAACTTTATGAAATTCTTCGAAAGTCTTTGATAAAATATCGCCTTCTTAAAAAAATTTTATGCATTTCAATTTTCACATCTTAAAAAGGAGAAATTTGAACCATTATTTGTGTGAACGATTAGTTACATTAGAAAATTATGAGACAAAAATGTATTACATCTATTTTGTATTTTAACAAAAACTTAAAATACACAACAAATAAGAAAATCAACTGTAAAACCCACCTAAATATTTACCATTCTAAATAAATATTTCTCTATATATTTATAGCTTTTAGTATATATATATATGTATTCCAAAGAAGTAGAGAGATTTCTCCCCGTTCTTTATTCTGTTCTTTGAAAATGGTGATAACACTTTATCTCCTTAATTATTTGTTACGAACTTCAGAAGAAGGCGATATTCAATAAGAATGAAATTGGAAATTACGGTTACACTTTTTTATTTTTATGCTTTCTGTGAAAAACCCTGCGATACCCTGTGGAATAAATCGATAAATTGTCTTCTCTTTTCTATAAAGAATTGACCATGATCAATTATAACTCCCCAACGTGTCACAAGTCTTCAAAAAAGGACTTGCTTGTCGAATCTCCCTGTCATAGATGAAGCTTTTGTTTATTTCATCTTTACAGCAGAGAACTATTTTTTTATTTTGTTTTGAGAGAATGAGTATGAATAAGTTTCCTTATAAAAAAGTTCATATCGTCTATGTTCTCCCACTCATGAATGGGATCATTTAAATTTTTAAAGATACCTTGGAATAATTTTTTTAAGAATGTCTTTTCTCTAGATTCTTAAATGCCACAAATTCATTTCTTAATTTTGCATTCCTATTTATGGTGACTAGAGCACATGCCCTTACGCCACTGACAATAAATGACGAGTTGTCAGTTAACTTTGTCTTTTTAACCATAAATTGAAAAAGTAGTCTTGAATGTAAAATATTTGTTAACACGGTAACGTCTAACTAATTTAAAGTACGAACCTCCTTAAATTTCTTTTAAATTATTACACTAGATTAAAGAAAATTGTGAAGTAGAATTAAATTTAGAAAATTCTTTTTGGGAAGGGATATTTTTTTTATTGTTTTAGAAAAAATATGGAAAAATCTGTGAAAAGTCATTTTTAAATCACAAGATGTATTATATATTATTATTCATATTTTATATATCACAAGATTATTGAAATGTAGTAAAATATCAAAAACTCAAGATTACATTCGAATTTTTTGCATTATCCCGGAAAAAAAATTATAATAACGACTTCAAAATCTGACTAATAAGTGGTATATACCAGCCCAAAGTTGCTTAGGATTTTGGAGATATTTATTGAATTTTTAAATAAAGCAAAACAGAAATAATGTAATGCGTTCAGCTCAGTCACGCAAATGAAACACAACTGTCTTATAAATAGGGTATAGTATTTCTATTTAAAAAAAAAGATGCATTTATTATCTTACATTTGAAAGCAATTCGTTAAAATATATACACCATGTATCCTACTGATACCTAACTGTAAAGCTACCTCTTTACAATTCTGTATTTCTATAAAGTAAGGCACTATTTAATATATTGAGACTTGATTTAAGCTGTTTTGGAAGATAACTTTATCACTCATATCCTGAATTTTTATTAAATAGCTTACGAAGACGGTGATACTCGGCCTTTCAAAATATATGTCATAAAAATATTACACATAACGAGTTTTATAAATATATAATAAGCTATAAAATATCAATAAAATATAAAAACATATTATGAACTATACGTTATTGTATATTATAAATATATAGTAAGCACTACATATTATCAAAAGTTTTCTTATAAATTATTTATTGATGGGAGGGAATGGTAATTTCGACAATAAGAAAAATGGAAAAAATAAAATAAAAATAGTATTAGATAAATGTTGGAAAACTTCTGTAGAATCTTGATATAAGCAGTTTCAATTCAATTTAAAATATAGGTTACTAAAGTAATAATTATTATCAGAAATGTATTTAAAAAAAGAAAATTGTCATATTGACAACAGTGAGATATGCACAATTTCACATGGAAAATGAATATAGAGAGAAAGTTCCTCTAAAATAAATAGCTTGAAACCTATATAAAACCATCTCATAAGTGTTTCGTTCAGTAAAATTGAGAACTTTTTATTTAAAAAACACTTAATTAATTTATTTATTTGCTAGAATAACCTTACAGTTTAAGACTACAAAAGGAAATTCAGATAAAATCTTGTATTTATGAACCGTGATTGGATGCATCGGTATGCTATTCTTTAAAATAACATATAAAGTAGTGTGGTCGGAAACGAAAAATTTAATGCGCACCAAACCTGTATGCACGGTGGATCGAATGGATTGTGTCTCTAACCCGCAACCTCATCTAAAATTCGCTCTTAAAGACATTAAGTTGTACAACTATCCACAGAAAGAAATAATAGAAATAATAGTAAAAAGTTTTCAATGGTTTGAAGTAAACAACTTCAACTCTTTCAGACGAATTATTTTCATCTGAAAAATCAAATTCAATTCTTTCAGAGGTGTTTACTTTTAAATAATTACTGTTCGAAAATAATTTTAGCTTCTTCCGATACGAATTGCACAGATGCGAAAAGTTATGATAGGATGATGTCTACAGAAAGTAATTTGTTTCTGCGTCGAGAAAGAGGAAGGAGTTTGGATTATCCATTTAATGTTTAAGCACTTCAAAAGACTGCATAGCAATACAGGGTGATTATAAATATTAAACGCAATTCTATAATAATCTTAACTTTGTAAGTATATAAGGTAAAAAAATTATATTAGAAACCTGATACATTAATAAAATTTTAAAATTTTTAGAATTGTTTTAAGGAATGCTGTGTATTTTCTGCTGTGTATTTTGTAATTAACTGAACTGAATGTGAAGATCAAATAAGTTCAGAATTTAGCATAAAAAAGAGAAAGCGCATAAAGATTCCATATCCAAATTGACGAGGAAATTCAATGAAGTCAAAGAATATAGTTTACTGTCTGTTGTGAAATTAGAGTCAGTACTAATTTTTTTAAAAGTAATTTCTGAAGAAAAGGACGTGTGTGTGTGTGTGGGGGGGGGGGGGTAAATGCCAAGCATTTAAAATCTTTTATATTATATATATATATATATATATATGCATAAACACTTGCTATTTCTTTCCTTCAGAGGTCGTCACATTTTTTATGAGATATAGTTTCTATATAACTTTTGTATAGGCGAGAAATAATTCTTAAAAATTAAAACAATGAGCTACTAAAAAAACTGCAAAATAATACATTAATTTATGACTTTTTTTGTAGTATGAGATGTTGTAGTGATGATGACAGACTCTTATAAAATTGTTTATTGATCTTCTAGAAGTTATGGGAAGATAAAAGAAAAGAAAAAACTAATAATGCATATTATTATAAATTGATTTGTTTTACTGAAAAAGAGAAAAATTAATAGATTATATGTTCATAGTTTTTACTTTATTTTTGATGAGAGTAATTGCTGACCTTTACTGCAAATGAGGAAGTTTCTCATGCACTTTTCTTCTGAAGCATTATTTCAACAGACGGAAAACCTTTAGGGAGCAACCGGTTTCTAACAAAGCCAAAAAAGTAGTGGAAAAAAAAAGAAAAAAAAACTTCATGTGGTAATAATAAAGGATTTTATAAAATATGAACTAATGATTCTCCCACTAATCTATTTTTATTGGCTACATGATGAAGAATGATTTTCATGGAAAGAATGATTAAAGTGAAAGATATTTTCAGCGTGATAGAAAACTTGTAAGTTATTTTTCATTACGTAGCATTTAGCCTTTTTCAGTCATTCGCCTATTGTAAAAGAAGAGTGAAATAGTTTTGCGAAATGTCGAAGGTTTCATTATTGAATTACAAAGAACTGCCTGAGAGCTCTAGTTTCAAAAAGAATTGATGAAATAATTGAATTCGGAAAGAGTGGACGCACGTGTTCTCTTCAGATTAATTGACGAACGAACGATGGTTGGGACCCGTTTGCGATCTGGTTAGTTGGCGAAGCGTCGATATCTGAACATACTCCGGTAAGCATAATTTAGAATTTAAAATATTCTAAATGATCATTAACTTAGAAAGGAGTGATTACATGAAAACTGTGTTTGCTTTTAATATATATTTTCTTTTTATGTAAAAAGAAATTTTTGAAGGAATTTTTCATAATTTTATAATCATGATTGTTATATCTTTAATAATTTTTCAACATTTTAAAAGTGTTTAATGGTCAAAACTAGTGTATTTAATTTGAGGCTACAGAAAGGCAACACAATTTTTCAAAATGTGAAAAATAATTTTTAAGATTTTAACTCTACAATTCACGAATTTTTACTTCTTAATAAAATCTGCAAAAATAAGGAAT
>JAPMOR010069409.1:117043-130089 GCA_026543865.1 Argiope aurantia | reverse complement strand
AAAAAGTTCAATTTGTTAAATAAAATTTGTTTTCTGAAAATTATCCTTCTTTATGCCAAAAATTTAGCAAATAGTAAGACTTTTATAAAAAAAAATTGCTAAAATTGTCAAAATTGATTGAATTAAAAGGATAAAAATGGTAGTGATGGAAATTTGAATTACTGGTAAGCTTTGGTTACCAGAGTTAAATCTTAAATAAATAACATTTCAAATACAAAATTGGGATATGTTATTTTTAGCCTACTATGTTTAGTTACCGAATCAAGGTTAAAATTTATTAAAAATAATTTAGAATATTTTAAAATTTCTCTTTTAACCGTCAGTCTTAAAATTTTTGTAATTTTTTTCCCATCTTATTCATTGCTGTACAAAAAGAAGAGAAAATTCTTGGTCCTTGCTTTTTATTTACTTAAAATTTCATATCAAGATAATACATACTTTTTAAATTGTAAAAGTATTTCTTTATATATTTTCATTGGTTTGTTTTTATATGTGCTTCATTTGAACTTTACATACATACAACTGAATGTATTAATTCGGCAAAATCTGTCTAAATTAATCATTTAATTTTCTAGACAAAAGTTCGATCTAAATCTCACGCTTTACGAATTTTTTTTAATACTGCTAAATCTCATCTATTTTTGTCATTTTAGGATAAAATAGATTTTAAAAAATTTAATTATTTACTGTATAATGCACTTTTTAATATTTTATTGGATGAATGCTGTTCTTTACAAATCTCAAACGCGGCAAATAAAATGATTTGTATGACAAGTGTTTAAGGAAAACTTGATTTCACGATATAAAAAAGAACAATCTTAAGAATATTTCGCTATGCTTTTCGTAAAGAATTTTTAACTTATTCTTAAAAGCTAAAGAAACGATTTTTTTCTTCCGCTGTCTAACGGAAATGACTGTCTGGAAAATCGAATTCTAGGAAGAAAGCTGGGTTATATGCAGAAAATTGAGGGAAAAATTAATCAATCTTGACCAGTTCTATCCAAGTATACGAGTATGGACATACGTTTATCGTTGCCTTGGAAAAGAAGGGAAATTTGTGATTAACTGAACAGAAGTGACAATTCTATATCTTAACAATGCAGCTTTGGTTATTTGGTTGCACTTTCCTTTTATATTTGGAGTAATTTGGGATTTGCTTTTCAGAAGTAACTATTTTATCACTCGACAGAAATAATGCAGCTTTGGTTATTTGGTTGCATTTTCCTTTTGAAGATCATTGATGCATCACCTTTTTGGCACCGTGTTGGTATGTATGCAATAAAAATACAGTTTCTTCATAAAAAATAAATTGTTAGATATATCCTTTTATATTACTGATTAATTTAGATTTTACACACAATTTAATTCATTCTAAATTCTAACCTTTTGAAAGTTTACTTTTACAAATTTTTAAAGTTAAATGAAGTTTTTGAGAATAAATACCCTACGAAGTTTATTCTTAACTAGCCGCCTTTGGCGACCAGCCGGTTCGCCAATATTACCGCTCGCTACAATTTTCAATTAAATATTTTAAGTAACTGGTCTCTTAATAGATTCTCAAACAAAACAATTTTAATCTTCAAATTTTGATAGTCATACCAAACTTATACTGTTGTTTAGATCGTTTCGTTCAATTTACTCTATATATTTTGCTAATTTGTTGTCATTTCCGGTAAAACGTCAACTTTAATTTAAAGTGAAAATGATGAAATTGCAATTAATATAAAGATATTTTTTAATAAAAGCAAGCGTTTTATTTTATTTATCATCTTTATTGCTATTTATTTATTACTATTATTATTGAATATGAGTATTGCAAACAGAATATCTCGGTATTTAAGTCTTATGTGAACTACAAAATATTTTTGATAATTTATGTAATATCTCAAAGAATAATTCAACAAAAATTTCTCAGATTTAGCATAAAATTCAGTTTTTAGTTTTGCTTTCAAAAGGATTGAAATGAAATCAATAATAATATTTTGTTCCAGCCTATAAATATATTTCAAAAATTATGAAATCTAAATTTAATGCAGTAAGGTATCATATTCTGAGAAATATTCTGGACACACCAAATTTTAAATAAATGAATGAATGTTTCTATTTTCCACGATCAACTAAGACTTATTTATGAAGTTTTGAATGTTAAAAATTTAGAAAAACTCACCATTTTCATAATTTTAAGCCAACTAATCTTGAGAAACCTGCACGCTGATTGGCGTATTTTTTTTGAAACGATCGATGGAATATTTAAAATTATCCTTTTTTTTATTGAATAGTGATATTCAAATTTTCATTAATCAGTCAGTTTAAGTGATTGATTTAGTTGATTGGAAATTAACTCTTTTTATTTAAAATATTAGTGTTTCAAGAGCATTTTGTTATTCGTGATTTCGACAGCAGAAGCTTTATGTAAAATCAAAAATTCGTTATTTATTAGAGCATTTATTGAATTAAGTTACATAAAATATAATCATTTTTCTATTTAAACCATTTTAGTAAATCTGTTGTGTTCGTGCGTCAACAAAAATAGAATGCAGACAAACTTATTATGAAACTAAATCTTATTACATTATAGATAATATTATCAAATTTACATCAACTTATTTTCATTCAAAATTCTAGCATCGTTTTTAAACAACAAATTAAAAGTTCCAAAAATATCATTGTTGCCAATCTGAATTTCACAACTATTTACAAAATAAAATTTATAATTATTAAAATAATCGTTTGCTACTTTTAAATAAAATATTTACGATTTATATCGCAACAGATCTTTGTCTTACTAAAGGTTTACAAATTAGCTGTGTGGCCATGATTTGAATGGATATCTTGTTCATATTAAACAAAATTTGCCTTAAAATAAAACTGATTTATTGGATTAATAATATATAGAGTGTAAAAGATCATAAAAGAATTTTTCTTGAATTCATTTTTTAGAAAAAAATAAGATTTCATATTTGTTTCATTTCCTACAGACACGTGACGAAAATTATATTTTTGCAGATTTCATTTCCAAAAAGATTTAATTTATTTTCAGTTAGAGCTTTAATCAATGTGATGGCAACACTTTGAAAAAAGCTATTTTTTTCTCCTGAATGCGAAACGTGCTTAATCCTCATTTTTATTTTTGACGAAAAAAATTATTGAAAAACATAGTTAAAATATTTATTTAAAAATTCATTAAAAATAGAAATTTAATTTTAAGATTAAAACAGTAGTATCATTTAAAAGATAATTTTTTTATCTTTAACTTCATGTAAAAATCTTTTTTGTGCGGTAATAATTTCGGCAGTTATAGCAGAAACACGTCAAAATTTCGCTTAATTTTTAAATAAATAAAATTCTAATTAAAAATTCGAAAAAATAACCCCCAGGTGCACATTCCCGGCCTCCAAGTTATACACGTGCCAAATTTGGTAGCTGTAGGTTGAATGGTCTGGCCTGTAGAGCGCCAACACACACACACACACACACACACTGAGCTTTATTATAAGTATAGATATAGATGTAATACGTTTCATTACGTGGTGGCAGATTATTCTTTATAATTCTATCGAATTTTTAAAATAAATTTGCAATTTAGATCAGGGTTTCTTTAACAGGTTTGTGACTTTAAGTGAAATCATGTAGAAAAAAATTCTATGTCACTAAACTACTTATAAAGCCACCTTTTTCAATTCTTCAATCTTTGTAGGCTGAAAATAGCTAAGAAAAATAACTGTAGTGCAAAAATAATAATTTTTTTAGATAATTACTTTTAATGAATTTTCTTTTTTGATATCCTTAATTAATGATTCATTCTTCAATTTGAGAGACGACCAAGCTTTTTTACTCAAATTGATGGCCCGAGGGTAAAAAATTAAAAAAAAAACTTTTGTTTAAATGATATTCAAATACGGATGTGCTAAGTTCTAGGATGATTAAAGTGTGGAATGTTCTAATTATCTCCGAAATTTCTGGAAAGAATAAATTTTCCACGATAAGAAATGAGCAATTCGAGTAAATGAAATTAATAGATGAAAGTAATTAAAAGCATGATTGTGTTATTAACAATTAATAAGTATCCATCTACATTTTATGATGTTAGCTTAGTGCATGAAATATGGAGTAATCAATTTTATTATTTTCCATATTTGAAAGAATATTGCTTAATTGTTCCATTGACTAAAAAATTTCGAAATATTCCATATTTTTTGAAAATATATCATTCTAAATACGTTTACATCGTATAGTATGATGTTTAGGAACAGAGAGATCAAATTGTTTTGAGAGTAATTTGATTGATCATATTAGAGCTGATATTCTTTACTTTTATGATTGATAAATTGTTTTTTTTCTTTCTCTTCAAATATGTAATACCTCGTTAATTCAATGTTGGTGAGTGTTTACTAACATCAATAAATTGCATTTTTATATTAATTCTTTAATTGCATTTTGTTTTCCTAATTACAAAAAAACTAATTTACTATCCTACCATGTAATACGAAATGTTGATGATTTTCTGATTTGTTTGAAACTCAAATACCGACGAAGCACAAATAATTCAATAATTTCAAGTGTGATTTCTCAAAGTGTTTGAGTACTGATAGAATATTTTCAAGGATATTCGTAGACTAATTTATGTAATCAAAGCTAAATTATTATCTTGATATTTTTTTTTCATTTTTACTTCAATCTTAGAAGGTTGTTCTTTTTCACCTTCAAATATATTTGTCAATAGATTTTTTTTCCTATGTATGAGCGAGAAAAAATATATACATATTTTATTTTTTCTGAAATTCATTAATTTTTTTTAAACATGGGAATATTTCAACAAAAACTATGCTTATTACTATTATTTTTAATTTACAGCTCGACAAGTGATTTTCCCTCGTTCTTCTAGCCACGATGATTCATGTAAAACACCAACTGAAAGATCCGGGGCATGCATTCCTGTTCTTCAATGTCGTAGCTTGATTCAAGCAAGGAATATGGACCTTATGAGAAAGTCCATCTGTGGATTCGAAGGAAAAGCTCCGAGAGTTTGCTGTCCTGCTAGAGCCGATGATGACATAGCACAGGAAACTGAAGTCTTATCGCAAGATATTGGGAGAGGTTTCGAACAAAATTCAACTTCCTTGCCTTCTGATTCAAATGTAACAGTCACTAGTAGTGCCAGTATTAATAAAGCAGATGCACGGAATCTTAGGAATTTAACACTAAACAATGAAAGTAGCGAAGATGAAAGGAAGAATATTTTCCCTACTGGTATGTTTTTTTTTCTATCTTTTAATTATAAAATTCCTCGCTGTCTCAGAGCCTAGGTGTAATGTTTCCTTCTATTTGACAGATTTACGGCTTCAGTAAGAAAAAAAAAAGCATAGCTTTTACTATATGTTTTTCGGAAATGTTTATTTTTATTAGTGAAATAATACATATTAATGTATACCACTAACATGCATATATCCACAGAAGAATGATGAGCCCAATAGTATCCAAGAGAATGATTTTTTAAATTTTCTGTAATTTTCGAATAAAAGGGTCGACAAATCTCTTCATGAATTCCCTTCTGATTGAGGGTTTTGTTGATTTCATAGATTATCCTAAGAAATGCATATTATTATCCAAAACTTATTATCCCAATAATAAAAATAAGAATGCTGAAAATAAGCCTACTAAATAGAAATTAAAAATAATCTATAAAAATATAGATTAATAAGGACTAAAGAGATGAAAAATTATTTTGGATTAAAGCTCAGGCGAATATATGTCAAAAGAGGTCATACAAATTTTAGATGAATTTCCTGCTCAATTGATATGAAAATCTGAAGAATTTTATTTTATTTCCTGGTTGTGGTGCTTGGTGGTAAGATTTTGACTTCTAGATGGCAAAATTGAGGGATGATGATGATGAGAGAACTATTGAAATTCTATCGTGTATGTGTGCTTAATGCACATTATTTTTGCCTTGGGGGTCAATATCCTGTGGTGCATTGCGTCAATCACGTCCTCCCTGTGGTGTCGTGCGGAAGCTTAGGGACGAAGATGCCAATTCAAGCGTAGTCCTTTGTCTTTTGGCAAAATTCAAAATTAGAAAATCCATCAAAAATAACTTTGGACAACTTCAAAACGGATTGCTAATATAACTAAATGAAAATGAAAATGTTTTCGCCTATTGTGACCCAAATATAATATTTGTAGCATATCATACTTTGCCAGCAAAATGTCGCTTCATCTCAATACAATACTTCATCTCAATTTGGTGTATAGACCATATTTATATACAATAAGTATATGAAAAAAATTGTTCGTAAAATGTGGCAAAGGGAACAAAATACACAAAAGAATAATCAGAGAATTTAAATAAAGTTTGACTATTTATCTTTATTATATGTCAAAACAGCAATAATTGGAAAATATTTAGTTTATTTCAAAATAAATAAATAATACAACAATTGCTATTCATTAAATTATTAACTTTCCTAAAAAAATATTTCAGCAAATTCATCAAAGTCAACAAGACCAAAAACCTTATAACATAAACATTTAACTAGTAGGATAAAAAATCTAAATATGGATGATTCGTAATTTTCAGAACAGTAAGAATAACGCTAGCCCAGTGGATAATGTGTTAAAATGTAATAACTATCATTATATTTTATTCAACTCAGAAAGATTTTTAGCTATTCAATTTACTGAGGATATCTGAGTAGTTTAAAATCATTTTATTGATTTTTATTTAAATTAAAAACTATTCATCGTGATCCTGAGTCCGATCCTTTCAAAACATTAAAATTTATAGACCCAATTTAACATAAATACATCATATTAAGTTCCAAGACGGTTCGGACATCAAATAGGGTCCAATGCATGTAATATCCAATAAGGTAAAATTACTTTCGAATATTTAGTCAAATAGCATGGTAACACTAACACAAAGACCTACAAAATAGGTATTAAATTTTTTCTACAATTTAAATAATGAAAAAGTATACATTCGATCTTTTATTTTTAGAATGTGGGCGTACTTTAGTAACATTTCGTCGAATAGTTGGCGGTCAGGAATCAGTAATTGGAGCTTGGCCTTGGATGGTAAGCTGAAACTGTTTACATTACTTCCTACACTGTGCAAAACTTTCAAATACAAATTTTTCTATAAAGTGAGAAAATTTCACGTCATACTAAAATTCCGATTGACTCACTATGTTTTAAAAATTTCTGAGGCATGTGAAATCAATTAAAAAAAATCTGGAACTAGAAATTTTAAATTTTAGAAGTGATTCAATCCTAGTTATGGTGAATCTTTAGACGAGAAACATTGAAGTCACCATTTCGAAATTTGGAAAAAGTAATATTGTTTAAATTTTTTAATGGTAAAATACCTCTGTTTATATCTGTCTAGTCACTAAATTATTCGATTAAGTGTTAAAAGTAATCAAAAAGGTCAACTGATCAATTTGGTCATAACATTTACAACCACATCTTAATTTTTCTAAAATTGCAAAACGTAGCAAATTGTTGATTGAAAAAAATCACTGTATTGCTTAAATTCATTTATTGCTCTGTAAATGTCAAACAAAACAGTTTTAAATATTGTTCAACAATTTCTCCAAGCAAAAATTTATGCAGAATACTCATTGTTTCCTTTTCAGAAAGAATCAAGCTAAATAAATAAAATCCATAAATCAACCATAACTTCAATTTATTTTTAAACAACTTATTTTCTATAGCAGAAACAATAATAGTCAGTCTGTTAATCCTTTGTTATATTGTCAATCATAGCAGTATTCGAAATTATCTTCGATTTAAAGCAAATTTGTAAAGTTCTTTATACAGATTTGAACTTTTTTCCTCACAGCAATCAGACATGTTTTCTTTTAATCAAAGTACATTCAAATATTGATTATTTTCAATAAAAGGATTAGGGAGTGTCAGGATATTAAGAATGCTTTATGATCTCCAGAATGTTTATTCTGGGATTGAACCTAACTTCTTTGGCATTATTATAATTTAAACAACAGTATTATTAATAAAAAGTTTTCAAGCAATGACTGCTGATTTGGAATAGGTTCACAAAATGCTTGAACTCAAAGGATCTTAACGTTCGGACATTTTTATTGCTGGAAAGACAGTGGCATTGAGAATTTAAGTATCTATATACATAATGGGAGATAATGCATTTAAATTCAAGATGTAGAAAGAAAAAAAAATTGACATAAAAATAAGCAATCTTTAAATTTATAAAATGTGTTGGCGAATTCCCTTTCACTCAAAGTCATGCTGGTATGGTGGGGAATCAAGTCAGTAAGTTTCAGAGCAATCTTCTGGGTCCCAAAATTTTTTTTGTGTATGCTACTATTTGAGGCAAGAGGATAATTACCATTTAAGAAATATTCTGATAGCCTTATCATATTTACCATAAAATTACTAGATTTCTTATCGAATAGTTATGAAATCTTTTAGATCGAAGCAAACAAATAAATAAAGAAAATTAAAAGTAAGAAGGTTAAATTTAAACTAATTCGATCGCTTTATAAATGTACATCACTCATATTTTGATGATAGTCAGAAAAAACGTCTTAGTAATGATTCATTTCACATGAACATATAACTATTATTTCATTCCATTCCTTTATATCTTTTGAAATAAAAAAAACCCGCCTTTAACAATTTGCATAAAATTTTTTATGTTTATATAAGGAAGTTAATTAAAAAAAGCCTTAATTAAGAATTTTATTTATAGGCTCTGATTTACTTCATTCGAAGAAGTGGGAGAAGTGCAGAATGTGGGGGAGTTGTAGTTACTTCAAAGCATGTAGTCACTGCTGCTCATTGCATTGTAAGTTCAAGACGAGGGAACACGTAAGTATGTTATATATCATTTGACAAGTATGTAAATTAGAGCAATATGTATTTGTTCTAATTAATGGTAGAAAGAACACAATAACTATTATCGATTGTTCCTTATCTCGGTTTTTAATCTTCGACATTCGCCATATCGGGTATGAGAATGAGAAGGGATAATCGTGCCATTATGAGTATCCAGTTCTTTTCTGACATATTAAGAGTGGTGAATAATAACTATTCTTATGATGATGATGATGATATCGTGTCCGCGTTACCACGGAAAGGGGTGCAGTAGCTTCTGAGATCGTGTCCGCGTTACCACGGAAAGGGGTGCAGTAGCTTCTGAGGGTAAAGACCCCTGAGCACCCGAGGGCAGAAGTCTGACTTCTAGCTCATATGAAGATGAAACTCACACATTCGCTTGCACAACCCCTTTTTACAGGGGGGGGGGCCTCATTCACACACCTCACAGATAGAACACAGATGAAGAACAACCATGCCCGAACCGGAACTCGAACCCAGGACGCCCATGTCACGGGGAAGACGTGCTAGCCCAATGCCAGGACGCCGGCAACTATTCTTATATCTGTGATGACCCATTCGTGAAAAAGCGGCCTACAATGATTTGTATTTTGCAAGTATTATAGAATATTCCTTGAGACAGGTTGGGGGCCAGTCATTTTGCTTTTTTTTTTTCAGTTTTTCTCAGTCTGAGTTAGAGTTTTCTTATTATTTTTTCTATTTCCACAGTGGGGCACCTCAGATATGAGGATGAAACTCTTCCGATTATGGCAGTTGGTTCTCGCTACCCAGATGGGTATATAAAAGGTGTGGGATTGGTTACCTCTTATCGATGACGGGACGTACCTCTCACGGCAGGGGTTGTGACGTGACCGGTGATAGTTCTTAAGATTCAACCTTAGTTCTCGCCAATGCTATTGCGGCGGTCCGGTCATTCATATTTTCTGTGTGCTTTAATGGAGGGTCAGAATAGTCAATATATAGTTATCATTATTTCTACCTAACGATTCAAATGACAGCTATCAAAATGTTAACAAAATTACTCTCCGAGTTAAAACTTTTAACAAAATTGTTTAAAAAAATTTTCGTATTATTAGTGTTACATTAATTTAGTGGTAGTCTTTTGTTCCAGATCTTTTTGGATCTAAAACTATGTACATGGTATGCTTATTTTTTCCACGAGATGTCGTTTGATATCTTAAGTATTTCATAACATTGTCCTGATTTTAAATAATTTTACAAATAAATATAAAAACAGTTTCGTAGTACCATTTAAATTCTAATCAAATTAGAAATTCCGATTTCGTTTCGAGTAGAGAATAAGGAAATTCTTGGAGTAAGTTTTATATCCAGTTACTGATTGCAATACGCATTTTTTCTGTATATCATTGCAATGATAATTCTAATTACCCATTATTATATTTTATATATATTAAATATACTTGTCTAAAAATAATTATATAACACAAATTTTGTTTTTTAAGTTTGGTATTTATTTTGCAGCGAGTTCAGTTCGAATAAACGTAATTTTAAAAAATTATGTACTGTTGAAATTTGTCTTGGAAGCATGCATATAGTAAAATAGTTTATAATATCCTTAGTTATTTTTATCTTTTAGTTTATTTATTCTAATTTTGAAGATAATTAGATTTTAAAAAATTTTGGTAATGCAAGAGATAATAACATAACATTTGGAAAAGGTCCGCAATCTAAAAATGAAAAGGAGTTGGTGAATTTCTTGAAAGTAAACAGAAAATCGATAGTGATTATGAATTATACATTAATTTACCACTAAATATATTACATATATATTTTAACAAAATATTCACAGTTTTATTTTCAAACTCAAAGGTGTTAAAAGACACCTTTTGGTCGAAATAGGTATACAAAAAAATGTGTCGATATAAAATTAATCTCACTTCACTAAATCTTCACTACCATTCTCAACCATACTTGACAACTCGAACACTGAGATTTTTTTTTGAGTTGGATTTTAAAAGAATAAAAACCTATGTAGCCATCGTCGAGAAGCAATATTTGCTTTACGCTCTACTTCATTAGCCATTTTTAAAATTTAAATTTAAACTTTTCTCCCTCCCCTTTACTTATATCTTTTTCCTTTTTTTGCTATGTTTATTTATATTAGACTTTCTGAGAATACAAAATTCTGTCACTTGCACTTTTATAGAATAATGATTTTAAAACGCCATTCTGTTATACAGGGTGAGCTTAAAGTCTTACCCTGATTGTAAAAAAGTATTGTGCAAAAACTTTTATATTCAGACACGTATTTCTTTTTGTAAACTGTGTAATCAAGTAGTTCATTTAATCAATTTGTAATTAGACCAATTAGCCTATAAATTTCAAAGCGTGTTTGCTTTAGAACTCAAACAATGTTAAAGTGCTATTCTCACTTTTGATTGTTTATACAAGACACAACATCTTTTATTCAAATCTCCAATGCTTGATTGGCCTGGTGGTAAGGTCTCGGCTCGTGAGCCGTAGGGTTTTCAGGTTCGAGACCCAATTCCACCAAAAAACCGTCGTGTAAGGGGGCCCTATTGCAAGTTAAATCCATCAGGCCAAACGTCCTCCCGCTGGTGTGATGTGGAGATGGGGGTGCCAGCTCAGGTGTCGTCCTCGTCATCTGACAGCGGTTCTAAATTACGAGGTCCGTCCCAAAATAGCCCTAGTGTTGCTTTACAACGGAACGTTAATGTAACTAAACCAAACTAATGCTTGCTTATCGGGAAGTAAAGTTTCAAACATTTATAAGAAGGTCTAAATTTTCTTTGAATAAAAATGGCAGATTTCATTTCGTGGAATCAAAAAGCATTGCGATTTTTCTCTTAAATTCATTTCGTCAAAAAACTAAAATTTCATTAATTCTTACATGCATGGATTAGCTATTTGTTCAATGATGGGGGAAAAAATTAAACCCTTCAAAATCAGGGTTATGCAATAATAAAAATTTTGCATTACTATCTTTAACGGTTATTTATTTTAATATTTTTTAATCTGAGAAAAATTTTGTACTCACCCTGTATGTTATGTATAAAGTACTTACTCTGTTACGCAAAATTTTTACTGTACGATTATCAAAATTACTTTTTAGAATGAGCCCACGACAGTTAATGGTTCGTCTTGGAGATCACGACATTGAATCTGATAATGAAGGAGCTACTCCAGTGGATTTTGCCGTTGTATCGGTAATAAAATTCGAAGGATTCGATCTCAGAACATTTCAGAATGACATTGCGATACTAGTTTTAAATACGACAATTCAGTTTGGAAAAAATATCGCTCCAATTTGCCTTCCATTCGATGTATTCAAAGGAGATTTATCTAACAGAAATGCTTTTACTGCAGGTTGGGGAACTATAAGCTACGGTAAGATACTTCATTTTTATATTAAGCTTATGCTATTTGTTTTAACTGAATTCTAAAATTGAAGAGTATCATGATCCAATTTGGAAAATTTTTGAAAGTTCTTTTTAACTCTAAACAATGCATGCTGGTTTTGTTTTAATTTTAATGATTCTTTTTGTCCTTTGATTTCTTTTTTTTCTTTTATTTTTCCATAAAAATATATGCAAGAATCAACAGCACGTTACCTAAAATTCCATTCATTTTAAGTTTTATTTGAAGGAAAATAAGTGTTAAACATTTCAAATTAGGAGTTGTAGTATTTTACGTTGAAGTCGCTTAATTTGCCGGTTAGACGTCGATGACGCACTCATTTTCATCTAACCGGAGTCAGATGATGAGAAATTACCGTATCACGAAGTTACATGATAGGGATGACCGACAGAAAAAGCTTAGATTTAATTTGATAAAGTAGAGTCTAACCTGGTATTTAAGCATCGCATACGAATTTTAATCAGTTGGATTCACGAGCTAGCGAAACAGCTGTGTGGAAGAAAATTGGTAATAACGAATATAACTTCATAAAAAAATAATTATATTATCAATATACAGAGTATACTACTAAATTTCTATGTTAGGAGATAAAAATTTATTTTTTTAATGCGCATTTTGTCAACCTAGAAAATGAATTAGCCTTATAGCTCCCAGAGGGATGAACACTAAATTGTTATATTTGGTTATAAAACAACCATGAATTTGGAATAATATGAAACTTCATCTGGACTTCATCTGGCATTTCTGCGATATGTCTAGGAACATAGGTGTTTAAA
>JAPMOR010069409.1:68169-117033 GCA_026543865.1 Argiope aurantia | reverse complement strand
TCTATTCCCATTATTTATCAGTTTATCAATAGAGTTAAGTATATCCTAAATCACAATATGATGTTATCTGATGGGTTTAAAAAATAACCAAACAAATAAGCGTGTTTTTTGCTGTCCTGAAAGGAAATGCTAAAGATCATCTTCCATGGCAGCTCGTACCTAGATGCACGGACCGATTATGACTACTTTGTAACGATCCTTAATACCTATAATATTATTCGAGGCAGCTTGTTATTCAGTTAACTGGGATATCAAATGCCAGGGCGAAGCGACCTCTATAAAAATTATCTGGAGAAAATGAATTGTATTATCACTGACTATTATTTATATGTGATAATAAAAATACTCCCCATAACAACTATCGTTGTTAAAACAATAAAGACTTTTGTAACTTATCTCATCTCAACTAGGTTCACTTTCTTATCAATTCTACAAATCACTGTCACTGTAATTGCAACTCTTTGCTGTTATCTGATGACGCTCTAATGAGCTAATTTGTCACTCATATTCCATAAACTTGGTACATCTTAACAAATTTCAGGTTATTGTCTTTGTACAACTCTTTGTTGCCATTTGATGATGCTCTACAGGGTTCATTTCAAAATGGTTAATTTAGGGTTAATTTTAATACTCCTACATAGGTTGTGTCCGACTCATCTCTAATTTTGTCTACACTTGAATTAGCTCGACTTGTCATACTAATGCTTTTATTTAGGGGGACCAGCAAGTTCGAAACTTCAAGAAGTGCAACTAAGGATTTGGGAGAATCCACGATGTAAAGTGGTTTTCAGGAGAGAAGTGCCTATTACTGGAGCTAATGTGTGCGCTGGTGATGGTGACAAGGATGCCTGCAGGGTGAGAATTCTTTTTCATACGACAAAAAATATGTTAATAATAATAATAATAATAATAAAATGCTTCCAGGAATTCGTATTATTTTTGATTTGGATTATTGATTTCATAAACGTAACTTAGGAAGCAGACAAGTCGACAAAGAGGCATGCACGGTGAGCATTCATCTTGTGTGACAGGAAAAATAACGAAAAATTAAGAGAATATACCTAAAAAAGATTTGTCCATAGACTGCATATTGTCTTGCAGCATTCATATAATATTTATAGGAATTTGAATTTCCTAAAATCTGATTTGAATTAGTGATTGAAAATGCAACACAAGAAACACTTAATGAAAATTTAAATATATTTCGACAACAGTTCCATTTTTACAAAATCAATACTTAAAAAAATACTCATGCTTTTCTGTAAACCAGAAGTTTAATCAGTATATATAATCTTCCATCGCCGTCTATAAAAATATCCTCGCCCCTTTGGTCTGTGTCCTTGTTGGATGCGAAATCGTAACATTCGTTTCGGCAACTAGCAAGTGATACAAGTTTTTTAATGTTTAAATATACAGCTTCATTCGAATGCGGATAAACTTAAGCATGAATAAATAACAAAGTACAATTTGAGGCCTGCAATTTTTATTATTCTGTATTTATAGTGATTCATTATATTTTCTTTCACTGATCAAATTGAAAGTTATTGCTAATATTTTGTTTTAGCATTTTTTAAAATTTTATATTCGGGGGTTTTTTTTCTGTTAGTGGATCGCTATTTACTTTAATCCGATTTTGGTGAATAGTTTTGATATTCATAATATTCTTGAGAATTCGAGAGTATTATGGATAGAGGAGATCCCACTTGCTCTGAAACAGAAATTCTAATATTATTATACATTTATATCTAAAGCGTACTGTAAATAATTTTTTTTTAAATTTTATTTCTTAAATACACCGTTAATGTGCATGATATGTTCTATAACAACTTTCTTTAGTTAATCTGTGACAGTCTTATTCCAAATATTGTGAACAGAATAGCAACCCATCAAGACGGGAATATCTTCTTGTCATTAAATGATATTTAATAAATACATTATTTGAGAGATAGTTTCAAGAATTAAAAGAATATTTATTCAAAACTGCAACCTAAATTTATATTAATTTTTGCATTTAAGTACAATTTGATTTTCCTTTATTTCAGGGTGATTCAGGGGGTCCATTAATGTTAGCTCACACAGATGGAAGATTTTATCTTATTGGAATTGTTTCTTTTGGTAAAAAATGTGCTGAACCAGGAGTTCCAGGAGTTTATGCGCGGATAAGTCACTTTATAGATTGGATCGTACAACAAGTGGAGAAAACAATGTAATTTTTTTGCCTAGAAACTGAAACGTCAAATTTCTTGAGCTTATCCAGAGACGAAACTCGCTTATACTGCTGTTTTGTGTTTTAAGAGAAATATATACTACATTTAGTCCAGTCTTAAATTTCCATCTGATGCAGACGCTCCTTTCCATCATTAGTTTCGTTTCTAATCTTATCAATCGTGCAGGGACGAAACTAGGTAATAGAGAAAGGCTCAATTGTTAGAAAAGAGAGTCAAACTCGCGGTCCGCAACGAATATCTTTGCATCCTAGAAACAGATAACAGAATATAGTAATTTTCTTTTTAATCTTATAGCTCAGTTCTATAAATTCCTAATTATGCAGATATGTTTCCTCAGCCTTCTCCGATTTTCTTCGTAGATAAAAAATAAACACACAACCATGAGCAGTTATTAAGAATCAATATCAAATCCACTTGGAAGTTATCGAGATTCAATGATGTTACGATAAGAAGAGAAAATTCATCATAGCTGGGATGTTTGAATCTTATAAATGTTTGCCAATCAGGTTTGGAAACATTCAAAAATTTTCATAGGAAATTATTTCCAATTTAGCAGCATCTTTTGGTGAGAGCATTTATTTTTACTTACAAAGGTAAATAAGTCCCCTGTCAGATCCTAATATTGACATCCATATTGGATTAATTATAGAATTAATTATCACTGACTAGATATTCTCAGAATACAAAAACATTGTAGCTGAAAAGAGATGCGAAAGTGCCAGGTAGAATTTTTAACGCTTCGCATGAATATAGATTTTGATTATTTGGCCTGTGTGTTGGCATTTGAATGATATAAACAACATTTGGTTTCCCATTATGTTGGCTTTAGTACTTTCTCTTCCATCCTTTAGTTTCGTCCCTGGATTTCTCATTTGATTCAGAGGTAAAAGTGGACTATACAAAAATCCTTAATTATCAAAATAATAAGCTTATCTTTTACACTTATGTAGTTGCTTTCGAAGGAGGCACTCTTTTTCAATCTTTAGCTTTGTTCTTGACTTTTCATTTATTGTTTTTAGAATTTATTACATCTAAATGAAATAAAATTGTCATGAGAAGGACAACCTTTACTATCAGCAATTCTAACATTTGTTCTAGAAGTTCTACATGAATAGTGGATAAAATTGAAAAAAAAAAAATGAAAGCATAAATGGAATTGAATTTCTGCAAAAGCTTGAAATTTCACTCGGTTAATCAAAGTAGTATTATCAATCTAAATATGAAAGTCTGCCATTAAAATGCGTTAAATTCGGTGAGACATTCATTCTTTAGTAAAAATTCTTTAATTAGATACAGAAATTTGAATTGAACGAAATGTAAAAATTTCTATAATTTTTACTTTTTATTAGGAAGCTAAACATATATATGTTGAAAGGCATAATATATTACTAAATTATTTAAATTAAAAATATTTAATTTTAACTTTTAGCTCTATTTATATCCAAACTCTTACACTTGTCGAACCAACCCAAATTAAATACACGGTAATTTAGCTCCGTCCGAGCCGGTCTCAGGACTTCTTGGATCCTCGCAGCTAGTGCAGGCATTTACTGCTTTTAACGGAAAAGCAGCGTCATGTAGTAAATCATTCTTTCATTATTTTAATTTAAACTCATTTGTGTGAAGATTTTGAAAGTGTTCTCAAACAAGGTAAGAATGAAAGAAATTTTAATACAAGTTCCTTTCCGCTGTTTTAGATGAATCCGTATTTTACGCACAAATTGTTTGATGTCATCATTTAACGTTTTTAAAAATATTTTATTAAAAAATTGACTACAAGACATGGAAAAAAATCGGAAGCACTCACTCAACGTATTAATAAACAAATAATTCTGCTGTTTTTATTGATCCTTCTATAAAATATATTTTTTAACTGTGTATTATTGAAATAGTTGAATAAATTTTATTTATACTCAAATGTGTTGTGTTTAGAAAATAGTGCTAAATAAATATACCGTGTAGGTTTACTTTGAGTGAAACATTGACAGTGTACATATATCTAGATTAGATATGTTAAACATAACTGATAACATGCCTATAAAGTATCAAATGCTTCGATTAGCTGGTAGGAGAGTTTTGACCTCGAAATTGAAGGTTAAGGATTCGAAGCCCGATCTCCCAAAATTTTTTCTTCATATATATGAATATGATATGTTAATTTTGAGTCATGGACTAAACATTTTTGTTTTTGGGTGTCATGGAAGTTTGGAAGGCCAACTTGACGCCACAGTTGTTGATTTCATCATCCAACCTCGGTTCAAAATTATGAAGTCCATTCTAACATAGCCTTCGAACAACTTTAAAAAAGGGCATTAAACCAATTGATTAATCTTCGATTTGCTTTGTTTGATGGTGGTATCAGTTTCCTCAAAAGGTGTATTATATGAATATAGGCAAATTCTTGGATTTACCTTTAGGACAGGATTTTCAATCATAATATGAAATGTAATTACTGCAACAATAACTGATAAAAAATAACAAGTAAACGAATGAAGTTATCAGGATGGAAAATATAAAAGGATGTAAAATCAAACAAATCATATAAAACAGATTGTTGTGGTTTATAGAATCCATAGAGCTGATATAAATGGAGGAAGCTAGTCGCTTGTTTCTAATCTAAACAAGTGTACGCAACATGAGCCAAGTCACGTGTGAGAAATCTGGCCTTTTTTGGCGCCATATCGCAAATCTTGGCATACTCAAAAACTGCCGCGCAACGTTTTGTTTCCCGACATTGGGTCCGGTCGGTTTTCATTTCCGGTCAACATTTCCTAAATAATATATATATATATATATATATATGTATGTAACATTATTTGTTGCGAAGTAGAATGCAATTTGAGGACAGTGCAGAGACTTGCTATTTCGTGACGTCGTTTTTATGCGATGAGCACACAGAACGACACAGACAGGAATGAGGAAAAAGCTCTTGGGCATTTTATCCCTGGTCTTATATAACCTATGATTTTTATAGGGAAAACATTTCTTCATAGTGCTAATATATTTCGAGATTTCGATAGGGATTTTCGTTACACACGTGGAGAAGGCAGGGGAAACACAGGGAAATTTTTAAAAAAGAATTTGCCTCATCAGCGGTATTTTGCTTCTTCACACGGAGTGTGGGAAAGTTATTTTAACTGATTCTGCAATTTAACAAAGCTTCTCTTGAATTAATTAAGTAGAGACAGTGGAATTGGATCAAGAAATAAGAGAATATTTTAGAATAAAGTTACTATGGGCTAAATTAAGATAAAATCTTGAAAATTAAATATATATATATATTCATTCTTTGAAAACTAAGCAAACTGGTTTCGAAAATAATGTTTTCTTTTTTACATCAGTAGCCGAGTTTATTAATTTAAATTATGTTTACTTTTTTACTTTGTTTCTGTGCATTAATTAAAAGTGAGTATTTTTCTTCTTTAAGTAAACATTTTATTTCTTTGCTTTACCCCAAAACATCTTTTCATTTTACATTAAATGTTCAAATACTTTTATCATTATCTCATGCAGATAAAAAAAAATACTTTTTATAATAAAAGCGCCAGTGCCCTAACCACTACACTACTCGAGCGCTCGTTCGGGTAACCCATTATTAGTATATAAGTTAATTTGAAAGTTTTAAGGTTGACTATTGAGTCTTAATATTTTCATTAATAAACATTCTAAATGTATACTATCATTATACAAAATCTGATTCCGAACTCAATTTTAAACCTCGTGCCTTCTCCTTGTTAATATCAGTTTTAAATATTTCGCTTCTGGTTTATAGTGTTGGCGGTAACTTTGCTTCTAACTACAGCAGAAACAAAATTAAATCATTTTTGGAATCTTAAATGTGTTGATTTAATACAAAATAATATGGAAATTCGAAATTTTTACGAAAACGGTGATTTTACTCTATGCGCATATCGCAAGTTATTAATAAAGTTAACATTCAGACAAAATTTTTATCTGTAAAGATAGCATTTCTTTCTTTAATAGTTTATCTTTAGAATATCCACTAGTTTCTTATTAGATCTTAATTAAAATTTATAAAAACATGCAATTACTGCTAGCACATTTATGAAATTTTACTATATAACATTTTCAATAAAACGTTTTAGTTTCACGATTTCATTCACAATGACGATTTAATATCTTTTACGGTATAATACAATTGGAATATTTATGGTAAAAAAATATTGGAAATAATATGAACTTTATTTGCACTAAAATAAATACACAATTATTAATCGGTCAATAGTGTTTTTTTTACCATTACCAATAGTGTTTTTATGCAAACCCTTGTATTGCCGAGAAAAAATCACGCCAAGCTTGCAGCCAAGCACTTGCAACACATTCGAGATTAAAATAAAGCAAGTAACAAAATATAATGCAGTTACATCAGTTTAAATGAAGTTTAATAACAAATTAAATAAATTTAATACAATAATTAAACCAAACTATGAAATATTATTCAGTTTTAACACCAAAATCACTGAGAGATGGAGGTTACGAAATTTTAAATTGACTTAAAATGGATATAAACAGAATATGTTTACTGTACATACCTGTGAAATGATACAGAACTATCCTTAGAAGCTTTTTCTTTGCACCCAATTGCACAGCAATAATTAACCATGTCTTAAATAAGTTTTAAAATCCAACAGTTAAAAGTGAGAAAAAATCTGCCATTGAAATATAATGGGGAACGGAGAATGCGGTTATAGTGAACAGAAATTCTGTTCCGAAGTCACGTGATTTTATCTTGTCCCACACCAAAGTAGGATTGCACTCCCTCTATTAGCATCTCAGCTCTATGATAGAATCACATTCTGTTACAATCCATTCCTCCATAATTTGACACGTGTCGTCCTGTCCATTTGAATAAGTTTCAATGCTATGAAGTCATTCTCGAAATAACTCTAAAACTGCCTCAAAACGGAATATAACTCTATATTCACACCTTCAAAATTAGGAGATGCCACAAAATATGACAGCACATTCTTTCCTATTTGAATTTCAACCTTGGCCTTGACATAGGGATCTTGCTTCTTCTTTCTTTGTTCAGCATACTACATAAATAATAAAGTGAAGAGAACATTACATGACTACATTATGAAATTGTACTCTAGGCAGTGGTGTAGCGTGAGTTTCAGCCGTCCGGGCCATAGCCAAATTCGCCATCCTCTCATTTACGTATTAAATACAAAAGAATCCAAAATTTATAAAAATTCTCAAGAACTTTTCAACAAGAATAAATTTGTTATTGTGCATTGTACAGAGTACAAGTAAAGAAATCACTTAAATGCTTGTCTTATAATAAAAGTATTTGTTACAAAAGTTTATACACAAATGTCACTTACTGATTGATATATACACAGCATCTACATGTATCGACAAAACTAAGTTATTATTATATAAAATGGAGAACACATAATGAATAACAGGAATATAAAATAAAACACAAATAAATTTACTATTAGAACTAGAATCATACCGTTATGATATTTATTTTTATTGAAAAATTAATAGAATTAAAAATAAAATTTCTATTTTTAATTAAAACTTTATTTATCTATGTTTTTGTAAGAGCGATGTCTTTTATTGTTTTATAAATGTCTATAGCCTCACATACATCTTGCTTTATAGACAAGATAGTCAGATTGGTTAGATTTAAAGTACTTACTGTAGATCTTAAAGTTTTTTGATTGACTTAAGTTTTAAAAAGCTTTCCTCACAGCTGGCATTGCTTATGGTAATGGTAAGGGATATTCCGATCATTATTAGAAGAATGGGCAAAGTATCTTTCAGCTGGGTTTTTGAAATAAATTTTTATAATCCAAAATAGGTCTGCATTAATAGTTTTTTTTTTTCGCCTATAGCAGCTACGAAAGCTCGTAGTCGAATTCGTTCGAATTTGAAGTCTGTTCATCAATTTCGGCAGATGCATAATCTAGATTACTTTCAGTGTCTTCCGAATTAGTAGAATCGCTGGCTTTATATAGGCAAACTTTTCGGCCAGTTTATGTAGCTGCTGAAATCTCTCACGATTTTCTACTATTATTTCATCAAACGAAGAAAATATCTTTCGTCTCAACTCATTTTCATTGGACAAGTTGGCATCTATTTCTATCGTCAAAAATGTGCCTTCTAGCTTTGCGCCTTTGAGATTCCATGGAAATGCCATGGTTTTCATACATAATTTTTTTGCTTAACTTTTAGCGTTGTGTGTCCTCTAGTTTCTTGCTCGGTACCGTCTGCAAAGCACTTGCTTTCTGAGCGTAAGGTATCATATAGAATCCCTTTGTTTTTAAATATTTTTATGCATCCATCACTTCATGTAGCACAACTTGCCAGAGATCCAAGAACTGAAGAAAGGAAAATGACTGTGTCATACCTAAGAACGTTCCTATTTCTGTTTAAACTTTCATCTGTTTTTTTCAGTTTTTCCAGAGTGACTAAAATGTCTTTTAATCATGCCGTATCATATTTATGGTATTGCTTTTTGCACCCCACCACATATGCTGAACAATTTTTAAACTTTTGTCTGTAGCTGCTATCAGAATTTCTCAACAATGTGCGTGCATGGGAAAATGATAGCAACTTTCTAATGTATCGAAAAAAATTACTGAACTCGTCTCAACTGATGCAACATGTAAACAAACTAAATTCAACGAATGGTTTAAACAAAGTACGAATTCAGTGTTGGGATTTTTTTTTTATTCTTTGAAAAACTCTTGAATGCCTTCTAGCCATAACAGCAACATTATCGTTTGTTTGGCATCTACGGTTTATTATATCGAGACCATCAAAATGAAGCTTACTCCAAGTCATGTTGAAATACTTTCAGCAGTTTGTTTTCTTGTTAATAGGGAAATCTATAAAATATTAAACTTTTTGTACTTCCTAATGTTCAATTAATACGAATCTTAATACCTGGATTGTTATGAGAAACATCCGGTTTGCTGTCAAATATAATTGAATAATACTTGATTTTTTTTACTTGTCTCAAGATATATTGGCGAACTTTATCTCCCAAAATTGTGATAAATTGGCTTAGAAATCTATTGACTTAAAAAAGATTGAAATTTTGCTACTCATTTTATATCTCACAAGTTGTTTTTGAAGTACAGGATCATACAATGCGTTTAAATGCATCAATTCTAAAAAAATGGCTCTGTAGCACTAATATCGTTTTCTCTATGACCACATAAGATCAAATTTTGTTTTGCAAGAAATCTCATAATATCAAACATTCAGATACACTTACTCAAAGAAAGAGAATTTCCTGGTTCCTTCACAAATTAAATAACGCAAAGATTCACGCTTTTTATAGTCGGCCCAAATTATGGTTGTGAAAAGAAATGGCTCAAATTTTTTATTCAGATTAGAAGTTATTATCATTTATTGTGAAATTTTGCAGCCCTCGCCCCAAAATGCCGTCTTTGGAGCGACCTTCCCCATACTATGCTACGCCACTGATTCTAGGACGATAATTAGATATCTTATTTTTACCAAAATTCGAACTCCTTTTATTACTATTTTAATTTTCGCTGTCACACTTCATTCTAAAAGGAATAGAAAAAAGTATTACCACAGAAGCACTATCATGTTGCAACATACCATTTCCACAAGACAAATTATTGTCCTAAAATTAAAAATTTGAGAGGTTTTAACATTGCTTTAGTGATAAAACATTTTTCATAGTAACAGGAGAGAACGATGGCATAATGTTAAGGCTTCAGATCTTGAAGCGATAGGTTCTGGGTTCGAAATACGATTCCATCAAAGATCTATTGTGTATGCGGATCTGGCTTATGTTAAATCTGATGTAGTGGATCAAATGCTCTCACGTTGGTGTGCTGTGAAAACTTCGAATGAGATAAGCCAGTTAAGGTATTGTGATAATCATTTGACTTAGATTCAAAATTGCGAAGTTCATGTCAAATAACTTTCTAATTGCTTCAAAGCACTACACTGTTAAGGTAACAGTTAATTTTAGTTTTTATTTTAAATATGTAAAGCCGTCAAGTCTTAAAGGCGAGATTTAAATTCTAGGTAAAACATGGATGTGTGTAATTGGTTGATATCGAATAACATGATTAAATTCTGCCCATATCTTATATCTCGATTGTAGTCATTCTTGGAGGGCAGAAGTGAATGCAAAACATAAAAACTCATTGAAATAAATTAGAAAGACCAGGGTTCGAATCTTGAAAAAGAAAAGGGTATTAATTAAGAATTCTTTTCGGAAAGAGTCAAGAATTCTTTTTTTTTATATTCCATGGTCATCTAGAAATAATTCGAAAGCTCCAGAGTGACTTTGATTCAAGAAATGAAACGAAAATAAAACAATCAATCAACGATAAATATTTCCACTGAAATTTCAACCAGTTGATTTTACGCATGCTCAGTTCCAAAGTATATTTTCAAGTGTATTTGTTGTATTATATCCGAACACGTTTTATCGTGAGTTTTACAATCGAATGTGGTTTCGGAGTAATCAGTGCAATGCCGAAAAGTTCAAGTGAAGAGAAAAAACACACACTTCCTTCTCCAGAGGTAAATTTTAAAAACCGATTTCACATGAATATTTTAAGCGTTATTTATTCATAAAAAGTTTGAAACTAATGAGTTCGATAATCATTACACTATTAAATTAATGATTATCGAAAAATTTGATTCGAGTTTAGGAAAGTTAATATTCATCAATGAAGTTATATCCCTTATTTATTTTGAATATACAAACTAAAGGATATATGCGATGTAATGTTCGTTAAATGCATCTAATTTCAAAAAGGAGGATATTATAGATTCTGTAAAAGGAATTATAAATTTATCATTCATTGTAAATAGTTTATTCGATTATTTGTGTACATAATACTAAGTAGAAACTAGACATGTATAGAATTTTCATAAAAGTGAATTATTAATGTATTTTGAGTTAAAATTTCTTTGTGTAAATTTAAGCAGCTTTTTTATGCTGTTTATTCCATTTAAGGATTTTGTGCAGAAAAATCAAAGCAAATTCTTTGGTAGGAATAATTATATATATATTTTTCTGTTTGAAAATTCTTATTCTGAAAGCAGATAAAAGTTTAAAAACTAAATTAGAATGAGCGGAAACTTTGTTTTTACTCCTCACAACCATCCTAAGTTAAATTTGCATCAATTTAAACCGGGGAAATTTTTGATGCTTTGAAGAGGAAATTTGAATTCTTAAAATTAGTTAAGATAATGATTTATTTTACAAGAGCCTCCGTCACCAGTTTCATGTTTTACTTGTCATTCATATTTGAGCATTTAGATTATTTATATCAGTACGAAGAAAGAAATCTATCTTTATAAAGCAAAATCATCAAGGCTTCAAATTTTTAAATGTGAATACTTTTTTCAGCTGTATTGGGCGAGGTTTGTCACGAACTGTGTTGCATATCCTGTTACTCATAACAATAAAACCCGAAAATTAACGTCTTTACATTATGACAAAAGGAAAACGGTTATTTTACGTTAATCCTTCAGTTTCGAGAGATTTGATATAAGAAATAACTATGGATATTTTGTTAGCGCAGGATGCAATAAAATATATTCAGAGGGCTTTCGAGAAAGTCATTTCTCTTTTTAGTTCTTTGATCGTGATTGAAGTAAATCCATGAACACGTGTTTAATGTCAAATGTGTAACGTCAATTTCATCATTATAAATTTTCAGGTAGTAAGAAGTGACGTCACAGCACAGCGCAAGATGATTTGAAGTGTTCAATTACTTGCACAGCTGCGTGCAAGCAGTTTAACATTCCAAGTGGTTTCTGAACGTCATTTGAATCGACTGCAAATAAAGAGAACTGTTTGCTGCAAATATTAACATTTCTGCTGCTAATGAAAACATGAAATGTTGTTGAAATGAAAGTATGAACTCAAAGTTGTACGAATACAATTCGCAATGATCAATTAGATTATTTAAATCAAGCTTGCATCATATACCATTGTATTTGAATCAATAATTCGTTTTGAAAGTATCGCTTTTTACTCTTTAAATTCCTTAATTTTAATTTCTTAGGATCCGATTTATAAAAAGTAACCAATTTAGAATATATTTACATTTGTTTTATTACAACTTGAATGGAATCAATTCACCTTCAAGATGAACATAATCTCATATTACCTAATTGTTCGTTATTTGAAACTATGCTATGATGTCGTATGCTTTTTATCCTCTGAAAGCAGATAATGGTTGCCATGACAAAATTAGTTCCATAAAAAAAAAACCTCATTTATTGTGACAAATGCTTTCATGGACATTGCATCAGAATTATATTTTAATTCATTTACAACAGGAATATATCAAAGGGACCACAAAGCTAAATTTTTTTTAAATCGATTTTGAAATATGTAATTTGAATGGAAAGTGTTAAGATAGTTAAAATTCAATTGATAATTTTGATGTACTGCCTCTTTCTTACGTTACTTAAAATTTTTCACTTTCTCATGTATGAAGTATAGAGGAAGTATTGTAATAATCAAAAAATTCAAGCGTGAGATTTTGACTAATTTCCACGTTTTACGAAAAACTCATTTTTCAAAAATATTTTCAGATGAAATTTGACATACGGTCTTTATACCTATTTCTTAAGGTTCTGTTAAATTTCGACTAAAATCTGTTCGGAGGAAGTTTGTCCGGCTGTTCGAAAATAAGTTATCACAAGAACTAGAAAACGAGAACTAGAAAGATAAAATTCGGTACACAGATTTAACATCTATAGCGAAGACACTTGTTAAATTTTGAGCCAAATCCAACAAAGGGTTGACAATCTGTTGGTGTGTACTTTCAGAAATATAAACGAGTTAACTCAAAAACGTAGAGACTTAAATAGATCAAATCTCGTGTTGTGACTATAATTGTAGCTTGATGTCAAATTTTTGTTTCAACCAGTTGTGAAAAATGGATCTAAAACACAAATTGAATTTTTAGATATTATTAACCAGATGCCAGGGATTAATCGGCAAAAAAAACTCGCCAAGAATCACATGATAGATTTAGAAAAAATGCTCAATTCATGCCAGTATTTCGTAATATTGTACATCAGTGCCATGCAAAGCTTTTTCTGGGATGACACCTTTATTAGAGAGTATGCGGGAAAGTTTTTAGGGAGAAATTTCCGGCTGGCTCTTTTATAGTGACATTTAACCTGCGTAACGAAGGTGAAAGTTTTTCCATCGCTATTTAATGTTTTCTTGCAAATAAACTCGTATTTCTTTGGAATTCCTGATCATTAATTCTAAAGGAATCAGGGTTATGAACCTTATTCAGAAAAAAGAATAACCAAAGTTGATGCTTCATGAGGAAAATTTAAAATATATTCATTGTAACAATTGTAGTAACCTTTAAACGGAATTTAGGAAATTCGTGACGGTTAAGTTGAGTAATGGGGTTTTTGGTTACAAACCAATGTTTTTTTCCCCGCACGTATGATGAATACAATTGCGAAGTAAAAATAAACGAAAATTCGTAGTGAATTTTAATGAAGGTGCCCAACTGGAGATGTGCCAAATCAAATCAAGTTTAAATTGTGTAGTAATGATCGAAGCATTAAAAAGTTTTCATGCTGTCAGTTTCTGACGTAGTAAGCATTAAGTTCCGTTTTACAAAATTCCAGAGGAAAATCCGACAATTTTAGTAAAATATATTTCTACATTACTATAAATAACAATAAAATAATTTCCTGCATGCAAGAGACTTTAGCAATAAGTTGCTAAAAAAACTGGAAATGTATTTTTATTTGCAGGAAAGAGGTTTCTAAGAATCCAACTCCTCCCATTTACAGTTTTAATTTTTTTTTTACCCAAAATAAATGTCAGGGACGGAGTATTTGTAAAGTTTTAGAAAACTACATTAAAGAAACCAACCGCTAAATAAAGAAAAATAATCTTCATTAAATGAATTCTTTATAGATGATTTTTCTAAGTGACACGACTTCGGTTAGATAATAAAGTGTAGACTCATCTTCCAATATTGCTCTTGCAGCATTGATCTTTGCATATGTCAATCTTGTGTTGTTGGAACTAGAATGGGAATTCAAATATACACGTTTGTCTCTACATGGTAAATAGTTTTCAGCAGTATTGTTTCGATTTTCAGACACTAAAAAGGTACCAATCCGACCCTTTTTGCTCAGAATGCTAATAAGACAAGAGAATAATTTCCGTTTTGAGTGTTCAGCATTTTCAGAGGTGTAAATAGTGAGATTATAACTGGAGAATGATTTCATGCGTAACATTCGTCACTTTATAATTTCTGCAGCGATTATATTCTGTGGCTGTCGTGCAAAAGTACGAACGTCGAATATGACTCGAAAAACGGTGTAAGAGTCAAAAGGGTTTATTTTAGAATGAAAAATCATTTATTTAACAAATGAACCCATTAAACAATATTTTACAAAAATATAAACATATATTTAATATCGAAATTTCCTTCCTCTCTGTACACTTACTAATCTTCGAATTGAAGCATATTGAGCTTATGCGTAGAAATATTCAGATATAAAATACTGACGTCGATAATATCAATGAATTTCAAGATTTTACGACATAATGACTCCTCCGAACCTGACAAGTCTAGTTTCTCTAGATTTTTATAACAATATATTGATGGAGCATTCTTTCGACACCTCGAAAAAATGTTTCACCAGTGCTGGAGGTTAACAAGAGGCATTTATGCCAGTAAATAGTTCGTCCTTCAACAAACATGATGTGCGAGAAACGCGAAAGGAAAAGTCGGCTCGGGAGTCGTCCTCGTCATTCGAAAATTGAACTTGCAGAATTTCAAATTTCTTAACCTGACGACTTTTTCTTATCCTTTTTGTCCAAAAACTTTGCTTAAATCTACTTTTAAAGTACCGGTTAAACTACTGATTAATCCGACTTTAACATGATACAAATATTTCTTAGATTTTAACACTTTTCGCATACTTTCATTGAAGGTGTTAAGTCTATGCGATTCTCTACTTCAGCTCTCATTTGGATTTATTTATCAATGGTAAAAATATCAATTTTTCCGTAACAATCATTTCAAAATATAGTATAGCCAATGACAGTATAGTATAGCTATATAGTATAGCAACTCAAACTGACAATACGTTATCAGTTGCAAGAGATCACATCGTTGTTGAATGACGTACTTCGTATTTCTATACGGCTTAGCTTTCTATAAAATTTAAGTTTTTTTTAAATATAATTTTATTATACATTGCATAGATTTTTGGTTGTTTTTAAAATAATATCCTACACTATACTATACAATAATATTTGTCTATTTGAATGAGTTTAGTGATACACAGTCTAGCTTTCTGTCAATTAAATGTCCATGATTGGGGTTTTTAGTGACATGATTCTTAAATAGCATTTTCTTTTTTAAAATTGATTATATTCTTTTAGGTAATACCCGGAACTCCATCGCTTCTTCAACATGTAGATAAAAAGCTTTACGTCTGGTTGCGAGATGGGCGTATGTTCGTGGGTAGGCTGAGAAGTGTCGATCAGTTTGCTAACTTAGTAATGTATGAAGCATATGAACGTATCCATAATGGCAAAGAATTTGGTGATCTCCCCCAAGGAGTATTAATGATAAGGGGAGAAAATGTGGCTTTGTTAGGTGAAATGAAAGACAGAGAAGGCTGGAAGTATGGTGCTAATGAACTTTTAGCTACACAAGAAGTCAGAGAAAACGCCCAGAAGAAAATTAATAAGATGAAAACACTCGCTTATTGGAAAAGAGGACTTATTTTTTCGTACGAGGATTATTTCTAAAGTGTCAATAAAATTGTATTATAAAAAAATCTAACGTCCATTAATGCACACTTTTGTATTAAATAAAGCTTCCTACTTATTAACACTATAACAACCGATAATACATTGATAGCTATTGTTATTTCATCTATCAATTGGATGGGTGTTCATGGAATCACTTTACTTAACATTTAAGAAAATATAGTAAAAATAACATTAAAATGCAAAATTTGGATTTTTAAAATTTTTTTATACCTTTCCTCATTTATATGAGTATAATAAAAATAAATGTATATGCTATAACTCAAATTCTAATTTGAGTACATTTTTCAACATAAAAAAAATCAAGACTATATGTAGTGTTGGTTCTTTATTGCTTTTGGTAACTGAAATGAGTTGAATAACTTTCCAATTGCACAGTTGCGTAGCTTCGCCATCGTGGCGATGACATGTTACTGCTTTCATGTATATATGTCTTGTTATTTTACAATAGAGTGGTACTTTCTTTTGGCAAGTGTTGCGTCTTTTTAATCGAATCGACAGACGTAAAGGCATCGGGTAGATGTAAGAGCCCCAATAAGAGTGAAAAGATTTATTTAGATATATTTTATTTGCTTCGAAGATTTTCACTTAAAAGTTGCAGTAACATTCTGGCATGGTTTACGTATGTTGGAAGAGGGTATTGTGTCATAGTTACGAAGAACGCAATAGCTATTAATTATAATATGTATACAAAGTATTGCTATATCATCTCAATTCTTAATATTCATGAATTTGGGTATAAATAGGTATCTTATGTACAGATTTCATAATGAATTGAATCAGCAGTTAATAAATTGGCATGCCTAATAATCCTCTTACTTTAGAAAAGTCAACGTATAAGTCACAAATAAAACACCGTAATATTTCAAAGTTCATCACTAAACGGGAAATTTACCGAAATGGAGTTTAATTGTTCTAGTGACAAAATGCAAACAAATTAGCAATTTGTCAGGTGTTTGCAGCATTCATACGTTGAATTAAATTACAGGTCAAATAATTTAATGTTATTGATAAGAAATATAATTTCTTACAACGTACTTTTAATGTTAAATGAGTTTTAATGTGAAATATAGTGTGACAGATATTCTTTTAGGATTTGTAGAAATAATGAACTACAGCATTACAAAAAACAAATAGACCTCTCTAAATATAAATGTTGCTTGAGAGTTTTATTACATTTGTGACTTATACATAGTTTATATACTATGCTCACATTGACTTAAAGCCAAGAATTTTCAGAAATCAAAGAATCTAAAAAATTACTGATATGAAGATGCTGAACAAGAATAAGTCGATAAAAACCGCAGTTTGGCTCTATTTTTCAATTTTCAAAAAATAAATTTTCTCTACAAACTGTTCTTTTCAATATCCCGAGATTACTACTTTTCGGTTATTCTACCTCTCTAAGGGGTGCGACGTGGAAGGATGAGCGTGTTTCTGGAATTCTTCATTTTTTATTGATTTCCACCGCATTAGATACTTTTTCGTTCCGTTTTGGTTTTCACGTATTTGTGACCGTCGAGCTGTTTCTGATTGTGCTATTTGAATTTCAGAATTACGGATTGATTGCTTATATGGCTAGTTCAAAAGACAAAAAGGCTTTCAGGAGTGTCACGAAGAATATTTTATATATCATTTAATGTAACCAAGATTATCTACCTTTGTTAATATCAACGGTAGATAATCTTGGTGTCATAAAAAAATTCAATAACAAATAAAGAAGCATTTTAACATTTATTTTGTAAAAAAATGTATTACCAAATTTTAAGAATAGAAATCTTCAATTCATTCATCATAATTTAATGTTTAGGCCCCTTACAATATATCAAAATTGCTCTAAAGTATTTTATTGCTAATCAGTATCTCTTTCCAACAATACGAGTCATCCGTTGTATTTACGTAGGTTAAGCCCGTGAATAATCCGAGTTTCTCTTGTTGCTAAATGTAAACATCTTCCATCTTTCCTCTCAACCCCATTTTAACAAAATAAACGCATCCTGACACATGCGCAAAATCTCGGAGGGTGGGTTTAGGCCGAGATATTCAAACATCATATAATTGTTTATTACTTTTATTTATATTTATGAAATATATAGGACTTTATTTCTTTCTGCCCGAAGTTTTCCAGCCTCTTATAGTAACAGCAGCAATCTCCAGATTTTCTTGTTCAAATCCGACATTATAAACACGTGAAAGACTTAACCGTATTGTTATAATTTTGTTTATATAAGTGAATTTAAGACAACGCCTTGAAGGTGTGTAAATAACGTTGGCAACTTTTGTTCCATTCATCAAAAATGCGTTGCAAAAGCAAAATGTCATTCTTCTTTTAAGAATCGGATGCAAAATATACTTTGATTGTAAGCTTTAGTTTTTAAATATATATTGTGAACGATGTATTTGGCGAACGCTTTCATCGAGATATTATTGGTACGAAGAGATATGTCGATGGTGGGAAATGAAGTCAGTAACTATACTTAAGCCGGAATACCACATGAAAAATTTATAAATTCGTAAAAAGTGTGCAATAAAAAAAAGTTGTACCTGCAATTAGTATACAGGATACGTTGTCCTACAGGTATACGGTGTTCATAATTAAGAGTATTTTGACATTCTTGAAGTTTCATTTTATTAATAGTTAATATTTTTAATAAATTTGAGCTAATACAAGTTTTCTGTTGTCTTTTCTAACTAAGCACGTCAAAGTAATTAGGGGCTGATATACTTGTTTTAAGAAGAAAATGAATCATTAAAATTTCTTTATCAGTATTATCTTTTTCTCGAACAGATGCAAAACCGTTTCAATGATTGTCAAATGTAGATACTGGAATCGGTTGATGCGACGTAAATGTATTGTTTATGTTGTGTTGGATAAGTAAATACGCTTTCACCCGGAAGCTTACCATATTTTGGATGAAGTATAGCCAGTTATGTGCAACTATGTCAGGCTTTTGTGCTAATAAACCCAAGCAATTAGTCTCGCGCAGGATGCACAGTGGATTTAGAAATCAAATTAGTGATGACATGCATTATGTTAGCATAAATTGACCGCCCAAACACATTTTATGATTTGGAATTTCATATTGTGAATTTATTTACAAACAACCTTTTGATTTCATTGTTGCATCATTAAATGAGATTTGGCGTAGAAAAATCCCAGAAAGAGGGGAAATCACTTTTTTAGTTAATTAAAATAATTTCTTTAAAATTATTGATTCAATTAATTTGTGCCTTCAGCTACGAGCTGTCGAAGCTACATTCTTCGTGCTTTTGAAAGCGATTTGATTAAAGCGAATCTCTTATATAGCAAATAAAGTTTTTATTTTTGGTTTCTTCTCTGTAAAAAGAGGATGAGATGAGACATTAGAGAAGCTAATACATATGTTTTTCTTTCTCCGCTTTAGGGAATACTGGATCACACATCGCTGATATTGCGCACATGATCGTCTGTTTGAATTGTTTTGTTTTTACATTTTTGCTTTACAGTAAGTAAGCGGGGTTACATAATTATGTAACAAAAAATGCCATCTGGGAAAATGCCATATTGCGAAGATACAGGCAGGTTTAAATAGTACTTTTAAGTAAACTGAGATATAAAAGATTTCAAATAAAAGTTTATCTCATGAGGTGTAGTTTAGTACAACAGAGACATGCCAGATCAAGTGACATCTTCGTTATCCAATCACGATTTTAGCCTCTTCGTATAAAATGAGGCGTCTGATTCTTTCATCCTATTATAGAAATTGATCTTTAAATCGTTAATTAGTCAAAGTAGCAATTAATTTAAAAAACAAAATCCAATCGCAAGCTTTTAAATATCTTTACTCTCTTATATGAATTGAAAAAATATGTTAAAAACAGGAAGTATCATCCAATTAGAACATTAAATAAATTTTAAGGTAGAGAAGTTAAATTACAGGATTCGGTTCCAAATAACCCTAATAGAATTTTAAAATATAAGAAACAAGGCTAACAAATCAATCAGCCCTTTTATATCTTTGACTTTGTAATTACTTTCATTAGGTTCTTAAAAAATCAAGATGTGTTATACCTGAAGATATTTTTAATTCTGCTACTTGTTTTCCTTAAAATTTCATATTTCCATAAATATTTCTGATAGAAGATATGAACAAAATTTGAATTTTTAAGAAAGAGGTTTTACAATAAGCTATCGGATTCCAATAGTAGATTCTTCTTAATATTTTGGATGAATAATATTCAGAATTTATTCTTATTTTCTCGTATAAAAAGAGAAAAAGTTGTAATAGTTGAAAATTTTGAAATTGTGATTTTGATGAATCTCTACAGTTTACCCCCAACCCCGAGGAGGTAGGGCCCTATCTGTGTGTAAGCACAATAATTCAAAAAAGCAACGACCTAGATGGATCAAATATGACGTATAATATTTATTCCAAAGTAATAAATCATAATCTAATTTTGATTGAATCTGCAAAAGGGTAGGCTATTCGTTCGTTGTATCTAAGCACAATAACTCAAAAATAGAATGAAGCCGCGGTTGCCTGATGGTAAGATCTCAGTTTCGGGTCCGAAATCCGATTCCACCTAAGAACTGCTGTGTAAGCGAGTCTGATGCACGTTCTGGAGGCAACCTTAGATAGTACACATTATGAGCCCCCCTTTTTTTAACAAGATGATCAGTTTAATTTTACATTTCTGCACATTTTAACAACTTAATGATTTATTTTACACTAGCCGCCTTTGGCGACCAGCCGGTTCGCCAGTATTACCGCTCGCTACAATTTTCAATTCAATATTTTCAGTAACTGGTCTGTTAATAGATTCTCAAACAAAACATTTTTAATCTTTAAATTTTGATAGTCATATCAAACTTATACTGTCGTTTAGATCGTTTCGTTCAATTTACTACATATATTTTGCTAATTTGTTGTCATTTCCGGTAAAACTTCAACTTTAATTGAAAGTGCAAATGATGAAATTGCAATTAATATAAAGATATTTTTTTAATAAAACCAATCGTTTTATTTTATTTATCATCTTTATTCTTATTTATTTATTTATTATTATTATTATTGAATATGAGTATTGCAAACAGAATCACTCGGTATTTAAGTCTTATGTGAACTACAAAATATTTTTCATAATTTATGTAATATCTCAAAGAATAATTCAACAAAAATTTCTCAGATTCAGCATAAAATTCAGTTTTTAGTTTTGCTTTCAAAAGGATTGAAATGAAATCAATAATAATATTTTGTTCCGGCCTATAAATATATTTCAAAAATTATGAATTCTAAATTTAACGCAGGAAGGTAATCATATTCTGAGAAATATTCTGGAGACACCAAATTTTAAATAAATAAATGAATGAATGTTTCTATTTTCCATGATCAACTAAGACTTATTTATGAAGTTTTGAATGTTAAAAATTCAGAAAAACTCAACATTTTCATAATCTTAGGCCAATTAATCTTGAGAAACCTGCGCGCTGATTGGCGTATTTTCTTTGAAACGATCGATGGATAATCTAAAATTATCCTTTTTTTTATTGAATAGTGATATTCAAATTATCATAAATCAGTCAGTTTAAGTGATTGATTTAGTTGATTGGAAATTAACTCTTTTTATTTAAAATATTAGTGTTTCAAGAACATTTTGTTAATCGTGATTTCCACAGCAGAAGCTTTATGTAAAATCAAAAATTCGTTATTTATTAGAGAATTTATTGAATTAAGTTACATAAAATATAATCATTTTCCATTTAGACCATTTTAGCAGATCTGTGTCTTACTAAAGATTTACAAATTAGCCGTGTGGCCCTGATTTGAATGGATATCCTGCTCATATTAAACAAAACTTGCCTTAAAATAAAACTGATTTATTGGATTAATAATATAGGGAGTGTAAAAGATCATAAAATAATTTTCCTTGAATTTATTTTTTAAATAATAATAATTAAAAAATAATATTTAATTATATATAATTTAATAAAAAATAATATTTCATATTTGTTTCATTTCCTACAGACACATGCCGAAAATTATATTTTTGCAGATTTCATTTCCAAAAAGATTTAATGTATTTTTAATTGGAGCTTTAATCAATGTGATGGCAACACTTTGAAAAAAGCTAATTTTTTCCCATGAATGCGAAACGTGCTCGTGCAGCTTAAATTTTATTTTGTACGAAAAAAAATTGTTGAAAAATATAGTTAAAATATTTATTTAAAAATTCATTAAAAATAGAAATTTAATTTTAAGGTTAAAACATTAGTATCATTTGAAAGATAAATTTTTGATCTTTAACTTCATGTAAAAAAAATTTTTTTGTGTGGTAATATTTTCGGAAGTTATAGCAGAATCACACCAAAATTTCGCTTAATTTTTAAATAAATAAAATTCTAATTAAAAATTCGAAAAAATAACCCCCAGGTGCACATTACCGGCCTCCAAGTTATACACGTGCCAAATTTTGTAGCTGTAGGTTGAATGGTCTGGCCTGTAGAGCGCGAACACACAGACACAAACATTGAGCTTTATTATAAGTATAGATATAGATTAATATATATACAAATTTAATTAATTTTTTGAATATGCATGTGTTTTTATTTATTTGTTATGAGTTGAGACTGCTCAGCATCAATGTTTGTATGCAATATACTGAAGCAGATGTTCGATTTTAAAAATATTAAACTGATAAATTAGTGAACGCAATGAAGAATATAGGAGTTTAAGCAATTATACTTGATAATAGTTAATATTATCTTAGTTTTTTATAAATTTATTTATTTCTCAACTAGGAAAACACAGTTTTTTAATCGACCTGTTTGTGGCTCCACTCAGCGTCGCGGTCTTAGGCAGCTACTTAGTTGAAAACTTGCCATTGGGTGTGCATTAAATTTGCAGGGGCAAACTGTCCTTCCGTTGATGTGGAGCTGAAGTTTAAAGAATTGGCTAACTCCGTCATTTGGCCAGTTCAAAATTACAAGGCTCATCATAAAATAGCCCTCAAGCTGCTTCGGAATGGGATGTAAATATAATTATTAAAACTTAACACATTAGATAAATGAAACTTGGTATGTGGTCCTGTAGATTTATATCAAAGGTTCAATCACTCAACGGGAATGTGTGCAAAGTGTATTTTCAGTTTTCTTCACAATATCACGGGAGTATTGCGTTATGTAAAATATAAAGAAGCCGTATTGATTATATCGCCGCATTGAAAAGTAAGAAGTCGACTCTCCATGACCGAATGGTTATAGCACTGGACTTAAAATCAAGAGATCGCGAGTTCGAATCTAGCTAGCAGCAATGCAATGTACTGTTTGTGTAAATATCTAATTCCTTGATTTTATGTTTCCCTTTATTTCTTGTTCCAGCAGATTCTGGATATTTCTTTAGTTTACCAGACAAGTGTTCTGGACTTTTCTTACTGTCTCCAGAAAAGTATTCTGGAAAAGCAGAAGATTTGTCAGTCACTGTGTTCAGAGTTCAGTTAATAAATTGGTTTAGCTCTACTTCTTGTGTGTGTCTTTGAGTTCTATACTAAAGTTTATATGTAACAATATAAGTATACGTCAAAGTTAAGGGGATAATATTTCCACTAGTTTAAAATCATAATTGAAACTGATAATTCTCACAGTCATTTGGAGAATATTCATCTTGACAGGCGATTGATTATTGAGAAATGTAGGTGGTTAAATAGATTATTTGATACCAATTTAAATATATATAGGGACAGATTTGTCTTCAAGTACACATATAGTAACCTTTTGAATATGTCATATTCAATGAAGATACTTAACAAAACGTTTTAGATTTTATTTTTATTAAAAGATATTGGCAAGCAGAAAAAAACAGCATAAAGTGTACTTTGAAAAACACACAAAAACACTAAAATAAAATTATTATTTAAAATTAACATTAAGTTCAGATTTGACAATAGTTACACCAAAAAATACCAGAACACATACAGCTCAAATAATTCCTTGAATGAAGCTACAAATAAAAGGATTGACATATGAAAGAGTATTACTTGAACTAGATATAAAATTATATTTAAATTAATACAATTAAAAACTGTATTAAAAATACTGACTAGGGTAAAATGTAATGTAAAATTTATGGCAGTAATAATTAATACATAAATATTTGAGCAAATATGACCAATAAAAGTATCCTGAATCACAGATCAAAATGAAAATATAGTTCATTTGTAGACTTTTATAGAATATACAACACTAAAAGAGAAATTATTTTTTTCAACAACCCGTAAATATACTTTAAATTCCAGTAAACAGCAAAATAGTAAAATACAAATATCATTAACACTACCAAAATATCCAAGGAAACAACTCATTGCTTAGATTGATTGGAAACTTGATTTCATATATTAAAATTGTCTTAATTAAAATATTCATAAGCAAACAAATACTAAAGCATATTAACTAGAAAACACTGTGCATTTCTACAGCGGTTTATTTCCTAAAAAATCAACTTCAGATAAGAATCGTCAAATCTGTAAGTACAGAAGTATTCTAATAAAATAGCCTCCTAATGTAAATAGCACCTTAAAAGAACAAACAGTAGACTATACTTAATCTAAAAATCTTGATTAAAATTTATTTCATTTTTATTTCTCTTGGCTAAATAAGTTAGAATACCTGAAGAATTTCCAACAAATTATTATCATGTCACAATCATGAAGTTTTGTAAAACGTGTATCCACAATTATTAGGTCTGAGTAATGTTTAAAGTTACATAGTTAAACATTTAAAAAGAGTATTATATATCAAACGATTACTTTATTCGTCTTATATTTATGAATCAAATATTATGAGCAAATGAACCCACTGTGGAAGTAGAGAAATAAATCAAATAAGTATAGAAAGTAGAAAGAACTTTAAATTGTTTAAGAATCATTAAAGATGGTAAGAAATGAAGAAATAGGGAATGAAATGCTAAAATGATAATAATAATAAAACTAACCACCACAACTAATAATTTTTTTTTTAGTTATAAGATAATTAACAAGATTTCATTCCCCTATGAGAGGGTTCCCTAAACATTCATTATTATTATTATAGGTGGGAATACATGTGTTTCGGGCTTCAGTCTTCAGGAAGAGACGTTCAAGAAGACAAAAGAGCATCGCCTCACACTTACATCCGCTACGCCCTTATGATGACATAGCAATGAATTGATAAGAAATCTGGATTTCAATAATAAAAAAATTTTGAAATATAAAATATGTTTATAATAAGGCAATAAAATTAGCTGTGAAAAGCCTACCGATGCTATTTATAACAATTTAAAATAAAAATATAGCATTCTACATAAGCAAGATTGTCAACATTTCTGTAAAGTACAATTACAAAGGAACCTATGAAGGCATCTGCATGAATCGTTAAATGGACCCATGGCACTTTAAATGATGAAAAATGAGATGAACTATACTATTCTTAACTCCGGCAATTGCAAGAGCATCTTCTTGTCTTACTTGTAAACCGTCTCCTTGAAAGATTCTCTAAAAATGCATAACAGTAGTACAAATACAATAAAAGAAAGTTTTAAAAAAAGATTGCAGGCAGTTTTAAAAGGGCTTTCGTTGGGCTTGAACTGGAAATTCACAATCATACACTTGTTTTATTGGCAGTAAACTTTCTTAAAGAATTTATATATTCCATCATCACAATTGATAGTGTTTGGTCAATTAGGTATTGAGGAATCCAGCCCTTAAAAAGAAAAAAAATAACTATATAAATTCACATACAATAATATATACTACGATATTTTGAATTAAAGAGATACTTTATTAAAGCTGCAACTTTTAACTACAAAAAATTTAGTTAAAATTCTCACGATTTATCATTAAATTGTGTAATAGCAGAAAAAAAATAACAATAAATATTTGCAATTGTATAAGCTATTTGTACATTTTTTAATGTTTCCAAATGAATATGTAAACAAGCGATTGGCTTAAAATAGTTATATTTTTTCAGTTATTATTTGCTCAGATTTTAAATTATCTTCTGACATTACTATATTTTTTTTTTACCAACAAAATCTTATAATATATAAATAAACTATAAATCGTTGCCTATGCCTTTTTTCCAAAGAGAAATATTCTTATTCTGTAGTGCAAGGGCACTGAGAAGGTTATAGATTCATTATATTTATACAGTGGCGTAGGAAGGGTAAGTGGCTTCGGGACATCATATTATTTTTTCGGCCCTGATGCGTCTTCTCTAAAAAAAAATCACATAAAAGCATGAATTTTTACTCCCATTGCGCCACTATATCTAAAGGCAAAATATGTGTGATTGTTAATTCTTCTTCCCTTGCACGTAAAATTCCTATTCTGTATCGTAAAAATTTGCTGTATACTAAAAAAAAAAAAGAATTCCAAAAACATATATAACAGAATTCAAACTTTTGCAAATATTTCCACGAAAGTATCTTCGATTTTAAAAGAAGAAACTCCAAAAACTCTTGCAAAAGCATTAAATTACTCAATTACTATTTTATTTGAACTGTAAATTAAATAACAGCGTTTTAAATTCTAAAAGAAAAAAAAATTTCAATTTTCGTCGTCCTTTTTTTATATATGAGACCGAATACGGAATTTAGTGCAGAATTCTGTATTAAAAGCATTGATCAACTTTTTTTCAAAAAAGGAAAGAAGCATAACAATATTCGATGAACGAATATGTCTAATCGGCTGCCATAAAAGGACGATTTCCTTTCTTGCAATAAAGAAGCAGAAGACAAATTGAAAATTTAGTTCAAAGAATCTAAAAAAAATTTTTAGTAAGGAAATTACAGTTGCGGCCGAATTTGCATATAAATTAAAAAAAAAAGCAAAAAGCAGTTTGTCATATTATTAAAATAACATCTTTGCTTTAAATAATTATGGACGAAACTCATTTCTTAAAACACATCAAGAAGTAGAGTTTCATCAAAGCGAAGTAAGCAATCATACTAATTGCTATTAAATTCTTGTAATTTCCTATAAAATTCTTCGAAGCAAAAAAACATGTATCAATTCAATACTTTTAATTCACTTTTTAGGTAGAGAAATCCCTAACATATCATACATGGATTTATATACGCTTGAGCTATTGAAAAAAGCAATAAACAACTGCAGAACTAAAACTTTGAAAGTAAAACCATATTCATTGATTTTACAAAAAACTTTGTACTATGAAAATTTAAAAAAATGCTAGAAAAATGATGAACTAGAGTTAAAATGGAGCTTAATAATAGCTAAATAATAAAGCTTAGTTAAGATGAACGAAAGCTAATAATAAAATAGTTAATGATAAAATTAGTTAAATGATCAAACAGGAATTATAGTTAAAAACAAGATAGTACAAAAAGAAAATTAAAGTGTAAGAATTTTATATAAAAACCTGACATATATTTTTTTCAAACTCATGCAAAAAATGCGCGTTTAGTCATTGTAATTATGAAAAACAAGAAAAAATTAATTATAGGAGAGTTTTATTTTAAGCATAACTTTCATTTCAAAAATCATTTTGAAATTAGAAGCTACTTGCCGATTCATTAGGATGGTATATTCAAAGTATATTTTTACCTAAGTTTTTTTTATACAATCATAAATAAATAAAAATTTGAAGTTTCGTAAATTTATTAGGAACTAGTTGAAAAGATTCTTCAAGCTTTTAGAATTAAAAGTACCTCAACAAAAGGACTGTTAAAAGATATCGAACATCTCTTGCAGATGCATTTTTCTTATTTAGATTCAGCAAAGCGAAGTAAATTAATATTATTAATCAAAAAATGTACAGTTAAATAAATAAATGACAATAAATATATCAACATTTTTGTATTATGTAATTTTTATTAAAGTAAAACATGGATTCAGTTTGAAGATTATTGAAGTTTCAGATGAAATAAAATCGGCATCAACAATATAATCTGGTTTCGATAACAGATAATTTTTTGGTATTGTTCTACGTTTACTTCAAGATATTAGTATTTCAAGATAGATAATAGATATGATAGACTGGAACCAGTATTTTGCTAGTGCTATTCCCTCAACATATTGATTTAAACAAAACAACAACATTTTCAATGATAAGAGCAATTCAGGCATGTTATTCAGACAATCTTATCAGATTAAAATACGTGAAGGCTTCTAGGATGCAAAGCATACACAATAGCTAACCTATAATTTATTTTTTGGTTCATTCGCAACGAATTCGGAGGTTCGGTTCAGGCTTGAATGCAATTTGTCCAACTGAAACTAAAACTTATAATTAAATCAAAAACTAACAAGATATTTCTTTCTTATGATTTTCGTTATGGCTAACTCTCGTAATTGTTCATTTTCATCAGCTAAGATTTTTACGATTTTCTTTTGACGTTCATATTTTTAATAACAAATATTTTCTACAATTTGACATGCCAATAAAAGCTTTTTTTATATAAATTCCTTTATTTTTATTCTTTTCTGTTTTTTAATGCTTGATATATTTCATAATTAATTATTATAAATATCTGGAATCTTAAAATCCTTTTTTCTCGAATTTACTACCAGATGGCATCATTCAGCTGGATTTTTAAAAAAATTAAACCAGTTAACTGAAAATTAAGTTCTGAAAATATTAAATGTTGGAAGAAACATGGAATAAAATAAATTCGTGGAAAGCGATGAAAAAGAATTACAGTTTTATCCGTAACGTTTGTTTACCTTCAAATTAGTATTTAGCAGCCACTGAAGTTTAGTTGTTTCACCATTTTCATCGGCCGGAGTCATAATATAAGCAGTGGGTCCTTGTTCTCCTCTAAAGCCCAGAAAAAGATTTTAACACAGAAAAGATATAATATTTTTTTATGAATAAGTTGTTAAATTATAGTAAAAAAGCATTCTGCAGGAATAAATATCACAAAACTGCAAAAAAATATTTGACACTTTTAAACGGTGTTCACACTAATAGCAGACTAGCGAAATATATATGCACAATTTTATTTTTACGTTATACAAACGAAGGTAATTGGACAATTTAAAGCAAGTTGTAATCTTAGATTAAAAGTTCAATCACAGGTTAATTTATCTGTTGAAAAAGATTTAAAAGTTTAATACGTAAGGAAATTGAAGTAAGAGAGTTCACAGTTTTTCAGTGTTGAATATCAGGATATAAAATCACTGTAAAAAAATATAGGTATCTGTCTTCTTAAAACACCCCTCAAAAACTAATGGGATCAAACAACTTATCAGATGTTTGTGAGAAGAAGAAACAGTTTTGATTCAATTAGAACATTAAAAATGGTTAAAGTTTCTCAAGAACAGTTTTTGGAAATACACAAATATTTTATTATTATAAAATCTAATAGTATTAATAATTTATATGTGGAAAATACTTAGAGTGTCATTTATTTAACTCAATATCCGAAATGTTATTATTATATGATTATTGGACAATTTACAATAAATTGGCTGGCTGTATTGATTGCACTATTGCCAATGACAACTTAACTTGACAGTACGTTGAAAACCAAGAGCGCTTGTATAACCAATGACTAATAAAATATATTAACTATAGTTTATTGGATATGGAAATAACTCCATGAAATTACACAATTCTCAGATTAAAAATTTTATTAAACAGAATATCACTTAGTATTATTTAAAATATGTTTCACGTTTTGTTTTACATCGGGATCATATATTAAATTATTTAATTGCGTGCAATGTCATGCTAAGTATTTTTTGCAGGATTACTAACTTGAATTTCCTTAACTGAACAGATTATCTGAGTAATGATATATAAACGATTCTATTTCATTTGAAATGACACTTATAGTAGTGGCATAGAGAGGTGAAATGCGGTCTGGACAATAGTAATTATTTTCTATTTCTTCTGTAATCTAGTTCTTCGACTTTCAATTTAAAAGTAAAATAATAATAAAGATATTGTCTTCGTAGAGCCCACTAAAATTTTGCTCACCTTTCCATATACCACCATTGATAGTAATATCTTCCATATAATGCAGTTATTTACTCTGAACTACCACTATAACAATTTTTAATCAAATAATAATGATAGAAAACAGCTTTAGTATTTGTCCTCAAATTATTCGTGAAATGAATTTATACAGTTACGTTCATAAACTTCTTGATCTTCTTAAATATTTTTTAAATGTATTATGTCATCTACCATTGATCAGCGAAGGGTATCACGTGATTGAAGAACGGCAGTTTTCATCCAGTTCAAGTACGTACAGTGCATATGCTTAGTTTACGATTACATGCATTCAAAACTTCGCGTCGAGGGTGACACATAAATTTCACACAAATTTCATGTGTCAGGTTTTGAGGGTTCTTAAGAAAGTCTCAATCCATTTCCACAAAGATTTTTAATGAATTTATGATTGATCAGCTTATTCTTTACAAGGAAAAAACAAAAAGTAAGGACCCAGAAAATGATTTTTATTCCCAATGGAATAAATAATCGGATTTCGACCGCATAGTTGGCATTGTAGATACCAGAATTCTGTTGGAGTCTTATTAGTGCATTATTTATGTAGATTGCTGAGTGTGTTTGAGAGAATAATGGAAAAGATAGTAATGAATTCTGGAGAACTAATTCTTTTTATTTATCTCCAAAGAACTCTGTTTTAATAGATTTGTCTTGTTTAAAAGAAATGTTGTAAATTAGAAAAGATTCCATAAAAATTGTTGGAAATTAGCAGGGAAAGATGCTTGGTGAAATATAGGAGTAGTTTTTGAGTCTAAAGCCTTATTAAAACTAAATCGAAATCAGATTTGTTGCCGTGATCGAGAATTTAAGAAATTCTGAAGAAATAAATTCAGATTTGTTGTTAGCAAAGTCCAATTAATTTAGTCCTTGCAATACAATTTGCATCAATCAGACATAACCCGATATAAGCCTCTAATTCAAAGGAAATCTAAATATATACTTTATCTTATTTTAATATATATTAAAACGTGTGCATGCGCGTCGTGAGGACTACATTAATTTATCCTTAAACTAGATATTTCAAAGATCACTTGTCGCTTTTACATTTTTACGCAAAATTATAATAAAAAAAACAAGTAAGAAAAAAGTAGATAGTACCTAACGTATTTCGCTTTTACTGGCACATTAGGGTGGGTAATTCCGACAGATCCATGAACATACCCTGAATCTTTCTTTTTCCAGATTCTGACATTCACAAAATCCCTAAAGAAAGTAATAAATAGTATAAGTAGTATTCTTTTTCTAATGTAACAAAGAAGAAAAAAATGGGAAAAAGGAAAATAAAATTTTGGATTCAAACTTATATGCTTACATTATGTAACATCTTAAAACTTAAGTACAATCTCCCGATACACTTTAAGTCAGGTTCTGAGGTAACATACGATTGTTACATGTCGATATCACTTTCTTTATCTAAGTAATTAAAATAACAAGTCTCTTTCGATTAATTGTAAGACAACTTTTTTTTGTTCTCTTTAATAATGTACAATAATACGATTATATAATGAAATCCTAAAACAAAACAGTGAAGTTCAATATGATATATTTTAACTGAAGTATACCGTAAAATACATTGGCATCTTAAATTCAGTCTATTGACATTCTTTCTGATAGAGAAAATAAAGTTATAAACATTTTTTGAGCAATAACGATAAAAATTATAATTCTAAGCACTATCAAACAATTAGACGGAATATTAGAGGCGCAAAAATATACACATTAGGTATCAATAAAAATTAAAATTTTGAAATAGTAATAAAATGGAATGAAAGCAAAAAAAAAAAAAAATCAATTTTATTAACACAGAAACCTATATCGTAAGACTACTAATAAAAATCATGTTTTTTGCTTTTAACTGGGAGAATTTGTCTATAATCATTTCATACCGTAACTCCTGTACTTCAGCAATTTAAATAAATAAGAGCAACAATACGGTATATTCATAATATTCCGCTAATAGGTCATGATGCGTTTTAGAACAGAAAACTACTAAACAGAATACACTTGCAATACAAATTGGTATTGATTTCTGTCAGATTTCAAATTTGTGGAAATGAAGTAAAAAAAAAAAAAAAAAACCGTATTTACGTAAATTATTCACATTTACAATTTACTGTATTTATTATTTTTCACTGATCGAAAAAATGTTGCTATATTATACTGATTTGAGTGATCTTACATTATTGAAAAGCAATTACAAGTAATCTGAAGAACGGTGACATTCCTGAATATCACTGCTTTTTAAATCATCTATTGCTCTGGTGTTTTCCTCATCATTTCGTTAGTTCTCATTTCCACTTATCTTTTCTTTGGCTCTTTTCATTCATTCACTTTCTTTTTTTAAAGAAAATGTAAGAAGAGAGATTCCTATGAGCAAGTAGAAAATTCGCCGTCGGTTTAGTATTGTGAAAAGTGCCGAATAAATTTTGAGACCCCTCCCCCGCCCCCGCCTCGGTCTCGAATGCACGAGGCGTCAGCCTTCTTCAACGCCTGTGCGAAAATCCTCCATTGATTATCATAGCTTTATATATTAATTTGACATCATACCTGCTCGAAACAAGACCAGCAGCACCTTCAGTTGCTATCACATGGGCTATATCATGATATTCATCTATTTTCTGAATAATCTGTTACGGAAGAAATATAAAAATGAATGAATTAATATTACCAAAATGTAAATTTTTCTGATTAAAATATATTTTGCGTAAACGAAATATTAACTGTACAATAAAAATGACTCAAGCAAAAACTTTCTTACTTTAACTCTTTTTACTGTTGGATTCCATTTGTGCATTTCTTCAGCTTTGAAGTATAGTATCTCGACAACATTCTTCGGGGATAGAGGTACGATTCCCTATATAATAAAATTTCGTAGATAAGTATATAATTCATTCTTTATTCAATTTTTAATAATTTAGTTCATCATGCATACAAATTTTTCACTCAAAAATTCGTATTCCTTTTTCAAATAAAGCATTCATATTGCTAACGAAAAAAATTAAATTTTTAATCTGAACGCAAAGAAAATCCACCAAGATTTTCCATTTGAAACTAATGATTTCATGAATTTGAAATAATCACAAAATTTATTATATTGCTTTAGGATTTAAGATATTTGAAATTAAAAATGAAATTTTAAAAATATCTACTTTGAAAAGAGTATACAAATTTAATAAGAAAAATTAACGAACTAACAAAATAAAAACCTTCATTAATTTAAGATTTTATTAATGTACTAAGAAGCAGAGAATAATTTTTAATCCATACTTAAATATAAAGCTCAATGTGTGTGTGTGTGTGTTGGCGCTCTACAGGCTAGGTCATTTGACCTACAGCTACCAAATTTGGTACATGTATACCTTGGAGGTCGGGAATGTGCACCTGGGGTCCCTTTTTTGAATTTTTAATTAGAATTTAATTATAAATTAAAAACTAACTTTCCTGCCAAAAAATCTTCCATTTTCCCCAACGCCAAATGAGTAAGGCTTCATTTTTTTTTTCAACAGTAATGAGGCTAGGGTTAACATTTTTTCGGCCGATAATTTCAAACGATTCTGTTTATTTTCTTAATGTTTTATGCATTTAAAATTAAACATTGTTAATTAATCGATCTTTCAGATTCATTCTGAAGTACTTTTGAAATAAATAACGCAGAATAAAGAAAATTAAAAATGTCTAATCTGCATAGCGTTACCCCAACTGGCGTAGAAAAATTCACGCATTTGCGTTACCGTAACTGGCGTTGAAAATTCACGCATGCGCATTGTGTTCTGATTATTGACAATATTATTAACGGATGATTCTTGATTTAAATTATTTTTAGGTTAGTTGCATGCTTTTGCAATTAAATTGTATTTATGTTAGTTATATATATTTTGTATATGCTTATAGTTTTAAGTACATCGTTTTTTAAGTAGTTTTTTTAAACCTGTTTTCAACCGATTATTTTAAACGATTCATTTTATTTTTTTAGTGTTTGATGCATTTAAAATTAAACATTGTTAATTAATCGATCTGTTCATGATGAATCTGAGAAAATTTTGTTGACAAATTTTTGAGATATTACATAAATTAAGAAAGATATTCTTTAGTGCCCATAAAGTTTAAACGCTCAGTGACTCTGTTATCAGTAATCATATTATAAAAAAATGCTTTGTTTCAGTAAAAAATATTATTATATTAATTGCAGATTAATTCTTTCCACTTCAATTTAAATCATAAATTCTACGGGAGCTAACAGAAAATTAGAGATACATATTACGTTATGACTGAAGGCCTTTAAAATATTATGTGTGAATTATATGACTATCAAAATTTGAAGTTTTAAAATATTTTGATGAATAATCTATTAAAGTAGGAATTGCGTAAAATATTTAATTATTAAAATTTAAACGGACATTAAGATTGGCTAACCGGCTGGTCGCCAAAGGCGGCTAGTAATAAATATGGCGAGAAAAAGAAAATTTTATATAGAAATATAATCCTATTTTAATTTTTTTAAACAAAATTAAAAAATGTATGCGGATTATTAATATAAAATTTAAAATTCTAGTTATGAAAACAGAATTTTAAGGAAAAACAAAGATAAAACATTTTCTTAAGTTACGTAAACGCCAATTTAAATAAATTTATTAGCAAACGATGAAATATCTAATGCGCTTTGTTCATTAAAGCAAAATAATTTTTCATAAAAGAATTATAAGAATATTTAAAAAATGATTCGTGAATTATGAAATTTTGTACAATTACCATCCTAAGCAAAAATTATCAATAAAAATTAGATATTTATTAAGGTATACCGCATAGATGTAACATAAGTAAAATATTTGGAAAAATCAAAAGTTATAAATTACTAGTACATGATTATAAAGGTTAAATTTCATGAGTTAATGAGAAAAATAATTGAAACAGTTTTAATTTCATTTTCAAAAGTGATGTATATTTAGTCAATATATTAATGAATAACCTTATTTTAATATCAACACAGATGATTAATTAATTTTAATACATTATAAATACATAATATTGTTAGATTGTGCAAGGAAACATCCATACAGAAAGTAGCTTATTCAACTTATTTATGGATATAATTAAATAGAGATAATCGAATTATTCTCTAATTAGTTAATTTTATTGTGGTATCGTAAATACAGATAAATAATATAATTTTGGACATATTAAACAATACATTTCATCTATTTCCATAAAAATTTATAAATATTTTAATTTAAAAGACATTTTATGCACACACATGAAAGGAAAATTCATGCTAATGGAACATGGAAAGTAAAATGATGACTGTTCGGTAGAATAGAAATTTATTCTTTTCTTTATAGAGGGTTGTTCAAAACAACTATACCACTTACATTACACGCTATATCTTTCTCGTAAAAAACGATAAGAAGAAGAAATTTGAACACATTAAAAAAGGAAATTTTATATTTTATTTGTGTAATAACTGCCTTATATGACTTCTTTTGATCATAAAGGCAACAGTCATACACTAGTCCATTTCATTACCAAATGAAGCAATCAATCTCTATACTTATCTTCAGCTCGTCTGAATGAAATATGGATGTTGCCCATGCAACTAAGGTTTGATTTGGTTATCTTAACGTCCCGTTTGAAGCAACACTAGGGTTATTTTGGGACGGAACTGGTAATTTTGAACCGCGGTCAGATGACGATGACGACACCTGAGCTGGCACTCCCCTCTCCACACCAGACCAGCGGGAGGACGTTTGGTCATGACGGATTTAACATGCAACAGACCCCCTTACACGACGGTAAGAGGGTCTGTAGCATGTTCGGTGGAATCGGGTCCCGAACCTGAAACCCTCCGGTTCCGAAGCCGAGACCTTACCACCAGGCCACCGCGGCCCCTCCAAGCAACTAAGAGAAGTCTCATAGGGCAATTGTAACGTGCGCAAACTAAGTATTAAGCTTCTTTTGGCATTATGCTCAAAATTTTTTGCCTATCATTGTGTACAAGGAAATTATAGTCATTTGTAAAATTGTTTTAGAAACCTTTACATGTCACACCGCAAAACGGCTAAGAAATTACAAAATAATTTTTTGCAGCACGCCCTTCAAGAAAAACGTTTATATCTTCAGAAGATTCCAGAATTATGGAAATCTCTGGATAACACTAATGCAATAAAAACTGTTAAGACCGAAATAAATCTCATTTGGAATTAGAAATAACCTTGAACAATGTAGAACGTAATAATAACTTTTAAAAGAATAAATTGTCTATTTTCAAGGTAATACTTTCTCTTATAGTATATTAACAGAGAAGTATTGGGATTGTCAAAATAATAATAATAATAATCTGAAACTAGATTTTGATGAATCTCCATAAACGGAATTCTCGACAGGATTCCGTCTGGATTCTCTACCGAATCTTCTGATTCCCTAAATCAGCAAAACAAACTTCTGGATTTATGTCTTCCTATGAACATTATAAATGAAACTAGACAAATAGAATTTAATATGTGACTCTTTACATCAAATTATAGATGTGTATTAACTATCTGTCGGTTTGTCTATTCGTTTGTATGTGGACATCATATTCCTTTATACATGTTACTCAAAAAATGCAACAAGCTAGGAGGATAAATTTTAATATGTGAATTCTACATCAAAATTGCAGATCTATGTCTAATGTCTGATTAAATTTATATTTGGGTAAATTGTAAGTCTGTTTATCCGCTCGCAAACATGTGAAAACAATAAACTGAAAACGCAACAAGTTGGATAAATGAAATTAGATCTGTGGTCTCTACACTACAATTTTAGATTGTTTAAATTTTGCAGTCATTCAACTGACTCTTTAATAGGCAAATGGTGAAAAGTTGTAATAAAAATTTTTTAGGTGCACATGTTAAGTTAATAGGATGAGTATAATATATTTACGTATTCTGTGAAATTTCTTAATTAATTTATTCTTAGGAATTTATGTTAATTAATTAATTTCAATTTTTACGCAAACAAGTGTGCCCGAAAGAGTTGTAAATTTCCCGCAAGAGCCAATGAAAATACGTAAACTTTGAGAAACCATGCCAAATAACAGGTTAACTGAAAGAAGCTCTACAAACATATTTAATTTTCTTCCATATGCTACGAAGATAAGCATATAATGTGACACAATGTGTAAAGATACAAAAGAATCGAGAGGGGAATTTTCTGGTTTACATACAGAACAGAATAGAAGATACTATAACGATCTACAATGTTGAGACTATGCAGTCTGAAAAAAATTTCCGTGGGCAAGCTTAGCAGAGAAGAAATATTCACCTAAAACAAATTAGTGTCATATTTTAAGTAAATATTTTAAATTGAAATAAGTAAATATTTTTAATTTCTGTCTAATTAAAAAATATTAACTTGTTTTTCTTAATATTTGGAATATAAATCCTTTTTTTGTACTTGTTCTTAGTTTTGTATAGTATGCATTTCCACAAAATGACACTTCAGAACTTAAAAATCATGCTAAATGAAGAATGAATATCTTTATTTGTCCATGATATCTATCTGATTTTACATGGAGTAAAAATGTAAATCTAGAGAAAGGTGTACCAACTAATATGCCGTCTTCATTATTTGACAAAAATTCATTCTTGGATGATTCCCCAAACTATATAACTTCGAAATATATTTTTTCCAATCATTTTGGTTAATCATTTACCAAACGCTATTTATTAACCGTTTATATTCTTTTGTAAGTAATAAAATAACTGGGATTTTATAGTTCAAACTATGTACAAATCCATTTAGCTACGCTTTTCCTAAATGGCAATGTTTTGTGCAATTAACGATAACATATGCTTAAATATTTTGAATATTTTACTGCCTTTCACAAATTTCATATTAATAAAAAATATAGGGCATTCCATGGTAAAATAATATAAACAAATGATTTGGTGACTCATTATTCCTACATTATTTTAGCATATTGTGCATGGAGAAGTTTTATTATACCATAATCACAAAATATAATTCCTACTATTTTTGCAATTTATCTTAATTAAATAATTTACATATCATTAAAAAGTTAGTTTGAAGAATTTTAAAGCATACAATGCAGGGTTTACATAAATGATATTAGCAGTTAATGATTAATAGCAAAAATTTAATATTAATAAGACTCATTGTATGCATATATGCGTGCATGCATGTTCCATATCTCCTTCTAGACTGATTTCAACAACTGACCTCTAGACTGATTTCAAAATATTAATTGATAACTGAAGAAAAATATTGGGGGTATTATAGACACTATAATCTATGGGGAAAGACATGAATTTCAAAACGTTAGAAAATATTAACTATATGCAACATCTGCGAACATTTCAAAATATTTTCGAACACAACTGCATTTTGAAAATTTGTAGAAATTTACTAAGAGTAATTTAAAAATGTAGAGCAGTTTAGATTATTCTTGTGTTTTATTGAACATTATTACGTGTGGAAATGTTAAACAGCTTTATATAAATATTTGAAAATAATAGAACAATCTCTATTATTTTGGAATATTATAAATGTTTAGGAACTTTTGGAAATATTACATTATAAATAATGAAAAAAATATATATCAAAGCGAATTAAATCATACTCACAGACATACTTCCTTAAGTTATTTGTAGAAAATTTATGCAAATAGTTGTATAGTTGCATAACCTATTATATTAAACTGTTTCAAAAATAAATATATGGGTTCATTATTCAAATTTCTCGCATTTTTATTTAAACTATTTTATTGCAGTATCATTAAGAGCTTAGCTTAGATTGGGTAAGTTAGACTCGATAAAAAAGATCGTAAAGGAGATTTATGACTGCTGAAAGTTACAGACACTTTTTTTGTAATTAAAGAATGGACTACTTTATGAAGAAATTATGAGCAACACTCAATTTTTCAAAGCAAAACCAGATTCTAAGTAAGCAATAAATACAGAACACAAGCCAAATTTTTTAAAACTTACTTCGAATTTGAAGACTTTTCCATAGGGAGGTACAACTTTAGAGTAGATAATATCCGAACCACTGATTTTCTCTTTTTTCCAATCATCCGCTTCGATAATTGCAATCGCTTTGTGCAGAGCTTCTTCGGCTAACCTACGATAGTCTCTCTCCTGCAAAAAAATAGGAGACAGTTCAGGTTTTTTAATATTTTCGACGGCAGGATTTTCAATTTTTGGAAAAAACCAATCCGCAATCCTATTCAGAATGGTCATTTTTCAATTCCTCAATTTAAAAAAAAATGTGAAAAGTATTCTGTGTCGGATAAGCAAAGGTGAAATAAACAAAACAGTCGAAATAACAAAATACGGAGTTCTACAAATTGATACTTTTGCGATGACAACCCATTCAATAATAATAATATTCCGTATCTGAAATTTTTAAAAGTTGCATCGCTAACTTTTATACTGACAATAGACAAGATTACGAAAGCCGACGAGGAAATGAAATATCTAAATTAAACGAGTACAGATGTTCTTAAAATTGATTCCTGTGATGTATTTATCGAAACAGCTATATCTATCTATACAATATCTATACAGCTATATCTATTTATCGAAACAGCTATATTTATCTATACAATAAAAGATTTAAACAAATAATAGTCAAAATGCTAAATTTCTCTTACAATGCTTTGAAACACAAAAAAAGCAAGAAGATAAAGGATTATTCAACTGTTCAAGACTAATGCCCTAGTTTTTTTTTATTTAGTTTTTTTTTTTAAATGATTGCTAGACACTTCAGTGACATCACATCCCAATTCAAACATCCTTTACATCCCGATCTAAGCGTTTCGAATATTTTATACCACTCAACATGCGGAAACTAAACTGGAAGTATTCTGTCAGGCAACTGGGGGTACCATTTCTGTCCACAATGAAGAAAATGGATATTTCTGCAAAATAAGGCTTATATCTAGCAAATTATTTCATATAACATTAACATATAATAAAATGAAAAAGAAGATAGCAGAGATGAAACTAAATTTTTTTAAAATGCAATTTCTAATCAAGAAAGCAATTTTCTGGACATTAGCTTTCAAAGACGTTTAGATTCGCTCTAAAAGGTTTAACGACAAGTTTATGGTTGAAATACAAAATAATAATAAAAAAAAACCTTGCAAAATGATTATTAAATTGAAACGGAAAAACATTTTTTTCACAGAAAAATATATATATAATCACTTTTTATCTGTTTTTTAGAACTGCTTTCTGTTTTGGTTCTCACTTTGTTATTATTTAAAGATATAAAAAGTAAAATAGTTGACAAATATTCAGTAAGCTAAAATTTTTATTCAATTTAAGATACTATGAGTATATATGAAACTATATCAATAGTTCAAAATTATTAGAAAATATTTTAATATAATGTTCTTAGCTTACTTTCCTATGTATTTTACTAAAAGTATAGAAAAATATTCTGAGGAAGCAGGATAGTTTGCATCCAACCGGACTGTATTAAAGCCTGTAGATGGCTTTAGGTAATGCAAATTTCGGGACCCACCTCTTTCCGCAACAATTTTTGAAACCAGATTTTTGTTTATCGCTTTTAATTTAAGAATTATAGAAACCATTTGCAAGTAACAAATGCTAAAACAATCTGGAATAACAAAACACATAATTACGGTCCACCATCATGAATTCATTAACTCTTTCATTACTTTAGTTTAAAAATAGCTTTAACCAAAATAACAACAAAAAAAAATTACAAAACTTTTTAGCACAATTTAAGAACGTTAATACAGAGTTTGGTAAAGCTATTGATTTGTGTATTAATAAGTACAAATGAAAAAAATGGTTGCACTGATTTGTAAATATGGAAAAAAGAAATGTTCTAAAATTTAATTCGATAAAGTTTAAGTACACGATTCTTTAAACCATACGAAAGCATAAAATTAAATTACTTGAAAATGAAACAGCAAAAAGCCGAAAGTATCGGGCCCTCTAACGAGTTGCTTACTTTACCTATTTAATAATCCGGCCCTAGTTTTGGATACATATTTCTTTGAGTTTTTGACAATTTTTCATCATAAAGAGATATTTCTAGTATTTGTTACGCATATATGGTTTAGATTGAGCTATGAAGTTAAAAAAAAAAAAAATCGGCAAAGCTTTCAAATGTCTAAAATTTCAAGTACGTCACAATCACGAAATAAATATAACTGCGCCAGTTTATATCCTTTAACTGAGAATTGTGAAACAGGTCTTTTTTCCTCTTGCAAGATATGCTAAAAAACTCCAAAAGTGATATCGGCGCGGCCGGTTTCATATGTATAATAAGTACTAATTGTCACCATTCTCAATTTATTTAAAATTCATTGCAGTTTCTACAGGCAAAAAATGTATATGAAGGCAAAATTTTCAGATTGCGAATTAGAAACATGGGAAACAAAGAAATTAAAAATACAAATAATTAATATTAGTAAAGAAATACGTAATTAATCATTAATGCTCTGGTTACACTAATATTATTACGAAATAAATGTTAAAAACGTGAAAAAAAGGCTTTATAATGCATTATCTGTTTTTGTTTATTACTACTTAGATGAATTTATATCTATACGATTCTTGAAATATAAACTATACTGACATCTATATTTAGTGGGATCGAATTTTTTTGGTATGAATTACACTGCTGTTCATATAAATTTTTACTGTGTCTGTAATATATTGTAAAGATTCTAAATGGATGGAAATTCTATTTTAAACAAAAAAAGTGTAAAAAAATTGCATGTAATTTATTGAAAAATTATTAACAATGAGAAAATCTATTTGGACCCTATCGACCAGACTTCTGCATGATTAAAATTTTAAATCCCATATAAAAATGATTCTTTCTACGATAACACATTTAAAAGTAGGATTTATATACCCAATAGGGAATTAAACCTAATCACTGGGCTTACATAACCAAAAAAACTGAAAGGTTTAAACCATATAAATAATAATATTCATTTTAAATAATAAATAAATAATAAATATTCATAATAATAAATATAATAATATAAATAATATATAAATAATAAATATTCATTTTAATTAATTAATATACAATTAATTAAAATGGATAGAATTAAGAAGATATATAGAATATAATACTAACAAAAACACTTTATGATTATTTTTACCATTCATTTAAAAAATTACAAGTTAAATGATGGACGTCATACATTGAAGATTTAGAAAACTACAACGTTCAATGTCCGTCAGCAAACAAATGTAAAATAAATAAATAAAAAAACTTACACTTTTTAAACAGTTTTCGAGCATCTTAAACTTTTACAATATTAATACAACAATTTCACCAAAAAACAAAGAAAAGAAATGTTATGATTATTATATTGATATTTGACAAAGATTGAAAATAATATCTTACATCCAAAACTGAGGATGATCTTCTGGGATGCTGAAAATGATTTATCACTTTCTATTATCTTTCTGTTTCTATAATTCTATTCATTCAGAGAACGTTCATTTCGAAAATTATTTTCAAGAAAGAGAAAAAAATCTTTATTAGCTTACTTCCAAATTTATAACCAATATGTGAAGAAGCTTAAAATTTATATCGAAAATTGATAACGATTTGCACGAATGTTTAAAATGCAACCTTCGACTTTCAATTAGAGCGCTATTTTAATATTAGAGGAAGTTCATTCTTAAGTAAGCAATAATAAAAATTTTTGCTGCTTTAAGGTTTTATAACATCTTAATTTTTAAAAACATTTCAGAAGAAACTGCCACCATTAAAAAACAAAATAAATTATACCGATAATCACACTTATACAAGAAAAAGACTACAACTTATCTTACTTCGAAAACTGGCGACGATTCACAAGGTGATTTAAAAACAACGTTCCACTTGGGTAAAGCTAACATGTTGTTTTAACAAACACTCACAGGATCTACTAAACGAAAATCAAACTTTGCTCTCCTCACTCGAAGGTAGTACTGATAGAAGCATTCATTCTCTGAACCAATTCAGACTTCTCCGACAAGTTCCCTCGCCGCGAGAAATGCCTAGGTAGAGCAACGCGTTTTCGGGATGCAAAATACTTTATCTCCATTAGTGTAAGAAATAAAAAAAAGAAAACGGGAGTATATATAGAATAATAAATTTCAGAAACTTTGCTGCAATCTAAATGGGAGTACATTAAGAGGTGAAAAGGAATAAATTAAATTAAATAAATCGTTGCAACTAAGTGCTTTGTTTGTTAATAAGTTGCAGGAGAATAAATTTTGCATGTGTGATTAGATGTAATTCCCTTTCCACATCTTTTTAAGGAAGCGGTTTGACAAGTATGACGACAGAGGATCAACTTTCTTCATACTTAAAAGCGTAGACTGAGAAGTTATTTCCTCTATCAATTTTCCTGTTACTTTGCTGATTATGTGTCTGGCATTTCCTCAAACAACAACAGAAGATAGTAAGAATTATGGTGTTAAGGTAAGTGTCCAGTTAGTTTGTTAGGAAAGACATAGGCTTTTACAATTCTCTTTAAAACTTCAAAGCATGATGTTGCAAATTCTCAAACTTTTTATTTATATATATTTTTTATTGAAAAATTAAGAGGAAAATCTTGCTTTTTATTCAAGAAGACGATGGTGCGCTATTGACAGTAAAATAATTTGAGTTGGAAGTTAGAAATTACAAGAATTCCACAATTGTAGATGAAAGCTTACTTCTAAGTTTACCCTGACATAGCTCATGATACATGTTTGCTTTACTTTTATTTTTGCAATTTTAATAAATAAAATGATTTATTAATTAATTGTGCGATATGAAAGAGTAGGAAATTCTTCACCAAAGAAATTTGTATTAAATATAATGTAACCATGTCTACGATATTTATGAAAAATCATCCCGTATGGTATTGAGAAAAAATAATTACTTGAAGTATTCCAGAAATTTAATGAATTTAAAGTGTCTTTTATCTGTATTATTCAATACGATGCAATTAAAAAGAAATCTTGTCATTGTTGATTTTGTTCGAAATTACCTCGTATCATAATTTTTTTCCTTCTGAAATTAAACACCCGAAAATTAATGTATTTTTCGGCAGATTTCGCGTTTTGATGAAATAAATATATATTTTTAATGCCATATTAAGATTTTATGCAATATAGAATTTAATATTTTTTTTTAAAATAAAAGCACAAAAAAAGCTCAAAATCTGGAATCATAAGAACAAAAAATTCCTTGGTGGAGAAAACAAAACGAACGAATAAAAGAAAACAAAGAGAATATTTTAAAAAATCAAAGATTTGTAACGAGAAACAAAACAGATTCTTAATGAGAAACGTTAGGCTCTGCACGATTATATTAATTCAATTCCTTAAAAATGTGATTAATATCATAAAAATAATCATTTTACATTTTCTACGATTTCCAAGAATTCTCAATTCACTATTTTAACATATGCTAATTTAATATTTTTTAGTATTTTTTCTGGTATTTCATTAGTATAACTTTTGTTTCAATAAAATAGTTATACTAAATTGATATTTTTTATAGTCAATTCACTGAATTTAAGGTAGCAGATCTTTATGAATTTGAAAGCAAGATTGAAAGGCACTTCACTTACTGAGAATTAACAAAGAAGTAATTTATTTTTATCAGCTTGCACGTAAGTATTCGTATAATTTCTTTCAGTATTGAAAATGATAGATACTTAAGAATGAAAGAGATATAAAATTTATCAATGTCATTGCTTTTAGTTAAGAGAAAACCTATTTATTAGACAAAAACGATTGTTTTCTATACATTGAGATATGTATATTTATAGTTAGAAGCAAAATATTTTGTTATCATGAATTCAAATGTGAATTAAGAAAGATGCATGATAATCAAGTATTCATATTGACATAGTAATTTCTTTTTAGATGCAGAAAAGATTTTTTAAATGGTTTTTAGATGACACCCGAAAAACATTATTTTGGTAGTAATTTTAGGTTAATCCTAATCCATCTCCACATTTAAAAAAATGTTATATTTTTTTTACAAAAAAAAAAAAAAAAATGCTCAAATGAAGAATCCCCCCCCCCAAAAAAAAAGATGGTTAGAAAAGCTTATCTTTTAAAATTTATTATAATGTTCTCCAATGTAAATCTCATTACTAACATTAAAGAAGTTTAGTAAAGTCAACGTTCTATTTTGAAATTATTCGAAGGTTATTTTGGGGCAGATCTAAGATTTTTGAACTATAGTCGGATGATGCAGAAGACACCCCAACTACCATATCCCTCTCCTACACTCAGCTATGAATTTTGTATCACATTTATTGATTCACTTCTCAACAATAGCACAAAATCAGTTATCAAGGAATGTTTAAAGATTTTAGAATATTTTGAGGTTGGTGATTAAAAAAAAAAAAAAAAAAAAAATTACTTTTCCTGAATTGGCTCTACTTTTTGAAATAATGCACATTATCAGCATTCGAATGGTATCTGCTGCCTCTATTGATTTTAATTTATATTTTTTATTTACTAATTTTATTCATTATATTATTTTATTAATATTTTTAACACCGCGACAGAGATCATCTAAGTCAAATATAAGAAGAGAAAAAAAGAATATCAAAATATTAGAAGTTCGTTGCTCTGAGATCAGCGTTCTATTTGTTGCTGAACTGAGGATGGTCAAATTCCAAGCGAGATAACAAAACAAACATACGAAGCACTCCTGTTCATACGATTCACCCGTTTCATTTGTTCGTGGGAAAATGAGGCTCACGGAGATCACGGGAGGGAGGGGGGGATGGCTTTTAAGGGAAAAGTCTTTTGCAGGTTCAGTGAATATATTCTTAGGAAGTCATTGGTTGACAGAAATATGATAATTCTCTCATCCTTTCGTATAAACTTGGAAATGAAATAATGCGTTCTGGTATTTAATAAAGATGGAAATTGCTTCCAATACATTTGTAAAATATCTCCTGGACTAGGGCAAAGAAAAACTAAAGAACAGAAATTTTCGATGCTTCGCAAATTCACAAATTTATAAAGATTTAACATTTTTCGCATCTATGATTGATAGTAAGTCTTTTTCTTGGTCATGCTTCATTTTAGTTGCTTTGAATTTTTTTTGGAAGGGGAGGGGCAAAGCAGAGAACTGTGAAGAACTGCTACATTATTTATTATATGCTTAAAAGTATTGAAAAATTAGGTGCTAATATGAACAAAAGGATGCATTTTATTAATATTTACTTGGATAGATTTTCAGACATCTGAATCATTTTAATGAGGATCAAGAAGAGAAGTTCCAGCAGGATATCAAAATAATGGAATAAAGATATTATCGCATGCCGAACACAGATGATGGTAAATTACTGCTGGAGTCTCCGACACGGAACTTCCATTGCATTAAAAAAAAAAAAAGGAAAGTCTTATATGTGCTTTTCAATGACTTAATTGAACCAATATATTTAGTTTTCATTTTATTCGATTTAATGTATCATCATCATGCATTTTTAGCACATCATTATTAATTTAGTACACCATTATATTTATCAATTTTGATTTGTTGAAATTTAAATCATTCATTAATATATTTTTAAATTTTATTCTTTAACTGACATTTGGTGCACATTTCATGCGATTTCTATATTGGTTTATTTTCTGAAATATGCATTGATTATTCTTTAGGATTAAGTTGATTTATTGTATTGATTTAATTTTATAATTGATTTTTATTTTGGACAGTTTCAATGCTATTTGAGTGCTGCGTATACGTTACTACTGAAGTTTAAAAATTCCCTTATCACAAAAACTAGAGCCAATCTTACAACAGCAATGCCACTTTTGGATGCAATGCCACTCAGCACCACAAAAATACTCTAAATTCACTAGAATGTCATTCGCAATAAAATCAGCAATAGTTAATAAACATTCAAAGAAACTTGTTTCGAAATGCTACTGTAAAGTTAGGACGTGAGCGATGTGGAAATCAGCAGACTGCATAATATTAGTATTTCGATCACACAACTATCCAATAAAAATATTTTTTAAGTACTTCTCTTGGGACAGACATTTTTCGTAAAGATGATATTATTCGCGTTCATACAAAATGCTTTTAACAATAGGAAATAAGCCGCTTACTCAAAAAAAAAAAAAAAAAAAAAAAAAAAAAATCGAAATAAGTTTTTAAATTTGTACTTATTATCTACCAAAATTAACACTGATCGAGCTGACCTTATGCTTTAAATACCGGCATTCAAAACATAGTTTTCATAATTTAATTTAAGAGAAAATTTCATTCTGTCGTAATGTGAGTCAAATGTTTTATAATTAGAAAAATTTTGGCTTTTATGAACCCATTATATTTATGAGCCCACAGTGTCAAGGTTTAAGTGTGTTCCAGTGTTAAGTGTGTTAAGTGTATCCAATGTACACATAGAAGATTATCTGTTTTTAACACTCGGGGAAAAGATAAAATGTTAATGGGCACTTGTTTAAACATATGACGTACAACTGATTTCCTAACGGCATGTATGTGCAGTAGGAGTTCAGCCATCAGCATTATGGACGCCTATCAAATGAATCTTCACTATCATGACACTGGCCTTGAAATCTAATAACAATTCATAACATAAAGTCGCCTACGTTTTTCAAGATTGGATTAGCACAGATTCTTAAGTTTTTTTCTTCTTCCCAAGACCTTCTTTTTGTGGAAGGAAAAAATTTCCATTCCATTTCCATCAAAGACAGTTTATCTCAACCCGAAAACTAGAAACAAATAAGAAACGAAACGATAATCTATCTATACTTATAATAAAGCTCAATGTGTGTGTGTGTGTGTGTGTGTGTGTGTGTGTTGGCGCTCTACAAGCCAGACCATTCAAACTACAGCTACCAAATTTGGCACGTGTATACCTTGGAGGCCAGGAATGTACACCTGGGGGTTATGTTTTCGAATTTTTAATTGGAATTTTATTTATTTAAAAATTAAGCGAAATTTTGGCGTGTTTCTGCTATAACTGCCGAAAATATTACCGCACAAAAAAGATTTTTACATGAAGTTGAAGATAAAAAATTTATCTTTTAAATGATACTACTGTTTTAATCTTAAAATTAAATTTCTATTTTTAATGAATTTTTAAACAGATATTTTAACTGTATTTTTCAACAATTTTTTTCGTACAAAATAAAAATAAAATTTAAGCTGCAAGAGCACGTTTCACATTCAAGGGAAAAAATTAGTTTTTTTCAAAAGTGTTGCCATCACATTGCTTAAAGCTCCAATTAAAAATAAATTAAATCTTTTTGGAAATGAAATCTGCAAAAATATAATTTTCGGCACGTGTCTGTAGGAAATGAAACAAATATGAAATATTATTTTTTCTAAAAAATAAATTCAAGAAAAATTATTTTATGATCTTTTACACTCTCTATATTATTAATCCAATAAATCTGTTTTATTTTAAGGCAAGTTTTGTTTAATATGAGCAGGATATCCATTCAAATCAGGGACACACAGCTGATTTGTAAACCTTTAGTAATAGACACAGATCTGCTAAAATGGTCTGAATGGAAAATGATTATATTTTATGTAACTTGATTCAATAAATGCTCTAATAAATAACGAATTTTTGATTTTACATAAAGCTTCTGCTGTGGAAATCACGATTAACAAAATGTTCTTGAAACACTAATATTTTAAATAAAAAGAGTTAATTTCCAATCAACTAAATCAATCACTTAAACTGACTGATTTATGAAAATTTGAATATCACTATTCAATAAAAAAAGGATAATTTTAGATTTTCCATCGATAGTTTCAAAGAAAATACGCCAATCAGCGCGCAGGTTTCTCAAGATTAATTGGCCTAAGAG